>CM053787.1:639697637-640297637 GCA_028749045.1 Cupressus sempervirens | reverse complement strand
AGAAATTTGACAAGATCGTTGCCCCTAGAGTTGAAGGTCACTATGCAAAGAAGCAAAAGGTTTCAGATACTAATACTAATAAAATGTCAGTCTCAACTCCCTCAACACAAAACCTTCAAAAGAATCCAAAAACACTACTTATTAGTGGCAATGGGGTAGGATTAGGAAGGGGTGATGTAATTATTATTGATAATCCTCAAAATTCAATTATTACAACCTCAGGAATTGGTGGAGACAAGTACAATGTTGCAAGTGCTCTTTCACCTTTCAAGCATCAAATTGTATCAGTAGACCCAAATTTTGAATTCAATAATTATGTATCAAAATTTCAAGAAACCACAAAGATGAATAGAAAAATAACAAGGCTTTTAAGAAGGATGTTCTTGTGGTGGTTTGATCTCAAAAACTTGCATTGAGTAGGATATTTCCAACATATAATACCAATAAAGAAATGATGGAGTTTATGATTTTTTATCCCCCATAGCTAGATAATAATCCACAAGAGAGTGACATAAATACATTAGATTTTCATGGTAGCACAGTATCTATGGATTTCTCCAAAGTACAAAATGTGGACAAAGTTAATGTAGCAAAAAAGACCAACTGTGTGGTCTAGAGTTCACTGTTCAAGGTGGAGAGAGAGAAAAAAGGGCTAGAGAAGGTAATTGAAAAGTTAAAAGTAGACCTAACAAATACAAAGGAAAAGGAGAAAGCAACAGATAGCAGGTGCACAAAAATCGAGAAAAGGATTACAAGTGCTTCCTTTCAAGGACCAAGTGCACAGCCTCAGCCAAAAAATATGGAGGTAGAAATAAAAATTCTAAAGGGACAATTGGAAGAAAGCAATAAAAAGCTATCTGATGTAAATGTGGAGAGAGAAGCACAACTCAAGATTTCGAAGGAATAATTGGAACAAAGCAGTAAGAAACTCAGTGATACTCTAAACCATGTTAATATGGAAGTCGATGAAAAACTCAAAGAACTCGAGGAAAAATTACAAGAAACAAATAAAAAACTTGACAATGAAAGACCATCTATAGTAGATACTTTCATAAAGTTGGAGTCTACTGGACATACAATTAGTAACATAAATAAGGAATTGGACAATGAGAAGGAAAAAGCAAAATAATGGGAAGAGAAAGCAAAGGAAATAAAGAAACGAACTAAAAATTAGTTGTCACAAATGGTGCAAGAGGTACAAAAGGCTAATAAAACAATCAAAACCTTAGAGAACAATTTTTCTGAGTCACATGAAAAAATTAAAAGTCAATCAAGCTAATTAAAGAAAAAATTTGGGGGGAAATTATGGAAAATAGCGATAGGTTGTGTGATTGGTTTGAATTGCATCAAAGTTTTTGAGTTGTTTATGGGAGTACCAAAGAGCAGATTGAGAAGAACAAGGACCTTTTTAAGCTTGAGAAGACTGCAAGATAGATTATACACATAATCAACACACATAGTGATAGGTATTTGGTCAGCCAAGGAGTTCATGACCATGTTAGTGTATCAGTAAAGACATCAACTATCATTCAAAAATGTCAAAGTATAAGGGAAGGAGAGGAATATTTGAACTCAATTAGGAGAAAACTCACAAATATGGATGATAGAGAAAAATTAATGATAAGTCTTGGTTTTCCTACTCCTTGCTCTAGTAATTCATCAGTGATATTCATTGGCAGGGAAGCTTACCAAAAAGAGTCGGAGACCAAAATGGTGTCTGAAGTAGTCAAGTGTTATAAAGCACCAGGGAACTTGGTTTATATTTTTTTTTTCATCTTTTTTTTTACCTACTTAGGCTATAATAAACAAACCTTGGATGAGAATTCCATGGTTTTCAAAGAAAGACACCATTTTGTATGCTTAAGGCACTTTATGCAATTTATAAGCAAAAGTTGCTTATTAGGTAAATTTGGGTTTTTTAATGTTTTTGGTCAATAAATCCTAGGACTAGTTGTTTTTAGTTTGTTTTATGTATTTTGGATTCTTTTCCAATTCCTAGAGGTGGAATCAAGTGAAAAATGTAAAAAATACACTTTTTGTGCAACGTTGCACTGTTGAAAGTTGTAAAAGTTGATCAAATTTGCAGCTTACTAGGAAAAGGTTTTATAACTATTAAAATATTCATTGTAACCATTAAAATAGGCATAGGATATATATATATATATATATATATATATATATATATATATATATATACCTCATTTTTGAGGTCTAGAGGGCATTAATGTACAGATTCAAAGAAGTTGCAAAGAAAGAAATTTAGTTTTGGAGTCATTTTTACTGTTATTTGCATGTTGCATGAACTATATAGACTATTAGACTAGATATGATGAATTTTTGATATAGAGCTTTGAATCATATTTCTTTTGCTTCTGGTCTCATCATGCTACAAGTTTTTTAACTCAACTTATTGCATTTTTAGTGAAACTAGGTTTTTAGGACAACATTTTGGTGCACACAGGAAAAATGGGCCTCTAATTGCAATTTCATGACATCTTGGGAAATGGTAGTTAGTAGGGTCCTTTTGAATATTCTAGCATTTTAAAATTGGAGGATGTGTTTTGTGATTTTTTCCAATCAAGGCCTAGGTCAAGTACCATGAAGGATTTGACCTCTTGTAGTGTGTTGATTTGTGAATGGTAGGAGTTTGGGACTTGGTGAAGGGTTGAGCATTTGGAAATAAGTTATTTTAGTTTTTCTAATAATTCTTGAGTATTTATTTCATTTCCATGTCCCTATTTCTTACTAGTTTCTTTGTAAACCAAGCCTAACTTGATCACTTAGGTCTATGTTGCTTTGTGAAGGAAAGGGAATGTTGGAGTAGGACTAGAACTTGATGCTTTGGGGTTTGAAGTAACTTTGAAAATGGTATTCAAAATCATAATTTATTTTGGTTCTTTTTTGAAATTTTGTGAAGTTAGATCCAAAAAATCCATTTTAGGAGGGCTAAAAGGGGCTCACAGGGCTACTAGGCCAAATCGGGGTTTGAGGCTTTGTGCAAGTGTATGATTCAAACCAGTGGTATAGTCTATGGTAAATAGGTGACCTAAGATAATTTAACCTCTTATAACCCTTGGGAAAAACTTATAGGTTTTTTTCCTAGTATTGACCTACTTCTGGGAGATTGGTGCAAACCCCATAAAGTGGGCAAGTTTGGTTCTTTGTCCTTGGATTCTTGGTGAAGTTGGAGAAAGGTTAAATATTTGATAGGTAGTTGGTTGATTTCAAGAGTGGGAAGCCCATTTGAAGCTTCTTAGTTGTGCTCTCTGCATCAGGTGGTATCAGAGCCACTAAGTATCTTTTAGGAAAGAAAAATGGTACACAAAGAAGATATCCCTTTGAGGATAACCAACATTGAGTTGGAAAAAATAGTGAAAGAACAAATGGATGAGAGCAGGATAGTCAGAGAGGAAAATAGAGCAATAAGAAGAGAAATTGATAAGTTGAAAGGGCAAGTACAGAGAGGAGACCATGAGGAATTTGAAGAAGAAGGAGAAGAAGGAGAAGGAGATAAATTACCTAACATGCTTGAAGAATATAAGATCATGGTAGCAGCTCTACAAAGGGTAGGAAGAAAATACAAAGGGGATTTACCTATGTTTGATGGAAAGCTAGAACCCAAGGCATGCATGGAATGGTTGGAGGCTCTTGAAAACCATTTTGAAGCAGAGGAGATACCTGCAAATAAGAGGGTGGAAGTGGAAAAATCCAAGTTGAAGGGACAAGCTCTAAGTTGGTGGAACTTTCTCCAAAATGAAAGGGTAGAAAAGGAGAAGTAACCAATTTCCACATGGAAGAGGATGATGTCATAAATCATGAAGCAATTTTTTCTAGCAGACTATGAAGTGATGCTCTACAAATGGCTGCATAATCTCAAGAAAAAGGACATGGATGTAAGTGCTTATACTCAAGAATTTCATACTTTGTCTCTTAGAGCTAAGTTGTAAGATATTAAAAAGAAAAAGCTCGCATGGTATATTATTGGGCTTAGATATACTATACAAGATGAACTAACCTTGGGACATTAGAATCAATCCACAAATGTTATCAGCCTGCTCTCAGGATTGAGGAAAAACAAAAAAGAAAAGGTCAAGATTGAGGAAACTACCCAAGAAACTAAGGGGAAGCTAGCAGCAATCAAGGGGCTGAGAATTATAGCAATAGTAGAGGTTCCTTTAGAGGAAGGAGACCTAATAAAAGATGTAGATTTGGTGGAAAGGGAATAATTTTTTTAATAAGAAGGTGTCACAATTGCAATCAAGGGGGTCACCAATCTTTTAGGTGTCTAGAGAAGCAAGGATCAGTGAGCAGCCTAAGTGAAAGAAGAATTAATTTGCTACAAGATGAAGATGTACAAAGTACAAGTTCTCATGCTAAGAAAACAGATCCAAAGATAGGAGAGTGCCTCATGCTGAAAATAACTATCTTGAAGGTACCCACTGATAAGGAGCCACCACAAAGAAGGTCATTTTTTAGAACCACATGCAAGGTAAGCGGTAAATTTTGTAAAGTTATTGTTGATGCTGGTTCAACTGATAATTTTTCATCTAAGGAGATGGTAAAAAAGTTAGGATTGCAAACAATACCTCATCCTTACTCCCATTGAGTGTCTTAGTTGAACAAGGAGTAGCATTCCTTGATTAGGGAACAAGTATGGGTAGAATTCTAGATTGGGAGTATGAAGATAAAATTTTATGTGATGTGACTGAAATGGATGCTTGCCATTAACTTTTAAGGAGGCCTTGGTAGTATGATGTAGATGCTAGGCATGATGGGAAACAAAACATTTATAGCATAACCAAGGGTGGAGAAACCTATACTATGAGGCCACTCCCTAATGATGGAAGCCATAGGGTGACTAGTGTCATGATGGTAGGAGGTAAAGATTTTTTGCAAACCATTAAAGAGGAGAAAATACCATGTTTTTTCATCATGGTCAAACCTAAGAAAGAAGTTAAAGTTATGCCCCAAGCCAAGAGCATGGAACATCAAGTAGAACCTAGAGAGGTCAAGTTGTTGGAACAATATAAGAGTGTTGTTGCAAGTAGGGAACTAGAATGTTTGCCACCAAAAAGGGAGATAAGCCATTTTATAGACTTGATACCTGGTGCTTCATTACCTAATAAGGTAGCCTACAAGCTTACCCCTAAACAAAATGCAAAATTAGCAAGACAAATTGAAGAATTGTTGGCTAAGGGCTTCATAAGGAAGAGTGTTAGTCCTTGTGTTGTACCTATTGTACTAGCTCCTAAAAAGGAAGGTACATGGAGCCTATGTATAGATTCTAGATCCATTAACAAGATAACTATCAAATATAGGTTCCCCATGTCATGAATTCAAGATCTTTTGGATTGTCTCACAGGTGCAAGTCACTATTCAAAGATGGACTTAAAGAGTGGTTACCATCAAATCAGGATAAGGGAAGGTGATGAATGGAAAATAGCCTTCAAGACAAATGAGGGACTATATGAATGGTCTATGATGCCATTTGGGCTATCTAATGTACCTATCACATTTATGAGACTTATGAATGAAGTCTTAAAGCCTTTTATTAATAGATTTTGTGTTGTTTATCTGGATGACATTCTTGTTTTTAGCAAGAGTAGGCAGGCGCACCTAAGGCATTTGGAGTTAGTCCTTGAAAAGTTACATAAGGAGCAATTGAAGATAAATTTGAAGAAGTGTTCATTTTTTCAAGAAGAGTTGGTGTTCCTTGGTTTCATCATTTCCAAAAATTAGTTAAAGATGGATCCAACCAAGGTAGAAGCAATTCTGAATTGGCCTACATATAGGACAACCACTCAGCTAAAAGGTTTTCATGGTCTTGCAAGTTTTTATAGAAAAATTTTCAAGAACTTTAGTAGTGCTTGTGCCCCCATGATTGATACTATAAAAGGGGGGAGAAAATGTAAATTTGTATGGACTAATGAGGTAGATAAGTCATTTTCATATCTTAAGAGGAGAGTTGCAGAGCAAACAATCTTAGCATTGCCTAATTTTTGCAAGGTGTTCACAGTGGAGTGTGATGCTAGTAACAAGGAAATAGGAGTGGTAAGTCAAGAAAGGAGGCCTATAGCCTTCTTTATTGAAAAGCTAAATGAAGCTAAACAAAAGTTTTCAACTTATGATTTAGAAATGTATGGTTTTTTTTAGTCCTTGAGAAAGTGGAGGCATTATCTCTTGCCCACAAATTTATCATTTTTACTGATAATCATGCTCTTAGCTTCTTGAATAGATAAGAAAATTTGAACCACGGGCACATGAAGTAGATGTAGTTCATCCATGCTTACACTTTCTCCATAAAACAAAAGAAGGGGATAGCAAACAAAGTTAAAAATTCCCTTAGTAGGAGGAATTTGACAACAAAAGAAATTCAAGTGAGTAGTATTGGTATTGAAACCATGAAGAACATGTGTGTAGTAGA
The DNA here is from genome assembly GCA_028749045.1 of Cupressus sempervirens. NCBI lineage: Eukaryota > Viridiplantae > Streptophyta > Pinopsida > Cupressales > Cupressaceae > Cupressus > Cupressus sempervirens. Next base: position 640,291,213 of record CM053787.1, on the reverse strand, counting down.
TGAAGACTTCAAGGAGGCATATGAGGTTTTTCAAACAATGAATGAAAGGTATCATACTGATCTTTCTTAGTTTATATTACAAAATGGATTATTATTCAAAGGTAATCAACTTTGTGTACCTAAAGGATTAGTTAGGGAGAACATTGTCAAAGAGAAACATTGTGAGAGTCTTGCAAGACACTTTGGAATTAATAAGACTTTAGAGTAGGTTAGAAGATTTTTCTATTGGTTAAAGATGTAGGCAAATATTAGGAAGTTTGTAAAATGCTACATTATTTGTCAAAAGGCTGAAGGGAGATCATCAAATGTTGGACTATATACTCTTTTACCTATACCCACTAAGCCATGGGACTCCATCAACATGGACCTTGTCATAGGGTTACCTAGGACTAAAAGTGGATTTGATAGCATATTATTGTTGCTGACAGGTTCTCTAAGATGGTTCACTTTCTACCTTGTAAAAAAACTCATGATGCTTCTTATATAGTAGGTATCTTCTTTAAGGAAGTTGTTAGACTCCATGGATTACCATTGAACATTGTGTTAGATTGGGATTCTAAATTTTTTGGACATTTCTGGAGAACATTATGGAAGAGGTTCGGCACACAACTATCATTTTCTTTAGCATACCATCCCCAATCAGATGGCCAAACTAAAGTTATCAATGGGTCATTGGCTAACCTACTGAGATGTCTAACCAAAGAACATGGAGTTGCTTGTGTTGTTGTTCTTCCACATCTTGAATTCTCATATAATGATTTAGTGAATAGAATTATAGGTTTAACTCCATTTTAGATTGTATATGGAGTCCATCCAAGAGGATTTTGGGAGTTGAGAGACTTGGGAGAAAGTCACAAGAGGAGTGCACAAGCAGAAGGTTTTGTAGAGGTTATGAATGATATCCATAAAGAAGTTAAGGATAAGTTGGACCTTTCAGCAAGCAAGTGCAAGGAACATGTTGATAAGAAGAGAAGGGACTTACATTTTTAGGTAGGGGATCTAGTAATGATTCACCTAAGGAAGGAGAGAATGCAAGGGGAGAAGTATACTAAGTTAATGATGAAGAAGAGAGGACCATTCAAAATTGTGAAGAAATGTGGCAACAATGCCTATCACATTGAATTACTTACTAATTTATGGATCTCTCCTATCTTTAATGTGGAAAATATCTATGCATTCAAGGCTCCAAAGGATAATGGGGAAGTTGATGTAGTGCAGCAGCTCAAGAAGAATTAGATTTACTACAAGAACTACCACATGTGCCTAAACCTACCATTGAAGCCATTTTTGGAAAAAGGAATACACAAAAGAAAAGGAGGAAATGATATTATGAAGATAAACTAATAGAGGATGCAAGTTTACTTTCATAGAATGACATCATCAAGATTGGGAGCAGACTTGAGGACATTTACACTCAGGAGACTTGAGTTTCTTTTCACCTAGGGAGTATGGTGCAGAGCACCAATGAAATTGGTTTATATTTTAGTTTTCATGTTTCTTTTTACCTATTTAGGCTAGAATAAATAAACCTTGGATGAAGAATCCATGGTTGTCAAAGAAAGACACCATTTTGTATGCTTAAGGCACTTTATGCAATTCATAAACAAAAGATGCTCATTAGGAAAATTTGGGTTTTATTAAATGTTTTTGGTCAAGAAAGCCTAGGATTAGGTTTTTTTAGTTGGTTTTAGGTATGTTGGAACCTTTTCCAAGTCCTAGAAGTGGAATCAAGTAAAAAATGTAAAAATTGCAATTTTTGTGCAAAGTTGCATTATTGAAAGTCATAAAAGTTGCTCGAATTTGCAACTTAGTGGGAAAAGGGTTATAACTATTAAAATATTGTTTGTAACCATTAAAATAGATAGGATATATATATATATATATATATATATATATATATATATATATATATATATATATATATATATATATATACCTCATTTTTGAGGTCTGGAGGGCATTAATGTATAGATTGGAAGAAGATGCAATGTTGTCTTCACACTAAATGAACTGTACAAACTATCAAACAAGATCTGATGGGTGTTTGAGATAGATCTTTGAATCAGATTTCTTTTTCTTTTGGTCTCATCATTCCACATGTTTTCTAACTCAAGTTATTGTATTTTTAGTGAAACTAGGTTTTTAGGACAACATTTTGGTGCACATAGGAAAGATGGGCCTGTAATTGCAATTTCCTTAGTTGGAATTTCATGCACACTTTGGAAATGGTAGTTAGTATGGTCCTTTTGAATATCCCATGGTTTCAAAATTGGAGGATGTGTTTTGTGATTTTTCCAATCAAACTCTAGGTTAAGTACCATGAAGGATTTGACCTCTTGTAGTGTGTTGATTTGTGAATGGCAAGAATTTGGGACATGGTGAAGTGTTGAGAATTTTTGAAATGAGTTATTTTAGTGTTTTTGATCATTCTTGAGCATTTATTTTGTTTCCATGACCTTGTTTCCTATAGTTTCTTTGTAAACCAAGCCTAACTTGATCACTTAGGTCTATATTGCTTTGTGAAGGAAAGGGAATGTTGGAGTGGGGCTAGAACTTGATGCTTTGGGTTTTGAAGTAACTTTGAAAAGGCTATTAAAAAATCTAATTTTTTTGGGTCTTTCTTGTAACTTTGTGAAGTTAGATCCAAAAAGCCATTTTAGGAGGGCTAAAAGGGGCTCATAGGGCTACTAGGCCAAATCGAGATTTGAGGCTTTGTGCAAGCCTATGATTTAAACTAGTGGTCTAGTCTATGGTAAATAGGTTCCTTAAGATCATTTAACCTCTTATAACCCTTCAGACAAACTTCTAGGGTGTTTTCCTAGTATTGACCTAGTTATGGGAGATTGGTTCTTTGTCCTTGGATTCTTGGTGAAGTTGAAAAGTGTGTTTCTTTGATCCATTGGAGGATTGGAGTGTGCTGAAGCCTTGTAATAAGGTTAAATATTTGATAGCTAGCTGGTTGATTTTAAGAGTCGGAAGCCCATTTGAAGGTTCTTAGTTTTGCTCTCTACGTCATCAAGTTTCATCAGGATTCAATTCCTAAAGGCATTTTGAATTGCATCAAACTAGTGGAAAATTTGAATGAACTATTGGATGTAGCATTTCTTTCAAGTAAATCTTCCAAATATAGAAGTCTCACAAAGTTAAAGGTCATCTACTATAACATAACAAATGTTAAAACACCAAATGAAGCAAACTTCAACATCCTAAAAAAGCTGACTGAATCTTTAGTCATATCATAAGACATCCATCACACATCAGAGTATGTATAATGTGACACTTGGAAAATGATTTTAATCATATATGTTTTGTTTAATATATTTCAATTTGTAATTATTTGATATGATTTTTAAGTTTGAACTTTATTTCTTAAATAGGATAAATGTAGCCGAATTAAAATATTATTTTTCTTACCAAGTAGAGGCCTATCAAATGAAAAGGAAAAAAAAGTAATTGATACTAAATTTGATGATAGTCTAAGAGTCTAAGACTCTTCCCATGAGACAAAATGACTTGAAGTTGTTGTTTCTCCCTTATTTCTATATTTTTATAGAAGGGAATTCTATTAGAAATGCTTTAGAATAATTGGTGTGGGCTGAATTAGTTATTCAAGGTCCAACATATCCAATTCAAACTTTTTCACTAAGTTTAGTGAGCCCATTCAACCATTCATTCATCCAAGCATTAACTTTCCTAATTAGCAAGTTACTGTAAATCAACATGCAAGCATAACACATAAAAGATCAACACATAACACAGTGATTTACATGGAAACCCAATTTGGGAAAAACCACCAGTAACATGCTACTCAATTCTCACTCTTCTAAAGTGATTCCCTATGAAAGGCCTACCCTGTTAAAGGCTTACAACACACTATTAAATGAGACCTTGTTAGAGGATTTATCCACCATATTAGAAGTGGGCCTGGTTAGAGGATTTTAGAACATTTACTTGGAATGCCACCCTATTAAAGGATTTGCAAATTACTATTAAACCAACCTAAGTCCAAAGGATTTCCATATCTAATACAATTGTTAGAGATTATTAAAAAATATTTGACCTGATTACAACATACAACTTAACTTGCAGATCTCAGATCACTTCTCTGCTCATACCATTGTTTGGCTTTTAGTATCTGCAACCCTTGATAGCTTGCACTCCTTTCAAGCTTAGTCTCCTTGAGTCTCCATTCTCAATGTACTAGTGCAACCATCTCTTCTTGACCACTTGTAGAAGCAGAGCCTCTGTGCTCTTCCTTTTCCTAAATGCCTTTGCCTTGACACCCTTACAACCACTTCTTAATTTAGCACTTCAGCAGTAGTAGCATTAGCAACATTTGCTTCTTGGTCTATGACTCCTTAAATAGAAGTCTTGGAGTTCCTTTCCCACTCGATTCTTCCTTCCTTTAATTTCAATTCATATGGATTAGGTAGGATTCATTATATCTAACCCATACTTTGTTTCCTCTAGAAACTTTTTTAATAATCCTTTGAATTCACCCAAAAATGGTTTACATGGAATTCTATGCCACCAGCTCATCATCCTTATCCTCCAACTAGTTCACAAAATTCAAGGCAACCACTTTGTCAACTTAGATTTGGTGAATCTTTGTCATTTAAAATAATGTAGTAGCTCGGCACTATTGAAATACTGGTGTTTGGCACCAACTGTGTTTTTACTGTTGCTCAGCACATGAAGTTCACTCGGCACCAACTAAGGTTTTCTAATACTCAGCACCTGATACTTTTCTCTACACTTGAACTTCACTCAGCACCTAAAGATCACTTGGAACACACTAAAATTTCCTTTTTCTCAGCTCCAATTGAAAATTTTCTTAGCTTCAACTGAGAATTTTCTCTACTTCAACTAGCTTGCTCGGCACCCACTAATGAACTTAGTTTAAGCTTTGTAGTCAACCTTGTTAAAACTTATACTTCTAATGTTTCTAAGTGTGACCAACCTCTATATCTTTGACTAAGTTATTAATGCATCATTTAACCATTGTCTTAACTAATCCTTGCACTTCATTACAACATCATAACTCAACCTTTCCCTTAGTTACTCTTGTTACATCTTGTTGATCAAATCCTCTTCATCAATCAACTAAGTGATAGTACTTGGATCTTATAAGAAAATTTCATTCCTATAAATAGTAGGTTTGACATCAATGACAAAACAAATGATTGAAAACATTCTATAAATAAGATTCTCCCTCTTTGGTCTTTAGTCTTCTTCTCACAATGATCTTTTCAATCAAATTTCCAACATTCTCCCTCTTTGGCATTGATGGCTAACCAAACTGATCAACCATTAGACTAAACTATTTAAGCAACTGCTAACTAGGTTAGAATAGTAAGTCAAATGCCAAAAAGTAAATTGTGTCTCACATCTCCCTCTACTATACTAATTGCTTCATTTCTACTTCTCCGTCTTAGCTATTACATCCTCTTCATTTCTTTTCTCCCTCTGTATGCATTACTCATTATATTTATGTTCAGCTTCTTCATCTTATCTTGTCAACTATTGATCATTTCTGTCTACTTCTCCCTCTATCTTAATTTGATCAGTTTCTACACTTTCTCCCTCATGTTGTTGATTAGTTTCAAGTTTACTTCTCCCTCTTTGACATCAATGCCAAAGACATACTATTTTAGCATCTTTAATATACAAGTGTAGCATTTGTAGGTTCATTCAATTTCTCCCTCTATCACTTTGCTTCTGACTTATTTGTCACTTCTACACTTTGATTACTTTAGGCATGAATCCTAAAGAAAACATCCTCTACATCAATGTGTAAAATCTTCAACACTTAGCTCATTTGATGTAGGGAAGTCTTTCTTATTCTTAAGTAGCCTTGGCTAGGGGTATAACCCCTAACTTACCTCTAAGATACTCAAAAGCATCTTTAGGTATTGCTTTTGTAAAGATGTCAATAATTTTTTCCTTTGAGCTTACATATTCCATCTTCACTTGTTTGTCTTCCACCAATTCTCTTACATAATGATACTTGATTGTAATATGCTTGGTTTTAGCTTGCATTATAGGATTCTTTGATATGTTGATAGCACTCGTATTATCAAAAAAGTTATCATAGGCTTATTCACCTCTTCCTTCACACCTTGCAACAAATGTTTGATCCATACAATATTGGTGCAGTTGATAGCAGCTGCAACATATTCAACTTCTATAGTGGACTATGAGGTAAAACTTTGCTTTTTGTTGGTCCATGTAATCAATCTTTTCCCCATAAAAGTGTTCCTCCACTGGTGCTTTTTCTGTCATCAATGTTACCTCCCCAATCTACATCAGTGTAGGCTCTTAGCTCAAACTTTTCACTTCTCTTGTAATACAAACCAAAGTTATTAGTTCCTTTTAGGTACCTCAATTTTCTCTTTACTACCATCAGGTGATTTTCTCTTGGATTTGTAGAAAATCTTGCCACTATTCCAATAACTAATGCAATGTCTGGCCTACTATGTACAACATACTACAACTTTCCAATCATTGATCTATACAATGTCTGATTCACTTCAACAAACTCATCAACCTTTAATAGCTTATGTCCAGTTGCCATTGGTGTGTTGAATGGTTTTGAGTCCTCTAGTCTAACTGTCCTGAGTATCTCCTTGATGAATTTGGATTGAGTCACAAATATGCCATGCTTCAATTGATGTACTTCTAATACAACAAAGAATTTGATTTCTCCAAACACTGCCATCTCAAATTCATGCTTCATTTGATCAGCAAAATCTTTTCATAGAATATATTTTCCTCCAAATATTATATCATCAACAAAGATTTTTGATATCAAATGTCTTTACCTTTTTCAGCCTTGATATACAAGTTGTTGTTGTCATCTATTCTCTCAAATCCAATCTTCACAAGATATTTGTGTAGTCTCTCATACCATGCTCTAGGTTCTTGCTTCAAACCATAAAGTGCTTATTGCAATTTGCAGACCATATCCTTATTTTTGTCATCAACAAAACCCTTAGGTTGTTCTATAGACTTCCTCTTCTAGTATATACCATTCTAGAAAAGAAGACTTGACATCCATCTAGTAGAATTTGAAACCTTTGTGTGCAACATATGCAAGCAGTCTTCTTACTCCTTCTTCTTGTGCATATCCTTTGCAAACTAGTCTGGCTTTGTTTCTTGTTACCTCACCATTCTCACCAAGTCTTTTCCTGAACACCCATTTGGTACCAATTACATTCTTGTTAGCTGGTCTAGGAACTAGGGTCTAGGTTTTGTTCTTCTAAATTTGATCTATCTCCTCTTCCATAGCTTTATTCTAGTCATCATCTTGTAGTGCATCCTTCACTATTTTGGGTTTAACTTTTCTCAACAAACATGATTCATTTCTAAGTCTATTCCTTGTCATTGGTCTAGCATCCTTATCACCAATGATTTGATCTATAGGGTGATGTCTTCTCACATACTTGGCTAATCTTGGTTTTATCCTTCTTTCCATGTTTGATCCTTTAGCTTCAATCATTTTGTCCTTCTTCATTTGGTACTTCATCATTTCTTTCATGTATACTATTTTCAAATTCAAATTGTACATTTTCTACATTATGCAACTCAGCTTTTGAATGTAGCTCGACATTCACTAGTTCTGACTCAGCTGATACTAAAATTTGTTGTTGATTCCCAACTTTATTTGCAGCACTATCTTCAAAAGTCATTCCTTTGTAGAAGTATACAAATGATCTTTAATTCTTTGATTTCTTAGTTCCATCAACCTAAACTTTTGGATGCTTATCAAAATTTACATTTGCACTCTCCACAATCTTATTAGTGTTAGTATTCAAACACTTATATGCCTTACTTCTAGTGGACTATCCAAGTAATATGCCTTCATCACTCTTTGCATCAAACATACCATTTCTAGTGTCTTTAAGAATATAGCATTTACAACCAAAGACTTTGAAATGTTTAACATTAGGTGAGTCACCATACCACAATTCAAAAGGTGTTGCATTTGTACCTTTCTTGACTTGGACTCTAGTCAAGGGAATGTAAACAGTAGTACTTACAACTTTTCTCTAGTACTTTATAGCAACATTTTTCTCCATCATCAAGGTTCTAACACAATCTATCACTAATCTATTTCTTCTTTTAGAAATACTATTCTATGGTGGAGTTCTTGGTGTTGATGTTTGCCTTTTGATACCTTTATCATTGCAGAATGTCGCAAATTCTTTTGATGTAAACTCACCTCCTCTATCTGATGTTAGGCATTTTAGACTCCTTGTTTCCTTCTCAACTCTGGCCACATACCACTTAAACATTTGAAATTTATTATATTTTTGCTTCAAAAACATAGCAGGCATCATCCTTGAATAGTCATCTACAAATAGCATTATGTATATATCTCCTCAGTAGCTTTGCACTTCTATTGGACCACATAAGTTTGTATGGACTAGCTCTAGCACTTCTTTGGAAGTGTATGTTTTTCTTTTGAAGCTAGACTTAGTCATCTTCCCTAGTTGACATTGTTTGCACATTGTGTTTTTAGGTTTCTTCAATTTGGGCAACCCTTTCACTTTATTCTTTTTGCTGATGCTAATCAAATTATCAAAGTTAATATGATACATTTTTTTATGCCACAACCATACATCATAAAGTCTAAAAAAAGACAAGTTACATCTTCCATATCTAGGTAAAACAAGTTACTCCTAGTTTTTTCACCTTTTCCTATTAGATTTACATCAGTGTCATAGATCTTGGCATTTTTGTTTCCAAACTCTACTTTGCAGCCTACATTGCCTAACTGGGATACACTCAACAAGTTCTAGTTCAATCCTTCAACATAGTATGCATTATCACATGAAATTTTCTCTGTGATTTTAATTGAGGCTTTTCCTCTGATTTGACATGGAGCATCATTACCAAATCTAACACTATTCTCATCATATTGAGTAAAGGTAATGAACTTACTTTTATCTCCTATCATGTGACGTGAGCATCCACTGTCTATTATCCACTTTCTATTCTTATTCACATAGGTAACCAATGTTGTTGCTTCATCTTCATCTTTATCTGATTCATCCTTCATGCCCACATAGACTACTTCATCATCATTATCATCAAAATCTTCTTCAACAATGTAACATCTTTTGTCTTTTTCTTTGTAATCTCTGCTATCATCTTCTCTCTTGTTCCTGTACTTGTTTCCTTCTTTGTAATTCTTCATCTATGTACATCTAGCAGCAATATGACCTACTTCATTGCAATTGAAAGATATGATAGGGAGCTTACCTTTGAATTTTCCTTTGCCTCTATGGAATCTCCTAGCCAATAGTGCTTCTAGTTGTTCCACATCTTCATCTTTGCTATTATCACTGGATGCATATTTTCCTTTTCTTCTCTTCTTTCTTAATGTCTCCTTCTCAATGTATTTTATTGGCATCTTGGCCTTGAAGGTAGATTCAAGGTTCTCAAGTCTGTAGTTGCCAAAGTTGGATAACTCAAATGCAGTAAGTCTTCCCACTATTCCTTCAAAGGTTGGTGTGTTCCCTTGTACACACCTGAGCTCTTGGATGACTAAAACTCTAATAGCATAGATAGGAAGTAGAGTTCTTGAGTATTTGTTGTTAACAATTTATTATTCCAATTGACCACCTAGACTTCTTATTACACTTACCACTTCTTTTAGTCTAGCAACATATTGAACAATATCTTCACCTTCATCCATTTTCATGTCATCAAACTTTCCTCTGAGCCTTTCTGTCTTTTCTCTCTGGACATTCTAATATCCTTCATGGATATTTTTTAGGGCTTTCCACATCTTGAATGCTGTATCACAATCTTTGATGTCATCATATTCTACATAGCTGAGTGTTGAGGCAATCTCCAACATTGCTTGATTGTGCTCCTCCCTTTTGGTCAAATCATCTATAGTAAGAGGTCCAACTAGGTTTACATGTTCTGTTCCAATTGATGTTTGTGCATAGTCACCTATTGATCTAAGGTACAATTTCATCAAACTTTATCATGTAGCAAAGTTGTCTTTGTTAAACTTGGGAACTTCCCTCTTGGACATCTTGATCTTCCTGCTTCTAGTACCTTGAAACTAAATCAGCAAATGGCTCTAATACCAATTGTTAGAAATGCTTTAGAATAACTGAGAAGGGGGGTGAATCAATTATTCAAGGTCCAACATGTCTAATTCAAACATTTTCACTAAGTGTAGTGAGCCCATTCAACCATTCATTCATCCAAGCATTAACTTTCCTAATCAGCAAGTTACTATAAATCAACATGCAAGCATAACACATAAAAGCAACATATAACAAAGTGATTTATGTGGAAACCCAATTTGCGAAAAACCATTAGTAACATGCTACTCCATTTTCATTATTTTGAAGTGATGCCCTATGAAAGGCGTGTCTAGTTAAAGGCTTACAACACACTATTAAATGTGACCTTGTTAGAGGATTTATCCACCCTATTAGAAGTGGGCCTGGTTAGAGGACTTTAGAACATTCACTTGGAATGCCACCTTGTTAAAGGATTTACAAATGGCTATTAAACCAACCTAAGTCTATACGATTTCCATAACTAATACAATTGTTAGAGAGTATTTTGAAATCTTTGACTTGATTACAACATACAACTTAACTTGCAAATCTTAGCTCATACCATTGCCTAGCTTTCAGTCTCTACAACCCTTGATAGCTTGCCCTCCTTTCAAGCATAGTCTCCTTGAGTCTCCATGTTCAATGTACCAGTGCAACCATCTCTTCTTGACCACTTGTAGAAGTAGATCCTTAGTGTTCTTCCTTCTCCTAGATGTCTTCACCTTGACACCCTTACAACCACTTCTCAATTTAGCACTTCAGCAGCAGCAGCATCAACAACATTTGCTTCCTAGTCTATGACTCCTTAAATAGAAGTCTTGGAGTTCCTTTCCCACTTGATTCTTGTTTCCTTTAATTTCAATTCGTATGGATTAGGTAGGATTCATTTTATTTAACCCATATTTTGTTTCCTCTAAAAACTTCTTGAATAATTATTTGAATTCACCCAAAAATGGTTTACATAGAATTTTGTGCCACCAACACATCATCCTTATCCTCCAACTAGTTCACAAAATTCAAGGCAACCACTTTGTCAGCTTGGATTTGGTGAATCTTCATCATTTAAAATAATGCAACAACATAGTACTATTGAAATACTAGTGTTTGATAGATACTATGTTTCTCAGCATCAATTGTGGTTTTACTGATGCTTAGCACATAAAGTTCACTCGGCACCAACTAAGATTTTCTAATGCTCGACACCTTATGCTTTTCTTGGCACTTGAACTTCACTCGGCACCTGAAGATCACTTGACACACACTAGAATTTCCTTTTTCTCTGCTCCAACTAAGAATTTACTCAGCTTCAACTGAGAATTTGCTTAGCTTCAATTGCTTGCTCGACACCCACTAATGAACTTTTAGCAGTTAACCTTGTTACAACTTATACTTCTAATGTTTCTAAGTTTGACCAACCTCTATATCTTTGAATAAGTTATCAATACATAATTTAACCATTGTCTTAACTAATCCTTGCACTTCATTAAAACATCATAACTCAACCTTTCCCTTAGGTACTCTTGTTACATCTTGTTGATCAAATCATTTTCATCAATCAACTAAGTGACAATACTTGGATCTTATAAGAAAATGTCATTCCTATAAATAGCAAGTTTGACATCAATGACAAAAAAATGATTGAAAACATTATGTAAAAAACATTCTCCCTCTTTGATCTTCAATCTTCTTCTCACAATGATCTTTTCAATCAGATTTCCAACAAATCCAAGGTCATTTGCTAAATGTTATAGTTGTAAATTTAGTACTTTTAACTCATGATTATGAAATTGGGCATTCAAATTTAACTTTTTCAAATTGAAATCATTCAATTTTATCATTTGATTTTCTATGTTTTCACAAAAATCATCAAGGATTGTCATTGTACCATAACAACGTATCATATGAGAATAATAATGCAATTAAAAAACAATGGTATAGTAATGGTAAAATTTGACTGAATCTTGATTCATGAATCATGTCATAAGCTAACTTAAAATGTACTTGTTTTGACATTAGATATTTTAAAATTGGTATAAGTTATTATGCATGATAGATGAATCATGATTAGATTCAGATAATAATTCAGAATTGACACACCATACCCTAACTATTAAACTTGCCACATCATCCCATCATTTGATTCTTTTGATTCCTCGGCATCAAGTTCAAATAGTCCATCATGCTCCATGTTTTCTCCAATAGGCATAGCTTCATCATCCTGATAGTAATCTTCAACTTCAACATGAATTCTACTACTACCAGTAGTAGCACCACTACTTAAGTTACTAATCTCATTGTTTGAAACATTGCCCAAACCTCTTCTTTGGCATTTCTTTGTCCATATATTTAATGCCCTTTCATAAGGAAAAGTATTGATTTCATATTTGGATGTATACAACCTCAGACAATTTTCCAAATTCTTATCTAGTTTATTTCTTAACTTTGATTTTAGGAACCCCAAAGCACTAAAAACTCTCTCATCCTCCATAGACCCCAATATCATGGTCAAACATAATTTAGCAAGCTTGAAAAATTTTGATATTAAATCTCACAACACTTCACTCTAAGCTAGAGTTGTCCAAAGTTTGGTTACTGATTCTTCTTCTTTGGGGTTCTGCATAAGATCATATTGTTCCATCATTGTATAGGAAAAATGATACGATTTCTCTCTCAAGTGAGATTCATCTAAGACTCCATTTATAATCACCCCATTGATTTCTTTTCTTTTGCAAAATTGATCTATCAAAACTATTAACTTATCTCAAAAATCTTTAGCACTTCTTAAAATCTAGTAATGGGGAAACACAAGACACATTGATTCAAGCAATTTGTGTCAAGGTAATCTTTCTCTAATTTTTGAGGAAAGATTATAAGAAATATCCTTCACAGAATTCATTATAGACTCAACATTCTATTCAAACACTTCCTTTGTAATAGTTTATTTTTGTTACGTGGGTTCCTTTCCTTTTCTCATGGATATAGGCCTTTCATAGTAGTGCATTGGTATCTCAACACCCCATATATTGGCACATAATTGCCTCTTTGCATCAATCTTTTAAAAGTTATCAGGATTATCCAAATATGTGATTCTCATCCACCCTAAAATTTTTTCATCCATAGAAAATGAATTTGAATTTCTATAGAGATTATTGAGGACCACACATGTCATTTTACGTAGTGCATTATATTCTGCAATATACATATATCTTTTTTGGATCTTCACTATATTTCACGTTTCCTCTAGCATGGGGAGAACAATTTCTAATGTTAAGAGTGTCTCTACATTACTTAACCTTTCAAGAAAATCACCATATTTCTGTTGACCAACCTAATTTTTGTGAGTTGATTCCATTGTACCAAGCAACAATAGATATTCAAAAAAACTCGATGAGCTGGTCCATCCAAAGAGATCCATTTGGTATCATTATCCTTAAGCAATTTTTTCCCATTAGTTAGGTCCTTAGCAAACTATTGAAATTCACTCAATCATTTAGGACTTTGACAAAATTTCCTATAGATTTCCTTGATTAAAACTTCAATTCAATCTATTTGTGGAGAGTTGCTAACAACTCCAAAAGCTAGATTCATTCTATGGACCATGCAATGAATGACAACAATGTAAGGTGCAACAAATTCTTTTAACTTTGTAACAAGACCATTCTTGTGGCCTTGCATTACTGAAGCTCCATCTACTCCAACACACACCAGCTTTTTGACATTTTTTATTTCACCTATACTTCCATATTCAATTAGGAATCTCTTTACTAGTTCAAATATTTTTTCTATTGTTGAATTATCCTTCATTTTAACAATAGTTAGTAGATTGGGTTTGTGGACAAAATTGTATATAGTATAAACATGTGTGTATACCTAGGAAGTATTTTCTATTGTTGTCACCTCATCTAAAGATAATGCAATCAAATTTGACTCTTTAATTTTTTCTTTGATATCTTCCTTTTCAACCTCAGCAAGACAACTTGCCAATTCCCATCCAATATTTACTAACTAGTGACTCCTCACACAATAACAAACTTTTTCAAAGTGTAATAAAGTACTCAATGATGAGTAGTCTATCATGGCATGCCCTTTTCTTAAAATATAGAAGACAACACTTAACTAAAGAACTTTACCCATTTCATGAACTCGTGTTGCTTTTCCAATAAGAGATTCCATGGAGCCCTTTACTTCAGTAGGCTTCATCTATATTTTCTCCTAAAATTCAAAGATTTTTGCATTCTTAATATGTTGACATTTCTCCTTAGTTTTCCATATTCTAATTGATTTTTCCACTCCATCTATGATTTGCTTCTCATAAACTTTACCCATATGCTTTTCTATGGTGTCAATTTTTAGCTGCAACTTTTTTTCCTTTTTATTTATCCTTGAGCATATCATACATCTACATTCTACTAGAGGCTCACCTTCTTTTGGATTGCATATAGGTTTAATGAATGGATACTTTGAGGCCCAGTCTATTTGAAAATTCCTAATTGATACATCCCAATGTCGATTTCTATTGGATTTCACACTAGTTTTTGCATTGTATTTCCTTTTTCCCTTCCCTGGTCGTGCACCATCACCATCTTTGGTATTATCATCCAAGTCTATTATATTATTTTGGCTATTGATCTATAGATATTGGCTACTCTGGCTATTTACCTAAATATCTTCTTCAAGTTCATCATGATCAGAGATATCAAGTTTGCCAACTTCTTCAATATGTGCCAGTGGAACTGGTAGCGGCTATGATTGGGAATCTTGTAAATGCACTTGTGATGATGTTGCTTCCTAATTTTTGCCACCAAAATATTATGCCAAGGTGTGAGTGCACTTGGTTGGCCTTTCTTGACTTTTTCCACATGTAGGACTCTTACCCTTGTTCATGTTCGACATCTCTTAAGAAATATAGGCTGCCATAAAATTCAAGTTATTCAAAAATTTACAATCGACTATAGTCTATTACATATATTTATCTAAATAGTATTCATTGGTTGTTACAAGACCTACACTAAAAATAATAGATGTTCTAAGTCTCCCTGGTTACTATATTGGTTCCAATTGATAAATGACCACTAACAGTCTAACTTGTATCTACTACATATAAGAATGAACTAAAACTATATAGAACAGATAGATAGGGGTTTGAGTTACTTACCTTTGGCTAAAACACAATTTTCGCACTCGTGGCTCACTTGACAATGATCTCGGCAGTATCAAAAATTGAGACTTCACAACTGAATACTAATTGGAATTGAGACAACGTACTTATCTATGAATGTATTTATACCACTCTTTTTTGGTGAAATCCCTAAGAATATTGTAGGGTGTACCAAATATTTGATGAATCCCACATAAGAAAAAATTGTATTCTAGAATTTATATGGAAAATATGGTTTTTCCATTAAATATCCTTGCATAATATAGATGGCAAAATTGAATTTGTGAGCACACACATCTGTATATTTGGGTGGTGAATGTTGTCCTCTCCTAAAACATTTTTTAAAACCAAGCGCAAATTGAGGCTGTCCAAAATATCTTGTGGGAAATCACAAGAAAAACTATTTAATTTTTCGTGTGCCAAAAATATTTATGATTGGCTATTTCATTTTGAAATGTGATCCAATGACATAAATCCTCTAGTGATGGGCCTAGGGGTTTGACTTATATTTGGTAAAATTGGGGCAACATGTCAACCTGCATATGTGTAAAAAAATTTCCAAATCGATGTTGGTCATTGGGAAACAATCAACATTTTGAAATTATTCACCACTATAGTGAACCCTGTTCTATACTCCATTCTTAATAAAATCTCAGCTCCAACTTTGAAAGAAACACCAACTTGTTCTTTTAGGAGACACCAACATTATCTGCAAAAGTTTACCTTCTAGAGGTTGCCTCTTTCTACACTCCACACTTAACAAAATCTCCTCTACTTTGATTCAAATGATAAATAATTTCTCACTCTATACTTCCAAAATAACTTCACCATTCTATACCCTGTTTGGTGTCAAAATTAATTGTATAAAACACATGGGTCAATGCTTCAATAGTAAACCATAATAATAAAATTCCTTGAATGGGCCTCCCATTACACCTCTTTCATAATAATAAAATTCCACAAATTGACCTTCAATCACCTATTTCAAAATGATAGAATTTCATGAATTAGCATGTAATTAAAGCCAATATAATAAACAATCTCTTAAAATTTGGCATCCACAACTATTTAGAGACGTACATTTTCATAGTTCATGTTGATATGCTTGAAATATCCTATAGTAAACTATATTTACACTCTCTATTACATTATCCTAATGATGGATCATAGAGTATGATCCAAGACGTAGATTCAAAAATATAAATACAGTTAAAGTTGAGAAGCCTTCCAACATATCAATAACCTTTTTTGTCAATCATAATATTTCCAACAATCTCACTATGGTATCAATGACCATATTTACAAAAATCTTCCTACTTGAACAAAGTAGACTTTAAAATCAAGGACACATCTCTAAAAGTTGCATCTTAGATGTGTAGTTAAACTTGAGGAAAATCATAATTTTATTAAAACAAATTGAATCTATGATGAGTGATATAAACATGATTAAACCAATCCACAATTGAGTGTGATTCCAAGAAATTGTAGTCACATTTAACAATTGCATTATGTTCATAATTATAAAATGGTATAAGGCATGAAAGAAGTATTGTGGGTTTGGTTCTATCTCTAAATCCTTATAAACACTAATGTCATGGATTTTCTCACAAAATTTAATCAGATCATTTTACAATGTCATGTTAAACAATAGTGCCTTTTAAAATTAGTCTTTAATTTACAGAGCAATTTTTTCTAATATTTTTTTTATAACAATTAGTTTGCATTAGTATGTTTTCAAATCTATAGATAATATGTATTGTATCCCTCACTTGTGACATTTCTGCAATCTTCAGGGTGGAGCATAGGTGCAACAGATGTTGTGCTATGTTGTAGAAGAGGCACCAGAAGAAGCAGAAAATAGATGAACATTTAAGTAAACCTCTATTGTTTTGTGTGTTTCTCCTACCATGAAGTATACTTATTTCCCTTTACTTACTTGACATAAAATATATTAATTTTAATATATATTATCTTTATTTAAGAAATTTTTGAGTTTGTTCATTTATAGGTTCCCATTCATTGCTTGTGAAATATTTAGTTGTGATATTGATGTTATACTGACGACTCTTGTAGAGGATGAGGAGGTTGGTTTCTCTTTGTATTTTTGGATACATTCTCTTACGATCTCGTTGCTACGCAATATGAGAAAGGTGACATGGTTTAGATAAAATCCTTCATTATTATATTGTAATACTATTTGAACTTTGAAGAAGTGATAAAGGATCTTTGCAATCAAAAGTCAAAGTTATTTAAAAATTTTAACATAAACTTTTAGATTTTAGCTCTTCATTTATTTATTTATTTTGGTGAATAATATAGTTAGTTTTAACTATGAAAATAATTGATGTCATGCTTAAATGATTTCTCCTATGAGAAGGAATTTTCTATAGTTGGTTGTTGTTGCCCAATTATAGAACATGTCATTGTGAGATACTAAATAATTTATTAGTTAGGTTTTAAATTTGATCTTGGCTATCTTCTGAATATGATTATTCATGTCATAGGAATTAGTGTATGTTGCTTTCCCAAATAATCTAGAGAAGAAAAGGATTTCAAAAATATTTTAAACAATGTGTAGAGCACATGTTTTGCCAAGATGGTCTTTACTTGTAAACCTTAGTGCAACACAAAAATAGGCACTCAATGTTGGAACTTGGTATTACCCTCACAAAAGTGGTTAATAGAGATAAGATATACATACTTTATGGCTTACCATACCATTTTCTTTATGGCTTACATTTTGTATTTTTTTCTTCACCTTCTACTCAATTATTGATTGTGCAATCCACCATGGTCCCAGGAAATTTACCAAAGAGGGAGTTGACTAGAATAGTATGAAAGATGGATTATTGATATCCTTTTTTACAAAAATGAAAGTTACCACACCAGTTGTTTAATACATTTGAAAACCATCTTGAATGACATTATTGGAGATTTTTTTATGCGAAGAGCAAGGGTTTCAACTCCCCATTTCAAAAATCCAACTTGAAGCCCATCAATGTCACTAGACTTACCACTTGATAGTTTATTTATTTCCCTTTTTACATCATCCATCATGAAGAGCTCTACTGGTGTGTTCACTATGGGAGGAGAATTTTTCTCATTTATCCACTCAAAAAGAAGCTTTGTGTATTCTATCCATTGGATAACTCTAATATTGTTCTTAGTTTGTTTTCTCCTCTTTTCAAGTTCCTTCTAGAAATTTTTGAAATTGTGTTTTTCAAGAGATATTGACTCCTTACATTTGTATACTCTTCTTTTTTGCTTTTATTTTCTGTATTTCTTGTTTTCTTTGCTCAAACTATTGTCCTTTTATAAATATCCTTGCTTACTTACAATCTTTGTCATACCACAAGTTTTCTAGAAAAGTATTTGCAACCCTCTTTCTTCTGCAACATCTTTTGTAAGTGCCTAATGCCTTGTGTGTTATAGGAATTAGAAAAGCACTATAAGCATGACCATCCTCCTTATTGATCTTTTCATTTGCTAAGGAATTATTTATCTCATGAAATTTTGGCTTAAGAGAGGCATTGAAGATGTCCCTATTTTCCTAATCTTAGTAGTTATTTTCTTTTGCATTTAGGGGTCATGACTATTGTGTGGCTACCTGGAGCCAAGTCCAACCAATTGCAAAATTTTGATTAAGATTAACATAGGAAAAGCCCAAGACCACAAACAGAGAACAAATGAACCTAAAATATGGTACACAACAACCTAAATGGAAAACAAAATACGTCTCACAAGGGGAGAGACAAGTAACAATGAAAACAAACTAAAAATTCTTTTGGCTAGAGCATGGAACCCAAAGAAGCCCACAAGTTTTGAGGAACAACAACGGCCAACAATAGAATCTCAAGGGGGTCTGAAACTCATCAACATCCAAGGCATCTAGATAGGGGGAGGGTAGAGAGTCAAAGGCATTACAAACTCAGTCAAAGCACTCTCAAGTACATTTGCAAGTTTTCTCTTTGACCTTACAAGGGGATTCTTTTCTCACATCAACCTTAACAAAGTAGACTCCACAATTACATTAATAGGGGAAGTTTTACTACTTGTTTTAACTTTTCCATCATTTAGAAATGGAAATTGCCTAAAACTCCAACAAAGGGTTTTGTCGGCATGTGCCCATCATTGAAACTCTGAATTTGCATTCAATAGTCATAAAATATTTATAAGATTTGGTACCTTTCAGGAGTTACTTTGAGGCATAATACTAACCTTAAAGGTATCATATGTATTAACCTGCCTAGGAGTTGCATCTTGATTTCCTCCATTAAGGTGTGTTGCATCATAGGAATGAATGTGGTAATTTACCTAATTTGAATATATCACATGTCTCTTAAGGTTTAAATTGGCATCTTTGCTTTGAATGACTCAATTACTATTTTATAGATCCATAACCAAAGCTTTTATGTATCTATTACTAAATGTTTATTATTGTAATTAACAACATACTTTCTAATGGTTAGTCACTTGATTTTTCATGTTATTAATCTCCAAAAATTGGTAACCAAGTTCCTTTCCTTGAGAACACTTAACTGCATTGATCTTTGTAGTTTGATTGTGATTTATGATAAGTTAAATAAAACTAGGTATTTTTCGCATTTGTAACTAGTCGTGCTCTGGAGATTTTAAATTATACTAGTGTTAATGATAAGCCAATGAGAATAATATTTTCCCATCATGATCAAAGCATTTGAAAGAGTAGCTCTGTAAACATCTTCATCAAGGTGAATATGTTACATCAAATTTTTAGCCTAGACTGCAAATTTTTGTTGATTTTTTTTGTTATGACATAATAGTTGAAGATTTGTGTGTTAATCTTAAAGTTATTTTTTTGTAGAATCTTGACAAAAGTATAGATAATAGAGGATTGTATGATGCATTCTCTACTTTTGGGACCAATCTTTCTTGCAAAGTGGCTACAAATAACAATGGGTAGTCCAAAGTTTATGGTTTTGTCCAATATGAGCAAGAAGGGGCAACACATAGTGCCATTGAATAATTGAATGAATTTTTTCTTAATGGAAAGTAGGTCTGTGTTGGCTTGTTTATGAGACAAAAATAAAGAGAGCAATCAATGGGTACTTCCAAGTTTAGCAATATTTTTTGTGAAAAATTTGTCTGACATGTCTACATATGAAGACTTGCAAAATGTTTTTGGTAAATTTGGCCCCATCACTAGTGTAGTTGTTATGAGGGATGTGGATGGAAAATCCAAAGGCTTTGGATTTGTTAATTTTAAAAATGTAGATGATGCAACTAATGTTGTTGATAGTTTAAATGGAGAAACTTTTAATGATGATAAGGAATGGTATGTTGGAAGGGCATAGAAAAAGGCTCAAAGGGAGGTAGAATTAAAAACCAAGTTTGAACAAGAGAAGAAGGCAAAAATGGAAAAAAAATTAGGGTGCTTTTGTATCTGAAAACTCTGGATGATTCCATTGATGATGAAAAGATAAGAGATTTATTTTCAAATTTTGGCACCATAACATCTTGCAAGGTATGTCTTCTCATGACTATGATATTGTTAGCGTTCTACTCATTTTACCATTTTCTCGTGGATTAAATTGTGCTTAAATTTAGATCTTATAGCTTCTCATGGAAAAATATTCTACTTATTTGTGTATTTAATTTCTTAACATCATGCCACTATTTTTAGGTTATAAGGGATCCCCAAGGTCAGAGCAGGGGATCTGGGTTTGTGTCTTTTTCTTCTCCAGAAGAAGCCATGCATGTTGTAAGATGTTATTTATTATCATGTTAGATGTTCTTTTTGAATTCATAGTATCTAACTAGATTTTCCTATTTTCTATCCACTAGAGCAAGGCATGGTTTTGAATGTGATACATTTGTCATGAATTGTAGGTTGTTGAGATGAGTGGAAAGATGGCTGGAAGGAAACCCCTTTATGTTGCATTGGCTCAACAAAAAATAGAAAGAAAGTTGAGATTGCAAGTATGTAGAGTTTCAAGATGGCCATATTAATTTTCTAGACCCACAAAAGATTCAAGTGCTTGCGAACAATTAAATGCTTGATCCGTTGTCATGTTAGGCTCGTTTTTCTCGAGAGAGCTCCTATTGGAGTTACTCCTGCAATACTAACTAGTTTTACACCATACCATCTTGTTTCTCCAAGGTTCACCCCATAGCAACTATTCTATGGGTAGGGTCCTCATGAACTAATTCCTCCATAGGTTAGTAAATGGGATGGGTTACTTTAATTTTGATTCATAGGGAGTTGCTTTGGATAGAAATTCCTTGAATCTTGTAATTCCTTGGAACCTGTAGATTTTGGTTACCAACAATAGTTGCTACCTACAATTCAGCTTGGAATGGCATAGATTCAAAATTTTATGCTACCATTTCAATTATAGAGGTAAAGCCAACAAGGAAAAAGAATGAGTGGTACACAACAAATTCAATAATAGGTACTTGGTGCATTTGTATTGTTGATCTTAGAATGGTCTTGACAATTGAGTGTCAACACACTTAAACTATTCGCTAAGTTCATGTCGTGTTGCAATAGGTGTTGAGTCAAAAAGATAGTAAGTACCGAGTCATTTGGCTACCGAGCAAACAGACAGTTCTAAGCAAGCATATGTGTCGAGAGAATAATTGATGCTGAGCATATTTAGGTGCTAGGCCAGATAGAACTTTAGTATGTGTCGAGCAAAATTTTTATCAAGTGTCGAGTAACACAAAATCAACATATGAGTTTGTGCCTTCATAGAGTAAGATGTAAACCATTTTGGATGCCAACTAATGGATAGATCTCAAAGATTAGAGATAATATTGAATCTATTTGATTCCCTATGTAATCAACATGAAACCAATCAGAAAAATGGAATGCAAAAGAGGCAAAAAGGATGAATCTCAATAGTGGATTCATACCTAACCCTAAGTCATGAAAATCTTTTAAGGATGTCGAAGCCCCATAATTCAATAGAGTGAATAGAGTGTGAGTGAGCGAAGAATAGAAGGAACAAGGGGTGAAGTGATAAGAGGACATACAAGGTGACTTAGTAGATTTCAAGATTAGTTAGAAGAATGGAGTACTAGTACTTCAAATAGCTTTATATTAGAACAACAAGGATTAGATTGGATTTAATAGTGATCCAAAATCAACAATAGTAGATTGCAATTGATTAGGTTAAATATTCTACTATACTTTCTAACAATTGTATTAGTAGAATAAAATCCTATGGAGATAGGTTGGTTTAATAGCCATTGTATAAATCCTTTAACAGGGTGACATTTCACGTGAATGTTTTGTAAATCCTTTAGACAAGGACACTTTTAACATGGTGTAAGAGCCTTTAGTAGGGCATGACTCTCACAGGGCAGACCATGGCTCATGGTCAAAAATTATAACCTTCATAAGTAACATTATTGCTGCAATGATAAGTTGTGGGTGTCATCTCCACCCCAGTTTTACCTTCTCATTTTGGAGGGTTTCTGGATGACCAAATCTGGTGTCAACTATTTTCATGCATGCTTTTACTTTCATGTTATTTAATTATGTTACATGCATGAATTGATTTAAGTTAAAAAAAATTAATGGTTAAAGCTTGATTCTTTTGATTCACCCCCCCCCCCTCTCACAATTGGTATCAGAGCTAAGTTCTCATCAGGAGAAGTTTTACAACTTGGAGAAAAGATCTGGACATGGAGGTCTACAAGTTTGGAAAGAGTATAGAGAACTAGGAGATTGAAATACATCTCATTCTACATTCTTTGGAAGAAGCTAGGGAAGAAGTGAGGAAATCCCTAAAAAGAAGAAAAGACATCAAGCCATAGCTGAAAATGATACCCAATACAAGGATATTAATGCCACGAAAGTATTCAAAAATGGAGACTCAGAGGAATTTGATGCACCAATTGCACACCTAATGGAGAAAAATAGAGCTCAAGTAGAAGAGATCAGAATTCTCAAGATTGAGCAGGAAGTACAAGCCATGATGCTATGTGAAATAACTAAATAGAAGAAAAGAGCCATTGAGGATAAGGTCATGATAGAATATGATGAGAGGAACTTAGCCAATAGACTAGAGGAGAAGTCAACTAAGCTTGCTAGAGTTTCCAACATGCAGCTAGATACCCTAAGCTAAATGATGAATGCACATCATGAGTTAAATGTCAAAGACATTGAAATCTCCACCCTAAACTTGCAGAATGAACAATTGCAAAATGATTTGAGGAATAGAACCATTAGGACACCAAGATTTCAAGGACACTACTAAAACTACACGAAGTATGGACATAGAGCCTTTGAATGTAGATCCAAGCCTATGTGGTCACCAAACAAATCAGCAAAGTAATGAACACCGCTACAATTGGGACTACAACACTAGGCAGAGCTATCACTATTGTCAAGAGTATGGATACATTCCTAAGAACTACATATGAACACACTTTAGTAGTAACTATAATATATGGTTGAGTCAAACCACTTGTTTCAATTTCCTAAAGACTAGTCACATTAGCAAGTATTGCCCAACTAGGTCAAAGGCACCCAACTCTGAGTTGAACAAAGAAAAAAGGAAAGTAGATGTTGAATACATCAAAGGAGAGAAGAATAAGACATGGAAGAGAAATGATGGAAGCAACTCATCAAATGGAGGGATCACTTCACCCAAAGGGTCAACTGGCATACTTCATCAAACTAAGTAGAAGAAGGTATGTGGGACTGATATTTAAATGCTTTATCATACATCAATTCCTAGAATGAGTTAGTACTAAAAAGGATAGATCAACATGAAAAAAGATGTAAGGTTAAATCTTCAAAGTTTTCATCCTACTACCGAGTATAACAAGTTACCTTCAGTTGAAGAGTAAAATCATAGTGTGTGCCAAGTTGTCAACCAAGACTAGTTGGAGTCAAGTGAGTAGTTGTTGTCGAGTAAAATTATGTTAGTTGATGCCAAGTAAGGGTAATCCCTATAAATACCAAGTGAAGAGGAATTCACATTGACATCGAGTAAAGAAATAAATTGTATACAAGCCGAATGTCCAGTTGTATATGCACTAAGCATTTAATAATATGTATTGAAGGGTATAAAGTCAATTTTTTAATCATTTTTTATCACAAAAATCATAAAGCAAAGAGTGAAGAAGTGATTTTAAGAAAGGATGAAGCATTCAAGTAGATTCTAACAATGGTTCAAAGTGATTCATCGATTCAAGGTATTTACTCAAGTGTCAAGCTACACTATTTTGAAATTATTAAACCCTAGTTTGCAAAAATGGCTTCTAGCTCGAAAAACCCTAAAGACAAGGAGCCCTTCAAAGTCCAGTTATTTAGAAAAGATGTTAAACAACCAAATTTTAGGCTAATCCCAAAGGTGGCATATAAGAATAACCCTAGTGGTGCATTATCCATCATCCCGCCAAAAGTTGTTATGGTCCAAGATGTCAGAAAGTGCTACAATTACAAAGTTGGAAGTATAGGTGATATGGATATTCATGAAACCTACAATAAATTGTGTAATAATGGCATATTGAAGGAGGAATTCAATATTGTTGAAAGGAAGAGACTTACTCATGCCCTAGATTTCCCTATGGTCTTCAAGACAAAGTGGATTAGGCCAATATTGAGTAGAATTCAAAATGGTTGCTTGTGGTTGGAAGGTGGACTTGTCAAAATAACAAAAAGAATCATCCATAGAGTCATAGGTTACCACCCCATAGATCAACCAAAGACTCTAAGAAATGACTCCAAGGAGGTCATTGAGAGAAACACTGGTGCACAATGGAATAAGAGGGGTATGACAATAGAAACAATCAGAGACCCACTCATAGATTTTGCTATTAGAGTCATCTCACACAAATTCTATCAATCAAGTAGATTGAATAGTGTGCCTTGCATTGCAATAGATGTAGGTTACAAAATTGTTAAGAAAGATCATACATATGAACTAGCAGAGCTATAATTACAACAAATAATGGAGAATTTGGGAGCAATAAGAAGATCAAAAAGTGCTCAATGTAAGTTTGGGTCAATTCTGATATGTACATTCTTTTATGTTCAGAATGAATTTCCTTCTTTTGGCAAGATTAGTTGGAAGACAAATATGTCAATAGCAGTACAAATTAATGAGTATATAGAGAAGATGGGAGCAAACTTTGAAACCACCATGACAAGCTATTTCAAAGACTTCAAAAGTTCTATGAAGTAAAGGCTTAGAATACTAGTTTCCCTTATAGAGAAACACATCAATGACATTTTCTTTTTAGTTGTTATTGATTACACTTAAATCCAAGTAGCAGTATCAAGAATTAGATGGCTAAGGCCACTTAGATATGAGATAAACATAGATGAGGCCTCAACAGTAATCATAGTATTGCTTGCAAAATAAATTGACAAAAGTACAAAACCCTTTGGCACTTATGATGTAACTAAGTCAAAAGTGGAAATGGAACTAAAAACTGCATCCACAATAAAGAAGAAAGACAAATTGGTCAAGAAACTTAAGGCCATATTTGGAGAAGGGACAATAGAAGGAGAACATGATGATGAAGAAGAAGATGAAGAAGAAGAAGGAGAAGAGGGCCAAGGGCCACTTGCCTTGACACAAGGCATGGGAGAAGATGAAGAGGAAGAAGGTGCCAAGGAGGAACAAGCCAAGGAAGCACCAAAAAAACCAAAGCCTAAGAAAAGAAAGGCAACCACAAATCCAATAGTAAAGTCAAAGAAATAGAAGGTTTCTCAGCCAAGCCCTACAAAGCCCACTACAAGAGCAAGCACAAGGGCTACCACTCAAAAGGCCAAGGACCAAGCCCAAGAAAAGAAGAAGGCAACTGAGAAACACGTCTAGAAAAGAAAAGACTAAGAAGAAAATATGTTTCTCAACCTAACTTAGATGAAGAGAGAACAGAGTCAGAAGACACAAGCTAATTTAGAGTGGTAAGTCATGCATTAAAATATTATTTAGAAAACATTTGTGACAATGTTAAAGATAATGCTAACTTAAATGGCTTGAAGAATATTGAATTCAATAATTTAAGTAGAAATGAGTAGAACGTGGTTGAAGAATTAGTTTATACCACGATGGCCAAGTTCAAGACCACCCCACTTGAACTTGACAATTCAATACCAAAAGATTTGTATTCTATTATTGAAAATAAATGGATTATTTCCTAAACATGGAGAAAGAAATAAGAGAGTCTACATTGGCTTGAGTTATGCCAGAGCTAACAAAAGGTCAAATAACCAAGGCTAGCAAGAAGCATGGGAGAAAATTTGCACCCAAATGTAGAGCCTTCAGCATTCTTCAAAACAAGATTGAAGATGTTGTTAAGAAGTCCACTCAAATTTAGAAGTTAATATATGGGATCACAATAGTTAAACTAGGAGAAATAGATCCTCTTGAAGGAAATAATGATTAGGAAGAGGAGGAGAATGAAAAAGAAGAAGAAACAAAGAAAGAGAAAAGAGACAAGACAGTGGAGGAGACAAAACAAAAAATAGATAAATTGGCAACTATTGAGGAGCAGAAAATAGAACAGTGTTCCAGACACACAACTTCCACCCTTGAGCCCTCCACATGACACCTCTACACCTAAAGAAATAATAAATATAAAGGATGTTCCTAAAACATCTAGCCAGAACATAAACCCATTCACTACAGAGGATCTCAAGAAGATCCTTGACCAATCAACTCTACAAGCCAAGTTGTGTGACAACCTAGTTTTGGTTAGTGTGGAAGAGTTGCAAAAAGTTGTAGCTGACTTGACAAGGGATAAGGTGAATCTAAAATAACCACCTTCTAACATCCCTACAGCTACAAGTGGACAACCTATAGAGAAAATAAGTATACACACATCTACTAATGTTGATTCCGCAGTTAAAGTCTTGATGATTGAGCACAAGACTTAGAATATAGAAGAGAAAGAGCCTATAAAAGATCAAACAAGGTAGATAGGCACTTCTGTCTCTACAAAACAAGAACAAGGTGCATCCCAAATAATTGTGATTGACAAAGATAAATCAAAAGAGGACAAAGAAATTCCAAAAGAAAAGGAGCTAGAGGTAATTCAAACTTTAGAAAATTTGCCAACCACTATAACTCCTACAATGCTTCAAAAGCTGAGCATTGATGCCATGCTATTACAAATCACTACACCAAGTTTGAGCTCCATAAGAGTAGCAAGGGTACTTCATTATGGAGACCCAACATTGGACAAAGAAATAGTCATTCCCAAATATGATTATGACAATATTACTCTTGAACAAATTAACCTAATGCAAGAGGCATTAGAGAGGAAAAAGAAGCAATAGATACTTAGAAATGAGTATAAACAGAAGCAAGCACTACATGAGATCAAGGACATCTTCTTAGATGCCTTTAGCCTACAATCACCTGATGAAACAGTGCCCATTATGGAGAAACTTTTAGAAATAGTGGACTGGGTGCAAAGTGAAGATCATGATACCAATGCAAAACTAATGGAGTGGTCAGAAAAGAAGTTTCAAGCAATGGTGAATGAAAGAATATCTAGTGAGATAGCACTTTCACAAGTAGAACTGACTAAGAAAATAGATAAAGTGAAGGAATTACTTGAGACTATATTCTCTTTATACTCAAAATTGTGTGATCCTTCCATTTTCACATAGGAAACTAGCCAGAGAATAATGAGCTTGGAAAGGAACTTGAAGATATCTAGCATGCAACTGCCAAAAGATCCAGCTCAAAGTGAGAAGCATTTTCATACAATGCTTCACACACAGAAAGAACTAGTTGTACTAACAGTAGATGAGGCTAATACAAGAGCCAAATTAGTTTAGATTCAATCCACCCTAACCCCTCACATGGAAATTTTACAAAAAGAACTATCTTATGTAGAAAATGCATTAAGGAAATATCCAAATCTTTCTATATTAGATGGTTTGGTTCACTTTGTAGCAAAGATAGCTATCCAAATTAAATCCCTAGAAGTTGCACTACACAACTAGGATACTGCTCATAGGATTGTAATGGAAGTAAACAAAACCTTCTGGTACAAATACTCAGTTGGAGTATAGCCCTTTGACATAAGTAAAATAGAGGAAGATTAGAAATTGTCAAGCTAGAAGGAGACTTAATTTGCAAAGGATACATGTGAAAGGGGGAGTCAAAAAAACTAGAGAAAAGAGTAGACAAAAAGAGAGAGTGAACAAAAAAAGCACAGAAATAGAGCACATTAGATAAAGAGCATCAGAATGTATTAGCATGAAATAAATCTGCTATGAGAAGTTTTGGATATAGTAAAGGCACATCAACTCAAGGGGAGTTAAAAATTTTGAGGTATATAGTCCTTCACAAAATTTTGAACAAATTTTGAAATTTTGTATATATGTCAAACTAAAGTTATATTATACTTAAGGGAGTTAAAACATCATGTATAGTTAAGTGTCTTTGACACTCATGTCAAAGGGGGAGATTGTTGATCTTAGAATGGTCTTGACAATTAAGTGTTAATACACTTAAACTATTTGTTAAGTTCATGTTGAGTTGTAATAGGTGCCAAGTCAAAAAGATAGTAAGTGTTGAGTCATTCAGGTGTCAAACAAACACACAGTGCTAAGTGAGTATGTGTGTCGAGTGAATAATTGATGCCGAGCATATTCAAGTTTCGAGCCAGACGGAACTTTAGTATGTGTAGAGCAATAATTTTATCAAGTGTTGAGTAACATAGAAACAACATATGAGTTTGTGCCTTCATAGACTAAGATGTAAACTATTTTGCATGCCAGCTAATGGATAGATCTCGAAGATTATAGATAATATTGAATCTATTTGATTCCATGTGTAATCAACATGCAACCAATTAGAAAAATGGAATGCTAAAGAGGCAAAAAGGATGAATCTCAGCTATAGATTCATACCTAACCCTAAGTCATGAAAACCTTTTAAGGGGGTCAAAGCCCCATAATTCAATAGAGTGAATAGAGTGTGAGTGAGCAAAGAATAGAAGGAACAAGGGGTGAAGTGATAAGAGGACATATAAGGTGACTTAGCAGATTGCAAGATTAGTTAGAAGAATCTAGAGTATCAATACTTCAAATAGTTTTATATCAAATCAGCAAGGATCAGATTGGATTGAATAGTGATCTGAAATCAGCAATAGTAGATTGCAAGTGATGAAGTCAAACATTCTACTATACTTTCTAACAATTGTATTAGCAAAATGAAATCCTATGGAGATAGGTTGGTTTAACAACCATTGTATAAATCATTTAACAGGGTGACATTCCAAGCGAATATTTTGCAAATCCTTTAGAAATGTACACTTTTAACAGGGTGTAAGAGCCTTTAATAGGGCAGGCCTCTCATAGGGTAGACCATGGCTCATGGTCAAACATTGTAATGTTGATAAGTTACATTATTGCTACAGTGATAAGTTGTGGGTGTCATCCCCACGCCATTTTTACCTTCTCATTTTGGAGGGTTTCTGGGTGATCAAATTTGGTGTCAACTATTTCCATGCATTCTTTTACTTTCATGCTATTTAATTATGTTACATGCATGAATTTATTTAAGTTAAAAAAATTTAATGGTTAAAGCTTGATACTTCTAATTCACCCCCCCTCCTCTCAGAAGTATACTTCCCACTTGTAAATTCCAACATGTATTTCCCATACTTGATAAAATATTTATAACTCATGGTACTTTTTTTCTAATCATGTGGGGAATGTAAAATGGATAGCTTAGAATACTCTCAAGATGTAGAAGCTTGACCTGAGAAACCAAACTTTGTCAAATCTCACTGCCATCCAACCTTTATTGGTGTAGCTTGGACTATTGCAAATTCACCATCTTCTAAAGTAAGGCCAACACATCTTGAGCCCATCATTAGCATGGAAATTGCTCTACTACACTACTAGATCATTGTCTAGCTATCTTAGTGATTTCTATTCTTATGTGATGTTTTATTCGGATTTATTTGCATATTTTTTAGTAAACACTTATTGGCTCAATTTTTTGGATAATGTTTCACAAGAACTCAACTCCTGGGATTAAATGACATAGTTTGAGATTTTTATCCTTGCCCATCTCAAGACTTTTTTTTATACAAACTTTATAGAGCCTAGTACTTTGTTTTGTGAATGTTTTTAACTAATTTTCAAGAAGCTAGTGCACTAAGAACATCATTATTTTGCATTATTTAGTGTTGTATAAATAGTCTAACTGTATTTCAATGTTACATTTAAGTTTTAAGAAATTTTTATTTGTTTGTACTGATAATATTATTCAATTGCATTATTAGTGTTAATGTCTAACTTTGTAGAAATTGTTAGAGGTGGCTAACCGCAAAAATGAGGCACAAGCAAACTTTCTTGTATTAATAGTTACATGGATGGTATGCATTATGAAGATTTTAGTGTGTGCTTTTTTTGGCTCATCTGTTTATCACTTGTGGTTTTTTATCTATTAGTGGAGTGTCATGTCAGTGGCTAGTGCAGAGTGTCATTAAGGCAATGACATTGTATCTCGTATAGAGTGTCTATTTTTGGATGACACACTTGAAGTAATCTTCTAACCACTACATGCACTTCTACATTATTATTAACAAGTTGGACACCATTTTAAAATTTAAAATCCATTACCACAATTCAGTTTTCTTCTGGCTGATTTATGTTTGACAAACTGGGATTATTTTTTGAAATAAAATGAGCCTTTAAACTGTCAGCTTGATTGGATGTTGCCTTGTTGCCCCCATTTCAAGAAATATAGGTCCATAACCTTTTTGGGTACTATATTGAGAATGAAATGAAACAAATAATAATTTATTATGTATTCTTTAAGGGTCCTAGCTCAATGGAAGAGCACTTGATTTACAAGCAGGAGGATGGTGGTTTGATTCCATCATGCCCTATTATGACCAAGCACACTATCAAATATGTGACTAAATATGCTATTGAATATGCTACTATATATGTGACCAAATATACTATTAAATATGCTACTAAATACACTACCAAATATGTGAGTAAATATACTAAATATGTGATTAAATATGCTACTAAATATACCACTAAATATGTGACTAAATTAACTATCAAATATGCAACTAAATATGTGATTAAATGTACTATTAAATATACCACTAAATATGTGACTAAAGAGATGATCAAAATCAGTGATCAAATAAGTGGCTAAAATTGTTTAATAGTAAATTTAGTAGCGTTAAATAATTGGATATTACGCGATTAATTTTAGTCACATATATATAAATTTTAGTGGTCTTTTTGGTCACTTATTGTTGTTTTTGTACTAGTGACAAGATAGAAAGAGGAAGGAGTAGTACTATTCATTTCTATTATTTTGCAAGGAATAATACATAGATCATTTGGATAGTGGGTTCATTGATCTTTCCTTTGAAGTTATCTGGGCAATGAGTCCAACTATCTTCGACAACTCCTAACAGAGTTGGCATAGCTTCTAACATAGTTGGAATCTCCTAACATGGATTCAAAGTCTCCTAACAAGGAATAATATGTACTAAATTTTGTTATTGACTCCAACAAGGTCCATCCTCTAACAAGGAATATTTATATTTGTACATCATCTTGTGGGTACCATCTCCACCAGCATTTTCGCTCTGATCAAGGGTTTCCCTAGTTAACATATCTAGTGTTATTGTGCACAAGTATCTTGTTGTGGTTTCTAATTATAGTGCTCATATGGTTAAAGTTTAATAAGGTTGATAGTTGTGATATTAATTGGATAACGGACCCCCCCACCTCCCCCCCTCTTAGTTATATTGGTGGACTATATATTCTAACAATTGGTATCAGAGCCTCAGGTCCTTGAAGAGGAAGCTTAACAACTTTGGGATATCAGTGGCAAGTCACTTCATAAAAGATAGTCCTAAGTCTGATGGAGGAAATCTTGACACCTAGAAGATGGAGCTTCTTGGTGAGACATCAAAAAAGTGTATAGAACTGAGAATTGAGTTCCAAGATCTAGAATCCTTTTATTTCATAAAAAAGGAATAGTGACACACGTAAAGATAGATCTAGATCTAAAGAAGACAAGAAGATCAAGGAAGGTATTGATCTGCTTATGAAAAGGGAGCCAAAAGGTATGAAATTTTTTGTTTGTTGGACATGTAAAGAGTTTGGTCATTTTTCATCCACATGTCCTGAGAGAGTAAGGAAAGATAGAAATAATTCATTGTCTAATGAAGATGAAGAATTTAAAACAAGTATGGAAATACTTTTGAATGATTTTGACGATAAAGTTAATGAGCTTGAATTGGTTAAGAAAAATGAAGTAATAGAAGAGATATCTTTGGTAACTATTATCTATCCAAAGGCTAACCAAGAGAATGTCGAAGTTATCATTGAGACTAACAATAATTTGTAGAATGGGAATTAGATTGAAGAGCATATATCTAAGCCTAGTGCATAAGAAAGAGTTGAGTTGACAACTCCTAATAGAAGTATATCAAAGAATCATCCTCCTAAACGATTCATTGGGAGCAGAAACAGTAATCAAGTAAATGAATAAGTATGTAAATTATGTTTGATATCTCAAGTTGAACCAAAGAGTGCAGATGAAGCTTTTAAAGATGATCATTGGATTCAAGCAATGAAAGAAGAACTAGATTAGATTGTGAAGAATGAAACATGGGATTTAGTTCCTAGACCTAAAGACAAGAATGTGATAGGAACCAAATGGGTATTCAGAAAAAGAATGAATGAAAAAGGTGAAGTTGAGAGAAACAAGGCCAAGCTTGTATGCAAAGGTTACTCACAACAAGAAGGCATAAACTATGAGAAGACATATGTCCCCTTAGCTAGAATGGAAGTAGTAAGAATGTTCTTGGCTTATTTAATGAATAAGAAGTTCAAAGTATATCAGATGGATGTTAAATCAACTTTCCTGAATGGAGAACTTGAAGAAGAGGAATATATTGAGTATCTTAAAAGTTTTCCTCTAAAAGAAGACAAAGATATGATTTTCAAACTAAAGAAAGGTCTATATGGACTGAAGCAAGAACCTAGAACCTGGTATGCAAGGTTGGACAATTATTTGGAAAAACTTGGATTTTCTAAAGGTACAACAAATAGGAACTTGCATTTGAAATAAATTGAGAATGGTTTGTTGATAATAGTAATATTTTTTGATGACATAATATTTGGAGGTAATGATGAAGCAATTGATAAGTTTTCTGAAGAAATGAAGAATGAGTTTGAGGTGAGTAGGATAGGAGAAATGAAGTTTTTCCTAGGGTTGTAGATTTTATAGAATTGTGATGGTATTTTCATTTCACAAGCCAAGTACTCCAGAGACTTGTTGAAGAGATTTGGATTGGAAAGTTATAAGCTTGTTGGTACACCTATGATAATTGGTCACAAGTTATACAGAAAAGATGAGACACCTACAGTTGAGTAGAAGACATACAGATCGATGATTGGAGGTTTGTAATATCTAACTCACGCTAGACTAGATATAGCAAATGCAATTGGGATTATAGCTAGATTTCAAGATCATCTAAAAGAGCATCATTATGTAGTAGTAAAGAAGATATTTAGATATTTGGAAGGAATATTTGACTATGGAATTTGGTATCATAGATCGAGTGATTTCACTCTATGTGCATATACTGATGTGGATTGGGCAGACAGTATGGATGATAGAAAAAGAACCAGTGGTGGAGCATTTTTCTTGAAGGAAGATTGGTGTCTTGGTTGAGCAAGAAACAAGATTGTATCTCACATAGTATAATAGAAGAAGAGTACATAGTAGAAAAAAATAACTATAATCAAGTTATGTGGATGAAGCAGATGCTAAAAAATATTGGAATTGAATATACAAAACCTATTATCATATACTATGGTAACACAAGTACTGTAAGTATGTCTAAGGATCATGTGTTGCATTCTAAGACTAAGCATATATCTATAAAGTATCATGTCTTAAGAGAGAAGACAACAAAAAATGAGATTAGATTGGAATATGTGAGTACTAAAAATCATATTATAGATATCTTCATGAACCCCTTACCTAAAGATACATTTGAGTACTTGAGAGGTATGATTGGGCTTATGCCCTTGCCTACTTCTAAGTAGATGATGTAGAGAGTGCATCAGTCCAATGGTACATAGCACTATTGTTAGACTAGACTGAATGTTGATGCTTCCCATATGGGGGAGTATCTATTATGAGTTGATTCATTCATGAGGACTCTTGGTATTTGGTATTTGGTATTTGGTATTTGGTATGACCCATCCCAGTACTACTCTAGCCTGAGTGTGCTTAACTACAAAGTTTCCTCTATGGTTAAACCCAAAGCTTGCAACCCCATTTGCAAAACCTTCACCAAGTGTTGTGCCTTATGAACCATTCATTAGAAAGCTCCTTAAGCTCATCAATTGAAAAGTAGGAGACAATTTATATAGCAAGTCAAATTGTGATATTGCTATGAGGATTTAATTGTGTGATTTTTGAGTCAAACTCATTGACTCATATTTCATGAGTAGTGATTCAACATGAATCCATCTCTTGTGAGACTAAATGGAACACTTAGCATTCATTGGATCTAGGTGATGCTCATAGGGGTGAAGCACCGAGACTCCCTCGGAGGTCACCCATCCCAGTACTACTCCAACCTGAGTGCACTTAACTATGGAATTTCCTCCATGATTAAACCAAAGCTTGCAACCCCATTTGCAAAACTTTCACCAAGTGTTATGCCTTATGAACCATTCATTAGAAAGCCCCTTATCTTATTATAATTAATTGGGAAGGCCTCAAGGCCAAATCGTGGAATTATTTTGAAGATATGGTATAAAGGAAAGATATTTTCCTTGTTTGAAATGTGTATTGAAAAGTGGCAATCATTGTATTGAGTGCAAAGTGCAAAAAGGAGTAGAGTGTTTGGTAAATGTGAGTAAGAAATCCAAGGGATTACTAGATGTGAGATTTGTGATCTAGGTACAAGATCAAAAGGAACAGAAGTCTGCTTGATAGGACCCACCCCCCTCTCTCTTAGTTATATTGGACTATATATTCTAACAATCTTCTTGGTAGGGAAATTTGTTATTGATTTTCTATATAGGGAATTCTAAGGAATATTCCCTTGATTATTTTAAAAGATTATAATAGGCAGAGGGGATTTTATTTCATTCCCATACAAATTCCAAAAGAAAAATGTACATCTATAGGATTGTTTGTCAATGTATGTTAATAATATGTGTTTTGCTAGGCTTATTTTCTTTACCTTAGTGTATTGTATCATTAAATTTGGTTTGATATTTAGTTTTGATGTTAATTCTAACTTTCTAATGGATGTACCAAGTTGTTAGTTCTATTGAATCCACTTGAAACATAGATTATAATTTGGAAATTTAAGAATTTTTTCATGCTAATTATAACCTACAACAATTAATCAGTCTCACATTTTACATTTTGTAGGATCATCTACGAACTCTACTAAATTTATCTTTCCTCCTACAATGTAACTTTAAATGAGATTCAAACTCAAGGACTATGAACAAAACCTTTGGCTGCTTATCAAGGAAAGTGGTAATAAAATGGAATAGGTTACCTCCAGTATCTATGCTACTACTGCAAGTCTAGGAAAGTGTACCAATGAAGAAATTATGTCGCCAGGGGGTCCTAGTAAGATAACTAGGTAGAGTTCTAGGAAGAGGGCTATGGAGGCGACTGGTGGATTGGTTGCTGATTCCATTCAAGGAAATATAGACATTGGTAAAGAGGTGGTCAAAATGATCAAAGAGTTGCAATAGAAACATTGACTGGTCTTTCATCTCTAGTTTTAGTTCTTGTCTTGGTTTTATTTACTAGTCCTAGTAAATTGTTTCTATTTTTGGTAGTGTTATCTAGTTTTTATCAGTTGTTTAAACTAGGTTCCAGGTCCTTGTAAAACCCAAGTTTAGTTTATGGATATTTGTTGTGGTTTTAGGTCCTTATAAAACCTAATTTTGATATTGTTTAAATAGTAGGTTTCAGGTCCTTATAAAACCTACTTGCGCTTCATGTTTAATCTTTTCTATTTTTGTTAAAGGGTTTTGGGGTCCCTTCAAAACCTATTTTTATTGATATCTAAAACTTTAAATGAGATTACTCATTAACTTGATTTATCATCGAAATCTTTTACATGATCAAACATATTTGAAATGTACTTTTCTTATATTACTTCATAGTTCAAACAATGATCATGATTCACATATGCTTAACCATTCCTATGAACATTGACTATAGGAACTATCTATTTGGAATTATTTTCTCTATATACCAATTATATCATCAAGATATTCAACTCTACATCTCACTACATATGAATGCACATGACTAAACATTCATACCTTTTACATCTCCACAAAATCGCAATTTACTAACATGAAATTATACATCACAATAATTTAAGCAAGATGGAGATTCCTCCATTACAAATGGAATACACAAATGACAAGTTGTCTCCTTCATGTTGCATCCACACAATGAACAACTCCAAGCTTCACCTAGGACTTAATTTTCATTTAAGAAAGAACCATGAAGGCTCAGCTCCCATCCTAAGCCTCCATGGGGCCACCATTAAGCTAGGGGAACCAAGACTCAAACAGATTATAATCAAGCAAGCTCACTAATGCAATAACAACATAACCCTTTGGTAATTGGTATATCCAAATTCACTATGCACATGTGCTTAGACCCATGAGTGTGTCTTTGCATTTAGGAATTCGTAGTGATTGGGAAAAATATTAACTAAATACTTATTTATGGGATAGGTGGATTTAATTTAGTTTATTTACCGACTAATTTATTGTAGTTGGATTCCAATTTAATTGGAATTGTTTGGTTTAATTTGGGAAAGGGGCCAATTGGTTATTAAATTATTTAAAAAACATTAATTCATAAGTCACTTTGGACAAGCATTTGTATTGGCAAATGAGAACTTTATTTCTTACTTCTCACCTATTAATTTCACATGTCAAGAGAAAAATGCTAAAAACCTCTTTGGGCTGAAATGATGATTTGTTCATTGCAGAAGTTTGGCTTGGTGGATCTTCATGAGATTAATCTCATTGGATTTGTATCAAGATTGCTCTACTTTGTGAAAGGTTTCAACTGATTGGGTGCAGCATTCATTTATTTCTCTCGATGCTTGATTTTTGTGAAACATGTGAGGTAGGTCTTTCAATTTTTATGTTTTTATAGCTCATTTTAACTAATTCTTTCAATCATAACATGTTAGGAAGTTGATAAATAGTGCTCTCCTTCATTTTTATGCAATTTCATTAACCAGTTGGATGGGTGTGAGCATTTTACCTTTTCAACATGTGGATTCATAAGTTTTCATGTTGTTGTGCTACTGGATTTTCACAAAGTGTCTAGGTCCAATATTTTATTTGAAAAGTGTGATGTTCTATGGATTTAGACCAATGGGTTTTAATTTTACCTTTTTATTGATATTTTATTTATTAGTTTTTTTAACATTGTCTCATCTTGTGTGTCATATATTTTTTGCCCATTTCTCTGTTTGGCTTAATTAGAGTTTTGATCTTGTAGTCATTACCTCAATGATTAGGATTATGGAATTAGAATGGTTATAGGGCATTGTTGGATATGGTTTCTAAGTCTATTATGTGAATTATATTGGACCTTTGGTCTCATGACCTTATTATAGAGTTGGGATTTTAGTTTCATTGTTATCTAAGAAGTTTGAATTTTGAGCTTTTTATTCTTGCCTTAATTTGCATACCACCCATGTTTTGTTGGGATTTTGGTGGCATTTGTCTTGATTGTATTCCATGTTATCTTTCTTGTTATTCTTTTATTTCATAAACATTTGAATTTGTGTCAAATCCATACTCCTAGATTTAGGTAAGTTGAGTGAGTTCATGATACTTGGTAATTTATTTCTTATTAGGACTCATGATGAACCCATACTCCTGACTTGATGCTTGGATAAGTGAGTTCATTGCACTTGTATCATTGTTGCATTCCAATATTCAACCCTTGCATTAGTTCTATTGATTATATTTGTGAATATAGGTGAGCCCACATATGAGATTATGTGTGTATGCGTGTGTATGATGAGATTTGCAAGATCCTAACCCTTGAATGTAGGATGGTTGATAGATTGTTCATTTGGGGGTTGGTTTAGGAACTTGCATTTCCTATGGGCACCCATCATGTGATGAGCATGGGTATATAGGGTAGATGTATGGAGTGGTTTCTCTTATGTACTCCAACCTAGAAATGAACAACAAGGTAAGTTAAAGAGGTTTAAA
This sequence comes from Cupressus sempervirens, assembly GCA_028749045.1. NCBI lineage: Eukaryota > Viridiplantae > Streptophyta > Pinopsida > Cupressales > Cupressaceae > Cupressus > Cupressus sempervirens. The sequence goes on along the minus strand of CM053787.1, from coordinate 640,252,722 downwards.
TAAGTGATAACAAAATTAATGAATGGGTAATAAAACTTATTGATAAGTGAACACCTATATGTATTTGATGCATTGGTGCGAGGGTACGAAGTCTGTATGTCTGTAGTCTTATGTAAAAGTAGTTTCACAAGCATGACATGTGGCCTCATGTGGGATTTGATCCATGCCAAGTATGTTACCTCCATAGAGGGGTTGATCCATATCACATTGAACTTGTATTTCTTGATGCCAATCGACCTACACTCCACTAGAGTCCCTAAATAGTTATCCTATATTGGGTTTGACTAGTGACTTGATGTACTGCACTTCCTTCATGATCATATAGATGTTGGTATCATACTATTGGATACAATTGTTAATTTTGTATTGTCTTTGATGTTACACAAATGTCATATCAGTCATCAGACAGAGTCTACCGAGCTCAGATGATCAACAAAGCAATTTACAGTGTCTATCGAACATTCTTAAAACATTACTCAATAAAGTCAGTTCTTACCGAGCTCACTCGGGCATCAAAGGATTTTGTAACAAGAAGTTAGTATTAACTGAGCTCCCAAGGTCAACAAAAAAAAGTTAATATTCACTGAGCTCACTCGGGCCTCAAAGGATTTTGTAACAGAAAGTTAGTATTAACCGAGCACCCAAGGTTAACAAAGAAAAGTTAACATCTACCGAGCTCACTCGATTATCAAAGGAAATGTGGTAGAGAGTTAGCTTCTATCGAGCTCACAAGGTCAGCAAAGGAAGGTCAGTGCTAATCGAGTTCACTCAATCTCCAAAGGATTTTTGTAGGGTTTGCAGTGTTTACCGAGCCTCACTTGGTTAACACTAGAAAACCATTCTGGAGTAGTGGTCATCGAGCTGGGTCGGTCAATGAAGTATTTAATTGTTTTGGTATTAAGTTTAATTATTTCATGCAGCCGACTAATGTAATGATTTTTTCAGTTGTTGTAACTTATATTTGAGCCAACTTGATAATATGGAAGGTATATATTTAGATGTTCAAGTTGTGAATTAAAGTGAGAGAGAAATATATGGAGATGGAATAAGCGAATATTGAGTGAATTCTGATGAAGTATTAGATATCCTGGAGGAGCTGCAAAGTTGTATTCAATCAGTAAGGATCCAATGAAGCCGAACAGAGATCTGTAATCAGAAAAAGATAAGTTGCATATCATTCAGGTCACCTCATTGTTGCTTTCTAATCATTGTAACAATGAATCTAGAATCTCTTAACAGAGTTGGTTTAACAGCCATTTTGTAAATCCTATAACAAGGTGACAGTTCAGTTGAATTGTTTGTGTGGTAACTGATTCACCCCTCCCCTCTCAGTTACTTCATCATACTTAATTTGTGTGTGTGTGTGTGTGTGTGTGTTATCCATGGGTGATTATCTTATATGATTGTGGTCAAGTCATTATCTCCTTCAACACAATGAGAGTGGGCTATCGATACCACGTAGTTGGGAGGCATAACTACCTTTACCATTGTTGGGGACTAGTGTTTAGAGATGGTCTTCTTATAGTCTTGAGGCCAGAGTTGATGTTCACTTGGTGCTTCGATGTATCTGGAGCATATTTCCTCGTGATTTATGTTCTACCTTGGATGTATTGATATCGTGTTTTAGATGATACTTAGTGTATTTACTTGTTGCATTCATTTATCATGATGTGAGATATTATTTCTTATTTGATGTTGCTTACTATTGCTATGGATTAGCAATGTGATTGATAAACTTCTATTATGACATTGGATGTTCATGTTTCATTGATGGTTTGTTTTATGGTTATTGGTAAGATAGAACTCATAAGGTAACACCAAAAATCTTGTTTTCCAATTGATATATTTCATGCTTGAGGGTATGGTTAGGATCCTTGAGGCTTCATGATGCCATTATGGTTGGGAGGAAACAAGCAAGATTGATTTAGTTCAATTGCATTTTATCCTTGTTCTTTCCCTTCTTTGCGATGTTGCACATATACACATTTTTATGAGGATGTTTATTATCATGGATTAGAGTAGTATGATATTATTTGAGGTTTCTTGGTCCTTTTTATGCTTATTGATGCTCTCAAGTGTTTGCTCCTTGACTTTGGTGGTTCCTGTACTTCCTGGTGTGGACGTTCTAACCCTTTTCATCTCCTTAGTTTTTCAATTCTCATTTTTAGATTGTGTGACCTTCGAAAAACAAAGTTGGATGATACTAGTAAATATTTCCCCACAATACTGAGAAATATCACGTAGCTATTATGAGAAATATCACCTAGCTAATATGAGAAATATTGCGTGGTTGAGAAGTATCTCCTAGCACTACTAAGAAATGTCACCTAGAATCTCTTGTGAAACCTATAAGTCCAAACATAGGTGCTTCTTGACTTGTTTGGTGGATATGGTAGTTGATTTGGATACCTTTTTTGGTGTTCTTGCTCCCTAGTCTTTGATAGTTTGATTATGGGAAGCATAGGATTCATATGTCACTTTTAAACATCCTCTTAATGTTGTTAATGGTAAATTGAACTTGTATGGTTTAATCACATAGGAAATTTGGATTTGGGCTTTAAAATGAACCTCAAATTTGATGTTAGATTAGATCTTGAGATGAACCTTGTATGATTAATTCATGTAGGTGGATATGGATGCACATGTAAGTGATGAACACTTGGGGATCTTTTGTCATTTAATTATTTATCTTCCATTGTGAACTCTTTTATGTTTGTAGTTGTATATATCTATTATTTGTCTTTATTAAAAAATAGTCTTCTTCTTTGTTTATCCCTTTTTTAGGATCTCCAGGGGGGATTTCACCTAATAGAAAATTTGATGGCATCAGGTGTTTGGGAGGAGTTGAAGTCCTCAAACCTGTCAAGTTTTTTAACATTAGGACATTAAAATCTAATCTAAATGCTAGCTTTTTCAGAGATTGGTTGTAGGTTTTCAAACCCCTAAGATGTCTTTGTTCACACATTTCTATTCGAGTTTCCAAGAATGCTTGACAATTGTAATATGTGGACTTGGTTGTTGAATGAGTTTTAGATACACGTTGACATGTTGAAAGCTTTGATCTGGAAGGGTGAGAATAGTTTTAGGGCTTGTGATTGACATTTTGTGAAGAATAGGAAATTAGGCCTATTGTAAGGTGAATGGCCATCCTAAACAACTTGCCTCCTCATCAAAATCTACATCAACAAATGCAAACAACTATTATAGCCATGTCGATCTTGCGAGTTGAGTCTCGTCATTCACACAATTGATTTTGATTACATCTCAATACAAGTGTATTAGTTTTGAATAGTTATCTTTTAATTAATTTTTTTTATTAAGGAAAATGGCCATGTTGATATGACAAACTCTACTAGTTGGATCTTTTATAATAATTTGAATTTAATTAATATATGATATTTAAATAATATTTTTAAATGAATTTCTTTTGGAGATATCTAACACTTTGAAAAGGTTACAATATTTATGACAAATGAGTTGATGATTAGTATACTGAAGTAGATCTTGTTTTGAAAATGATTGCTCTTCCCTTTGCATCACAATAGTTAGATTGATTATCAATCCTACAAGTTGGTTGCTTGTTTTTTAACAATGTTTAAAGGAATGTGAGTTGAAGGTGGGTTGTACAAGAGATTGAAGTTGAGACATCTATGTTGTCCCTTGTCTTTTCTATGTTCGTGAGGAAGCCAAGAAATATATTTAGATTCTTTCCTTCATTTATTAAGTGCAAGTACTACTATATTACCCAACACACAAAAAATGAGAATATTTGTACTTTAGTGAATTTCATTTTCATAATCTTCACTACATGTATTATTCTAAATAGCATATTGTCTCAAAAATACTAAGGAAAATCATGAAAGGTTATCTCATAGACTAATTGTGGAAGCTATAGTATACATTACTTTAGTAAAAGAACATGGGGAACTTGCAAGGTAAATCTCAATTGCTTGTTTATGTTTGTTGAGCCATATTGTTAATTATTATGACTTTTGAATTTGATTTTCACAATCTTTGATTTTATCTTCTAATATATCACTAAACATATATTTCTAGGGCCTAATCTTTGCACTTCCTTTAAGTAGAAGTGCCAATATAACTTATTTTCTTATTTATCTCATTTGTCTTTTCAATAGTTTTTTAAGAAAAGCGTTATGAAAATATTTGATTTCTTTTATACATTTAAAATTTATTGTTGAAATAAATATAATAATTAGTTAATCAAAATATTATAATTTGATAGTTTTTTTGCTTGCTTTTCATATAATATAAAAATGAAGAAAACTTAATTTATTATATCAAATGAAATAATATGCTCAAAATTTTATTACTAAACATTTAAATATTTTTTATATTTAGAATTACTGTCAAATATTTTTTTAGTAAAAATTATTGATAAATATATTTTATTTAAAAAAATCAATTAAAATAAATAAATCATATCTTATATAAGTTGCAAACAAGACTGAACTAATTATAAGCATATAAAGAAAGACGATTATAAAAGCATGATAAACACACACCAGCTCTTTCCAAACTGGAACTCAAGGCTAACGGTCTTGTTTTTCGCTTTTTGCTTTTTAGTTTTTTAATATTGTCTTGATGTAAAAGCTTGATTCCAATCGCATCTACCTATTTATGAGCCATTCATGTCGAAATTAGGGCAGATTGTAGTTTCGGGGGTTTGTTTGTCATTCGAATTTTTCGTCTTCTGATGTAGGTTTTGTTTCTGGCATGGTATCATTTGGTGCCTGGAGTGAGAAGCAGTGAAAGTGGGCATCGTTTAATTCAATCTTTTGTTAAGAAAAACTTTGTGGGTAATGCCAATGTGGGTACTGTAGTTTGGATAATGGAGTCTCCACCTCTAACGATAATGATAAGCTACATGGGTATTCACCATTATGAAAACAAAAGAGCTCCTCATTTCAACGGAACAGTTTAAGGCGCAGATTCATTGGACTCCAAGTACACTATCCCCTGCAACACTTATTTCTCATAGTTTATTTCTCCACCAAACTTTCACGTCTGCGCTCCCTCTTTACGAGGATGTTTTGTTTTCTATGCCCCATTGTGAGAAAAGTAGATTAAAAATCAAACTCACAACTTAACTTAAAAACAATTCATACTCGACACTTAAAAAAAAACTGCTCGGCACATGAAGGTGCCGAGTGCCAGATAGCTCAGCACTTGCTCGGTGCCGAGTGACAGGCAAGAGGTGCCGAGTGAGCTCGGCACAAGAAGAACTCGGCACACAATAATTGCTCGGCACCAATGGATGTCGAGTGAGCTCGGCTCCAACTGAGAAAGAAGATGTCGAGTGCTCTGTTTCAAACTTAAGAAATATACCTTAAGAAATATTTCAACGTGAATGCATTCACCATTAAAACCAGACAGCCAAAGCTTAAAGCTTTCAACCAAACTTGTTAAATCCAATGAATAGAAGATGAAGAACAATGGATTAAGTATGTTGCTTGCTTTCTATTCAACTGAGATTTAAACTATTACAAATCTGGGAGCATTCGGCTTCAACCAGAAAAACTTATATTTACCCTAAAACTTCAAACGACTTCAATACTTCAAACTTTAAAGTTGCAGCTCTAATGGCTGCATACAAAAACGCCTGGAGCAATCACTACTTCACAGGTCGAATCCAATGAACAATAAACTTACAGAATGATCAGAGAGAAGACGTGCAACTGCAGGCACGAAATAAAACAAGCTTCTTTCTCTGCACTCTGACAACTGGATCTGCTGATCTTCTTCCACTGCTCTTCTCTGCAACTTCTTTTGATCTGCTTGATCTATTCTCAATGGAATGAATGAATCATTCCCTTTGTCTTCTAACCTAAAATGGTTTTCCCTCTCATTTCCAAATTCGAAAATCTCACCTACCAAAATGAATGCCTGTCGTCCATGAATGCCTGCAGTGACCTAACAGGGTAGATGGGCGTGGGGCTCGAGGACAACCTGCAGGCGTTGACATTTATTTCCAACACTCCCCTTTTGTCCTGAGACCCACAAACAAGGATCAATGTTGATCCAAATCAACTACACCAAGACTCTGTCTTAGGTGCACAAAAGTTCCAATGCCTAATGACTTGGTAAAGATGTATGCTAGTTGCTACTCAGATTTGCAAAATTTCATCTTGATATCCCCATTCTCCACCAACTCTCTGATGAAGTGATATATGATCTCTATATGTTTGCTTCTCTCATGGAAGACTGGATTCTTAAACAATGCAATTGATGAGATGTTGTCACAATAAATTGTGGTTCCATCCTCTTGCCTTTCATTCAATTCTGTCAAGATCCTCCTTAACCAAATAGCCTGACATGCTGCTGCATTTGCTGCTATATATTCAGCCTCTGCTGTAGATTGAGCAACAATAGGTTGCTTCTTGGATGCCTATGAAATTGCACCCGATCCTATATGAAACATGTATCCGGAAGTGCTCTTCCTATCATCTATACTTCCAGCCCAATCACTATCAGTGTAACCAACTAATTTGAATTCATCATTTGCAGTATACAAAATCCCAAATCCCTTGGTACCTTTCACATACTTTAGGATCCTTTTTCCCGCTTGCCACTGGGAATCCTTTGGGGTTTCCATAAATCTGGAAATCAGACTTACTGCATGCATTAGGTCTGGCCGAGTTGCTGTCAAATACATTAGACTTCCAACCATACTCTTGTATAGTGTTGGATCCACTCTCTTACTAGAGTCTCCCTTGCTCAACTTCAGACCTATTGTTGTTGGTGTGGGGGTTGCCTTACTATTCTACATTTTGAATCTCTCCAAGATCTGACCTGCATACTTTTCTTGAGAGATGAAGATGCCATCATGCATTTGTTTTACTTCTATCCCTAAAAAGTATTTCAAGAGACCTAGGTCTGTCATTTCAAATTCACTTTTCATGGCTTCTTTGAACTCACCAATTAGAGCCTTGTCATTTCCAGCAAAAATCAAATCATCTACATACAAGACAACAATCAATACATTACCATTTGCTGCCTTGATGTAAAGAGTGGGCTCGCCATTGCTTTTGCTAAAGCCATTACTCATCAAATATGAGTCAATCCTACTGTAGCATGTCCGTGGAGCTTGCATGAGCCCATAAAGAGCTCTCTTCAATCTATATACTTTGTTCTCTTCACCTGCAACTTCATAATCAGGTGGCTACTCCACATACACTTCTTCTTTCAATACACCATTTAGGAAGGCGGACTTCACATCCATTTGGAATACCTTCCACTTGTGCTGAGCTGCAATTGCTATGACAGTACGCACGGTTTCCATTCTTGCAACCGGGGCATAGGTCTCTTCATAGTCTCTGCCATACTGCTGTTTGTAGCCCTTGACTACCAGCCTTGCCTTATGCCTATCAATCTTGCCTTCAGCATTGCATTTGGTCTTATAGACCCATTTCACTCCAATCACTTGCTTCTTTGGAGGCAATTCAGTTAGCTCCCATGTCTCATTCCTTTCTATGCAATCTATTTCCTCATCCATGGCATTACACCATTTCTTCTCCTTAATAGCTTTCTCAAAATATATTGGATCACTATGAGAAAATAATGCAAAATTAACACTCTCATCATAATCTTCATACCTTTTATCTTGGTATATCTCCCTGGTAACAGGGAGGAGAGTGTGGGATTAGAATCTTCATTGCTGCTGCATTGCCGACTAGGTCGGTCTTCACTGGTACTCGACACTAACACTCGGTCATGCCTAGAGGAGCTCAGCACTGTCTGAATATGCTTGCCTTTTCTTCTATCTGCTCCTTCTTCTTTCTGTTCATCAACATCTTCTTCACTCATAATTGGCACTTTACTAGAAGTGCCCGGTGACTCGTCAGTTGAACCATACCAAGACTGATTTTCAAGAAATTTCACATCTCTTGAAAGCATCATCTTGTTGTTCAATGGGTCGTATAATTTGTATGCCTTTGATTCTGGGTTATGCCCTGTGAAAATGCATTTCACACCTTTGTCATCAAATTTATGCCTTTGCTCTTTAGGCACATGTGCATATGCGACACATCCAAACACCCTTAGGTGTTCAACTGTCCATCTTCGTGACCATGCTTCCATTGAAATTCTATCACGAACTGCCTTTGTAGGACACCTATTAATTAGGTAAACTGCTGTTGCCATAGCCTCTCCCCAAAATTCAGTTGAGAGACCTTTCTCTTTCATCATGCTCCTTGCCATTTCAACAATGGTCATGTTCTTTCTTTCAGCCACTTCATTCTGTTGTGGTGTATAGCTAGCTGTGAGCTCTTTCTTAATGCCATGTTTCCTGCAGAAGTTTATAAAAGAATTGGAGGTATATTCCCCTCCTCTATATGATCTTAGGACCTTGATATAGTGTCCACATTCTCTTTCAGCTTGGGCTTTAAATTCTACAAATTTTTCAAATGCTTCAGATTTATTCTTTAAAAAATACGCCCATGTCCTACGACTGAAATCATCAATGAATGTCATAAAATATGTACGCTTCCCAATGGAAGTAACTTGCATAGGACCGACTAGGTTAGTATGCACTAATTCTAATGGATATCTAGCCCTCCTAGAATTTCTAGAATTAAAAAGAAGCCTATGTTGCTTACCCAAAATACAAGCCTCACACTTGTCACAAGAATTTTCTACATGTGGCAAACCTTCTACCATTCTTTTATTTGACAATAAATTTAAACCAGCATAGCCAAGATGACCATACCTGAGGTGCCATAGCCATGAGGGGTCTTCAATCACACTCCTTAGAGTTGATTGTGTGGGAGGTGCAACACAAACTTGAGATGAGAAACATGTCTCAATCCTCAAGGGAAACATTCTGTTCTTGGTCATTTGAACTGTTGCAAGTAGGTTCTTGCTCCCATCCTTTTCTTGAATGACACACATGTCATTCTCCATCAACACTTTGTATCCATTTTGAATGAGCTGACCAATGCTCATATAATTGTGCTTCATACCAGGGGCGAAATACACATTTTGTATTTCCCTTTTCTCACCTTTCTTGGTGCGGACCATAATAGATCCTTTGCCCACAACTGGTAGGGTTCCATTATTACCCATCTTAATCTCTGATTTGAAACTCTTGTCAATGAATGAAAACAAGGTTTCATTACCACTCATGTGGTTGCTACATCCATTGTCAAGGTACCAAACCTCAAGGCTTCCTTCTTCACCAACATTACACATGATGAAGGCGGTGTTTTCACTTCCCATATTCACATCAACCACATTTGCTTGTCCTAATTGATCTTTCTGCTTCTTCTAGCATTCATTTGCATAATGCCCATATTTATGACAGTAGTAGCATTCTACATTACTCTTATTTGAGTTGTAGTTTTTCTTACCTCCTCTTGAAGTATTTTGTGAGCTACTTGCTCCATCTGCTCTTCCTGAGCTTTCTGCTGCAACATTTCTTTGTCCTCCATTTCCCCGACCTCTACCTCTGGAGTTTCTGCCTGAGCCATTTCTTCCTCTCCCCCTTCCTCTTGGATTTGATTGAGCCTTGAATGCTTGGTCTTGGGTAGAAGAAGATGTGGATCTATTGATCCTATACTCATGGGTTTGAAGAGAACCCATCAACTCATCCATTGTCAAAACAGTGAGGTCTTTTGCCTCTTCTATGGTCATGACCAAATGGTCATATTTATGAGGTAAACTCCTCAATATCTTCTCCACTATCCTCTGCTTTTGATAGTCTTCTCCATTTGACTTCAGTTGGTTAATCACATTGGAGGTTCTTGAACTGAAGTCTGCAACTGTGAAGAACCTCCTTATAGCAATATCGTGAGAATGCTCGAAATAACAGAATACAAAGTGATAGCAAAACTCAGAATGAATCTACTGATCGCAGGCCACTTCGAGGGGGTAACCTCCTTTGAGCAAGCTCAATACAATAAATTCGTCCGTGCCCATCAAGGGCCTCAACCTATTCTTATATACTGGGTACGATCTAGAAAAGTAATACTACCTATGCATGTGGGATAATAAAATATACTCACGGGACGACTTACAAAGCATATGCGTCCAACAACACTACTCTAACAAAATAAACAGAAGGAACACACAGGTTCCTAACATCCCCTCTCCCTTAGAAAAAAGCTTTGTCCTCAAAGCTTAAGGTGTGGAAATTGTTGTTGAATCTGAAGAAGGGGTTCCCAGGTAGCATCCTCTAGTTGCATGCCATGCCACTGAATCAAAACCTCAGAGATGGAGCGAGAGCGAAGCTGGCGAGTGCGCTGGTCAATGATTGCCACCGGCTCCAGGATAATGGATCCTTCCGTATCCATTTCAGGGAGATTAGTTTGTGCTCTGACAGTGGTACCCAGAGCTTTCTTTAGACAAGAAACATGAAAGACTGGATGAATGCGGGAAGAAGGAGGAAGTTCCAGTTTATAAGAAACTGAACCAATCTTCTGCAGAACCTTATAAGGCCCATAAAATTTTGGGGCCAGCTTATGACGCCCTTTCAGCTTTAGGGAGGATTGTTTGTATGGCTGTAGACGAAGAAAAACCATATCCCCAACTTGAAATGAGCGCTCAGAACGGCGTTGATCTGCTTGCTGTTTCATCCGATTACGGGCCATGTGAAGATTATCCTGTAAGGTACGAAGAATCTGATCCCTGCTGCGAAGAACTATGTCAACTGCCTGGACTGGTGAGCTGTTGGGAGTGTAGGGAAGGAGCACTGGAGGTGCCTAACCATAGACTGCTTCATATGGAGTCATTTTAGAGGCAGTGTGGTAAGAGGTATTGTACCACCATTCAGCTAAAGGGAACCACTTGGCCCACTGATGTTGCTGTTCGGAAGTGAAGCAACGAATATAAGTTTCCAAGCATTTATTGACAATTTCAGTTTGACCATCAGTTTGTGGGTGATAGCCCGAACTCATCTTCAGTTTGGTGCCAATTTTCTGAAACAGTTCAGTCCAAAAATGACTGGTAAAAGTTGCATCACGATCAGAGACAATGGAAGAAGGGAGTCCATGAAGACGAAATATCTGGTCCATGAAGATTTGTGCAACAGAGGAGGCAGTATAGGGGTGGCTGAGGGCACAAAAATGACTATATTTTGAGAGACGATCAACCACAACCAAGATCACTGTCTTGCCACCGGATTTAGGAAGCCCTTCAATGAAATCCATAGAAATATCAGTCCAAATCCGTGTAGGGATGGGCAATGGTTCGAGCAAGCCAGGAAGGAGGGTCGTTTCACCCTTGTGGCGTTGGCAAGTATCACATTCAGCCACCATCTGTTGAATCGTCTGTTTCATCCCTTTCCAAAAGAAGTTTCTCCTTGCGCGCTCATAAGTTTTGAGGAAGCCTGAGTGCCCTGCTGAAGGAGAAGCATGGAGTTCATAAAAAATAGCCTGATGTAGAGCTGGGTTCTGAGGAAGCACTAGCCGACCCTTGAATCGAAGAGAAGCACCATCCCAAGAGTAATGTGGTATAGCAGAAGGATTATTGGCTAGCTGGTGAATGATTTGAGATAAAGAAGAGTCACTGTCATAGCCCTGCTGAACAGATGCTAACCAATTGGGAATGGGCATAGAAATAGCGGAAAGGGAAGCTTGATTATCAAATGTGCGAGAAAGAGCATCTGCCACAATATTCTCCTTACCCTTCTTGTAGGTGATCTCATAATCATACCCCATGAGTTTGCTGACCCATTTCTGTTGTGTAGGAGAGGATACCCGTTGTTCCAGGAAGTATTTCAGACTTTGGTGATCGATTCTGATGCAAAAATGACTCCCTAAGAGGTATGGCCGCCACTTCTGTACAGCATGCAAAATAGCCATCATTTCTTTTTCATAAGTAGAGAGGGCTAGATTTTTACCAGAGAGGGCTTTGCTAGTGAACGCAATAGGATGGTCATCTTGCAGGAGAACAGCACCCAATCCATTGCCGCAAGCATCACTCTCAATAGTGAAGGGTTTGGAAAAATCTGGCATCGCGAGAACAGGTGTACTGCACATAGCCTGTTTCAGTTGTTCAAATGCAGTCTCAGCAACAGGGGTCCAGGAGAAGGGATCCTTTTTTAACAGAGCTGTCAATGGTGCTGCAATTTTCCCGTAATCTTTGACAAACTTGCGGTAGTAGCCAGTCAACCCCAAAAAACCCCGAAGGCTCTTGAGAGTTTTAGGATGCGGCCAAGTTTTCATGGCATCTATTTTTGTAGGATCCACCCGCACTCCATGGTGTGCAACAATATGCCCGAGATACTCCACTTCCTCCTGGCCAAACACACATTTAGATAGTTTTGCATAGAGTTGATGATCAGAGAGAAGTTGCAAGACAAGCTCCAGATGATGGAGATGCTCAGCCCAAGTTTTGCTATATATGAGGATATCATCAAAGAAGACCAGAATGAATTTCCGGAGGTATGGTCGAAATATGTTATTCATCACTGCCTGAAATGTTGAAGGAGCATTCGTGAGGCCAAAGGGCATGACTAAAAATTCATAGTGACCATCATGTGTGCGGAAGGCAGTTTTAGGTATATCCTCCTCATTAACCCGAATTTGATGATACCCAGAACGAAGATCTAACTTGGAGAAAAAATGAGCCCCATGAAGTTCATCAAGAAGTTCATCAACAACTGGAATGGGAAACTTGTCCTTTATAGTGAGATGATTAAGTGCTCGGAAATCAATGCAGAGTCGCCATGACCCATCTTTTTTGCGAACAAGCAGAACTGGAGAAGAAAAGGAACTGGTACTAGGGCGAATAATACCTTGCTTCAGTAAGTCACGGACAAGTATCTCGATTTCGGTCTTCTGATGAAATGGGTAGCGGTAGGGCCTGATGTTGGGCGGAACACTCCCAGGAAGGAGCTGAATACGGTGGTCCTCTGGACGAGAAGGAGGTAATCCCACAGGTTCAGCAAATATACCAGAATACTTGTCCAAAATGTGTTGGAGATCGGCAGGAGTGCTAGAGACTGTTGATGGCTGCATCTGAATGGAATGGAGCTGAGCGATGACACCATGTGAATTCTTCTTAAGAAGTTTTTCCATACGGTGTGAACTGATGATGCTGAGAGACCCTGGTTGTAAGCCTTTCAAAGTGTGTTGGTGCCCCTCGGCTGAAAACTGCATCCAAAGTTCAGCAAAATCCCAGAGAATGGGGCCAAGAGTGCGTAACCATTGGGCACCCAAAACCACATCACAGCCACCTAAGGGTAAGGCAAACATGTCAGAGCGCATGTTATAATCTCCAATAGAGAGACGCACATTGCGACATTTCCCTTTACAAGGTAAAGTGCCCCCATTGGCAATCATGACTTCAAAGCTAGAGCAGGGATGGATAAAGCAATCAGCCTGTTTGGCTATTCGTGGATCAATGAAGTTATGAGTGCTACCAAAATCAATGAGTATAGTAAGAGGGATCTTCTTGAAGAAACCCTGGACCCGCATGGTTTGTGGAGTAGTGACTCCTGCCAAAGCATGGACAGATATCTCTGGTGGAGCTTCTGGTGAAGGAGGTTCAGGCTGGTGAGGCTCAACCTCATCATCCACTGTTTCCTGAGCATCTACATATTCTTCCAGTTCCGGTGGAGAATCCACATCCAAGAGATAGAGCTTTTGCTGAACACATCTATGGCCCCGAGACCATTTCTCATCACAATTATAACAAAGCCCTTTGTCTCGCCTAACTCGCATCTCTGTTTCAGACAAGTGCTTGATCGGAGTAGTTCTGGGAGCTGGTATGACTGGAGGGTTGTGAGAACCTGTATTTCTGAATGGAACAAAATTAGATCTGGAGCGTTGTAGAGCACTAATCTTGTCTTCCGCTAACTTAGCCAACCCAAGGGCTTCCATCATTGTAGTAGGTCGAAACATTTTGACTTCTGAGCGAAGTGCATCCTTCAGACCACTGACAAAACAACTACGGAAGAATTCATCAGACAAGCCCTCTGTGTGATTAGCTAATTTTTCAAACTCTGTCTGGTATTCTCTTACAGTGCCTGTTTGACGCAGTTTAGTGAGTGCTCCTGTGAAATCATCAAAGGAACTAGGGCCAAAGCGCTCCAAAATGAGGGTGCACAATTCTCTCCACGTTGGGCCTACATTAGCCTTGATGTACCAACGGAACCATTGAAGAGCTTCATGTTCCAAATGAAAAGAGGCAAGGGGGACTTTGTGGTTATCCAAAGTATTATGCAAGCTGAAATACTGCTCTGCCCTATAGATCCATCCAGTCGGATCAGAACCATCGAAGCGTGGAAAATCAAGCTTTGGTCCACGGAAATTGCCAGAAGAGGACCCAGTATCTCCTGAATGGTTTCGGCTCATGGCTGACTGCTGAAAGTTAAGACCCAGAATTTTGTCATCCAGATCTTGAAGTTTGGTTTTGAGGGATGCAATTTCCTCTTCCCTGATTTTTGCTCCTGTACGCGTAACAACCATAAAACAAGGTTTTTTTTTTTTTTTTTTTTTTTTTTTTTTTTTTTTTTTTTTGAACAGTCAACTTAGAAAAATTCACTCACAGACAGAACAACTGAAAAGAGTTATTGCAATAACAAGAGATATTAGAAGTGAGAGGAACCTGAAGGCCATGACAGAAAAAAAATTTGATGTAATTTCCACCCAGCGAGCCCAAGAGAGTGCTCTGATACCAGATGTGAAGAACCTCCTTATAGCAATATCGTGAGAATGCTCGAAATAACAGAATACAAAGTGATAGCAGAACTCAGAATGAATCTACTGATCGCAGGCCACTTCGAGGGGGTAACCTCCTTTGAGCAAGCTCAATACAATAAATTCGTCCGTGCCCATCAAGGGCCTCAACCTATTCTTATATACTGGGTACGATCTAGAAAAGTAATACTACCTATGCATGTGGGATAATAAAATATACTCACGGGACGACTTACAAAGCATATGCGTCCAACAACACTACTCTAACAAAATAAACAGAAGGAACACACAGGTTCCTAACAGCAACTGATTCATTCTCCTTCATTTGAAGGTTCTCAAACTCCCTCCTTATGTTTTGTAGCTTTACAGTACGGACTTTATCAGTCCCCTTGAAGTTCATCTCAAGGATATCCCATGCTTCGTTTGCATAATTTGCTGCTGCAATCTTTGGGAATACAGTCTCTATCATTGTTGCTTCAATCAAACTCAATGCCTTAGCATCCTTCCTCCTTGACTCTTTCAAATGAGTCTTCTGTGCATTTGTGAGGGCAACATACTGAGTTGGATCAGTCACATCATTGAATCCATTAACTACAAACTCTGACAAATCATTTGCAACCATAATGATTTTCATCTTCTTTGCAAATGTATCATAATTCTGTCCATTAAATGATGGTGGTTGCTGCCATATCTTTCCTGCATCTCCCGTCATGTCAAATATCCAAAAAAAAAACAAATGCCCTAACTCACTGTGGATGTGGGGCATCAAAGCTCTGATACCATGTGAGAAAAGTAGATTAAAAATCAAACTCACAACTTAACCTAAAAACAATTCATACTCGGCACCTTAAAAAAAATTGCTCGGCACATGAAGGTGTCGAGTGCCAGTTTTACTCGGCACATGAAGGTGTCGAGTGCCAGTTTTACTCGGCACATGAAGGTGCCGAGTGCCAGATAGCTCGGCATTTACTCGGTGCCAAGTGACAGGCAAGAGGTGCCGAGTGAGCTTGGCACAAGAAGAACTCGGCACACAATAATTGCTCGGCACCAATGGATGCCGAGTGAGCTCGGTTCCAACTGAGAAAGAAGATGCCAAGTGCTCTGTTTCAAACTTAAGAAATATAACTTAGGAAATATTTCAACGTGAATGCATTCACCATTAAAACCAGAGAGCCAAAGCTTAAAGATTTCAACCAAACTTGTTAAATCCAATGAATAGAAGATGAAGAACAATGGATTAAGTATGCTGCTTGCTTTCTATTCAACTGAGATTTAAACTATTACAAATCTGGGAGCATTCAGCTTCAACCAGAAAAACTTATATTTACCCTAAAACTTCAAATGACTTCAATACTTCAAACTTTAAAGTTGCAGCTCTAATGGCTGCATACAAAAATGCCTGAAGCAATCACTGCTTCACAGGTCGAATCCAATGAACAATAAACTTACAGAATGATCAGAGAGAAGACGTGCAACTGCAGGTACGAAATAAAACAAGCTTCTTTCTCTGCACTCTGACGACTGGATCTGCTGATCTTCTTCCACTGCTCTTCTCTGCAACTTCGTTTGATCTACTTGATCTGTTCTCAATGGAATGAATGAATCATTCCCTTTGTCTTCTAACCTAAAATGGTTTTCCCTCTCATTTCCAAATTTGAAAATCTCACCTACCAAAATGAATGCCTTCCGTCCATGAATGTCTGCGGTGACCTGATAGAGTAGATGGGCGTGGGGCTCGAGGACAACCTGCAGGCGTTGACATTTATTTCCAACACCCATTTCGTATTTCTGCTTGAGTTTTGCATTTTTGCTTTTTAATTTTTCATAGTATCTTATTTTCTGTGGGAAAGGGGCGGAAGGCAACAATGAGGACAACAAAGCTTCTTTGCCAGTGGTTGGAGTTGCAACGAAGCATAACACAATCATATCAAAAGTTCACAATTTTCTGTTCTTTCTTTCATGATATTGTGTTCTTAATTTCCGTAACTAGAAGATTCAGAAGATTTATATTATGGGTTTTATAGCATGCCTATATTTGTTTTGTATTGTCCTTCCTTGCATGGTTTGTGTCATCTAAACTATGAGGATTTATTTACTTAGGCTCAATGTTCTTCTTATATGTCGGTGCTCAAAACTTTACAAAGTGCTTATTTCATTTTAGACTTTATGTGTGTGTTCTCTGTCATTGAATGCTATTATTTATGTGATAATAGGCACATTTTAACCTTGTTTTGGCAGTCCTATATTTTCCCGTGTCTTTATTTTGACCTTGGGCTCATACTGCTTATATTCCTCCCAATAATTGGTTTGGTTCGAGACGACTCACTTGTTCTTCATACTCTGCCTTAAAAGCTTATTCCAGACCTAATACTTACTATATTGTTTGTTTAAATCCTCTTGCTGTGTTTATTAGTTTGATATGTACTCTTTAACCATAAACGCCATGCCCATTGTTATTTTAGATCAAGATGATTCACTTGATCATTCCCTCCATTAAATCCCCATAAATGATTCACCGGTTCATATTTTACATTAAATGCCTTGTCTTCATACATAGAGCTCATATTGTTTAGAACTTAATGCATAAATGCATGTGCTATAGTCTAAACAGAGGATGAAATTTCCAAGCTCTATGTTGTGTTGTTTCAAAATTGTTTGAGCTATACTTGTAAGAATTCCATGCTTCTTACATGATATTCAATCTTTCTTGTGTCCGTACATCGTATTTTTATCATAAGCTCCCACACAATTTCAATTGGTTTTTAGTCTTCTTTGAAAAATTCAATATCTAGAATCTGGAGTGAAAATTCTATTACATACTGCTGTTCAATAAATGAGATTTAGTTTATAACTACAATTGACCACTGCAATGTTAGGTGAGGATGATTGATGAGAAAGAAAATGATTCTTTAATTGTTGTTTCTCAAATAATTTGCTTTAATAGATTTTTTTAATTTTTTAACTCCTTATTTTTCTTTTCTATGAAGTTTCCCTGGCTTTCCTAAGCAGTTCCCCAAATGC
This sequence comes from Cupressus sempervirens, assembly GCA_028749045.1. Classification (NCBI taxonomy): domain Eukaryota; kingdom Viridiplantae; phylum Streptophyta; class Pinopsida; order Cupressales; family Cupressaceae; genus Cupressus; species Cupressus sempervirens. The sequence goes on along the minus strand of CM053787.1, from coordinate 640,235,044 downwards.
AGAACTCATTTCTATCTTTGATAAACATCATCCTCTATTCAGTCGTTCTTTTAGGTAAATCAGTTCCACTTTCTAAGGTCTAAGAGTTGCTAAAAAAAAGTGCAATCCTATTTTTGCTATTTTCAATTTACATGAATTAAACATGGTTTAAACCATCATAAAAACATTTGATTTCAGAGGTGGCTCTTAGATTGATTAAGATGATAGGATCACGTTTGTTAAGATCAGCTTTCGCACACTTCACTTCCACAATTATAATGCATCTTTTTACAATAAGAAATCTCATAGTTTGGTTTTTTCCCCCACTTGCAAGGCCTTGCATCCATGCTAAAATGTTTGAATTATACTTAGAGTCTTTTAAGTGTTTTGGAGATGGCCAGTTGTTAATTGCTCTCATTTTCCTCCATATGTAGTTCTCAATCTTCTCAAATTTTGCAGTCTGCTAGTCTATTTCCTTTAATGGATGCTTCTAGGATCCTCTTTATTCTTGGAAACACCTTTCAATTTTTATGCTTTAATCTCACCTGTATTGTTATTCGAAAACTTCATCTTTCAATTTGTCTTCTCTCGATTTGTCTTGCTTGACCTCTTAGCTTTAATCCCTTTCTTTATAATAGCCTGCCATATTTTTATCCTTAAAAATATCATCTTCTATGTAGTAGTCTATTATTTCGCCTAACGTAGGTCCACTAAATCCAGATTCAGATTTGTAGATCTTCAAAATTTCAATTCTATTCCATTCCTGTAGACACCAATCGATAAAATCCTCTATTCAAGGGGGGAGAACTTACCATTCCTATCTGATTTCTGAACCGTGTCATTTCTGATTCGCTTTAGCTCTTAGTAAATCCAAATGCAAAGTGACCATCTAAAATCCCAGAACTAATCACTTTCTAGGGTATGATTCACTTGATCATACCCTCCATTAAATCCCCTCTTTTATTAAATCAAAGAAGATTATGTTCAGTTTAAACACCATCCCCGCTCTCTTATTAGATAAAAATAATCTAGAGCATATAATACTGCTCAGAATGTAAACCTTGTTTGACTCCAGTCTAAGAACGGAGAATATTTCTCTGTAATATGCTTGTAATATTTGAAAGGGATGTGTATAATAGCCCTGCTAATATGGGATCCTCAATGAAATTAAGATGATATGGGATCCTCCTGCAACTGTGAAAAAACACACCCAATTGTTAAGCTTGAAGGAAAATTCTTTGAACAAGTTACAACTATATAAAGCCCACTGGCAATCTTAGCAAGAAGTACATCAAATCTATAATGATACACACAAGATCCAGAACGCTACAAAATATTGTTAGGAATTTATGTATTTGTTTATAATTGCCAGCCATATCAGAAATTTATTAAAAATATGTCTTATTTTGAAGCATAGAACAAACTCCAACTTAAAAATCTTGTTCATGCAACTATTGCAAAACAAAAGTTTCAAAAATTTCCTTCTGAGGTTATTTAACTTTTGTTAAAAATCATCCTTCCCATCTAGAGGGAAAGAAAAAATACCATATCTTGATTCAGTGTACCAGGCTAGCATGTTGCACATGATTCCAGAGTTGCTCATTATTATCTGTCACAGTCTGCGGATTACCCACATATGTGAGAGATTCACAACTTAATTCATTTGAGATGATCTCTTCAATACGCCCAAAACTTCTCAAATCTTACACTATTGAATCTTTACTTTTATGTTTTCTTTATTTTAGTCTTAAGAGTTAGTATAAGCAATTCTTATCTGGCTCTGACTGCATATATTTTTTCTTATTTTTTTCTAGATGTATCTGGTAGGCTAGGAGTCGGTAGATTAAAAGTGGGATTTTGGTAAGTTCTACTACCTTCCATAATATAGGTACATGTAAAAATGAAATGAAGATTTGATTAATTAATACATATTATATTGCAAAGAAAAATATTCTCATTGATGGTGCTCTGGTGGACCATATGCTAGTCAATCTACATTCTTTGGTTAAAATAATTTTTTTCATTGGTTTGTCTGAATATTATTTATCTTGGTTTTAAAATCAAATCCGAAGGTTATACATGATAACGTTCAGCTCATCTGTTTTATGGCTCTTGTCTAGAAATTATTTCAGCACTTGTTTGAACCGTTATAGATTCACAACAGAGGAAAATGCTTACAGCTAAACACAGATTTTATTTTATTAAAAAAAATTCGATGGAATTGAAATAAATAATTTACAATAGCCACTACCAGATCAATACTTAGATCACTCCATTACCAACTAAATAATTTATAGTGTGAAATAGTAGTTTTATGATTGCTTTGATGTTGAATTTTATTTACCTATGACTGTCCAGCTATTTATATGGAAAACAACATTATATGAATAAGTAGGAGATAATTTCCACAAGAAGTCAAATTGTGATATTGCTAGTAGGATTTAACTGTGCGATTTTGAGTTAATTGTGCACTTAACTACGGAGTTTCCTCCATGGTTAAACCCAAAGCTTGCAATCCCATTTGCAAAACCTTCACCAATTATTGTGCCTTATGAACCATTCATTAGAAAGCCCCTTAAGCTCATCTATTGATAAGTAGGGGATAATTTCCACAACAAGTCAACTTGTGATATTGCTATTAGGATTTAATTGTGTGATTTTAAGTCAAACTCATTGACCCATGTTTCATGAGTAGTGATTGAACATGAATTCATCTCTCGTGAGAATAAATGGAACACTTAAGATCACAATGGTCAAATCCTACAGTTAAATCCTAATAGCAATATCACAATTATATGAATATTTTATGTGTGCGCTAAAAGAGCAATTTCACATTAATATGATAATATCAAAGTTTAGACAATGGAATTAGATATTTAAATTAAAATAGATTTATTTCTTTTATATTAATGTTACTTCTGTCATGTTTTATTTATTAGTGGTATTATTTTTTTGATCATGTTACATAGTTTTGATTTTTGTTATCATTTTATGTTTTTTATTTAACAATAGGCTATATAACTATGTAATAATCATATTCTTTTAATTTGAACAAGTTGTAATTTAATTGAAAGGGAGAGAGAAGGGGAAGCAGGGGGGGGAAGAGAGGGAGGGAATGAGCGAGGGGTGAGGGAGGTAGAGTGGGAGATGGAGGGAGGGGGAGAGAGGGAAGGGGAAGATGGAGGGAGGGAGGGAGAGGGAAGGGCGAGATAAGGAGGGAGTGAGGGAGAGGGAAGGGGAGCAGGTGGGAGGGACGGAGAGGGAAGGGGCGGGGTGAGGGGAGAGAGAAGGCGGGGGTGAGAGGGGGGGGGGAGAATGGTGGAGAGAGAGTGGTAGAGAGAGGGATGGACTGCGAGGGAGAGGGGGATAGGAAGGGAGTGAGAGAAAGAGAGAGGGAGAGGGAGGGGAAGAGAAGGGGGAGAGAATGCAAGAGAGGGTGAGGGGAGGGGGAGGAGGAGGGTGAGAGGGAGAGGGAGAGGGAGAGGGAGGTAGAAAGAGGGATGGTGAGGAAGAGATGGGGTAAGGGAGGGAGAAGGAGTGTGAAGGAGAAAAGGGGATATGGACGGAGATGGAGTGTAAAGGGGTAGAGAGGGATATAGGGAGAGGGAGAGGGAGGGGGGTAAGTAGAGGGAGAGGGAGAGGGAGAGAGAGGGAAGGAGTGTGAGGGGAAGAGAGTTAGAAGGGGATAGGGAAGGAGAGTGAAGGGAGAGGGAAAGAAGGTAAGAGAAGGTGAGGGGAGGGGAGCGAGAGAGATGGATAGAGAAGGAAGGAGGGAGGGAATGAGCGAGAGAGAGGAGGAGAGAGTGTGAGGGAGGGAAGGGGATACAGAGGGAGAGGGAGTGTGGAGGGGTAGAGTGAAAGAGGGAGGGACATAGGGACAAGGGTAGGATAGGGGGAGAGGGACAAAAAGAGAGAAGAGGAGACATAGGGTAGGAGAGGGGGGATAGGGCAAGAGAGGGGCATAGAAGATAAAAGAGGATAAGAAGAGGGGGAGCAGAGGAGGGAGAGGGAGGGAGAGGGAGAGGGAAAGGAGTGTTAGGAAGAGAAGGGGTTAGAGTGAGAGAGTGTGTGAAGGAGATAAGGGGATAAGGAGGGAGAGGGAGTGTAAGGGGTAGAGAGAGAGAGAGGGGTAAAGGGAGGGAGGGAGAGAGAGGGGTAGAGGGATGGAGAGGGGCTAGGGTTAGAGAGAGGGAGAGGGAAATTTTGAGTGTTAGGAAGAGAAGGGAGTAGAGAGAGAGGGAGTGTGAAGAAGACTAGGGGATAAGGAGGGAGATGGAGTGTAAGGGGTAGAGAGAGAGGGGAAGGGGCATAGGGAGAAGGGGAGAGGGGGAAAGAGGGATCATGAGGGAGAGGAAGGGGTAGGGAGGGAGAGAAAAGAGAAAAGGGGTAGGGAGTTAGATTGGGTGGGGCATGGAGAGAGGGAAACAAAGTGAGAGAGAGCAAGAGAAGGGATGGGCGAGATGGCAAGGGTGAGAGGAAGGATAGAGGGGGGGATGAGAGATAAGTGAGGAGAAGGGGAGGGTTAGAGAGGGTGAGGGAGAAAAAAGAGGAGAGAGGGGGAAGGGGAGAATAAGGGAGAGGGAGAGTGAGGGAGATGGATGAAGAGTAGAAGAGAGGGTGAGAGATAGGAGGTGGATAAGATGATAGGGAGAGGGAGAGAGGAGGGGGAGAGGGAGAGGGAGATGGAGGGAGAGTAGGAGAGGAAGATAGAAGGTTGTGGAAGGGAAGCGAGAGAGAGAGAGAGAGAGAGAGAGAGAGAGAGAGAGAGAGAGAGAGAGAGAGAGAGAGAGAGAAGGTTGAAGAGAAGTGTTGAATAAGGGGAGCGAAAGAGAATGGTAGGGAAAAAGAGTAAGAGAGAAGTAAAGAGGAGGGGTAAGGAGGTGGAAGTGTAGGGAGAGGGAGAAGGAGGGTAACAGAGGAAGGGAAGAGGAGAGGGAGACAGAAGGGGAAGAGGGAAGGAGGTGGAAGTGTAGGGAGAGGGAGGGTAACAAAGCTGGAAGTGGAGGGAGAGGGAGAGGGAGGTAATAGAGGAAGGGGTGGGAAGGGGGAGAGGGAAGGAGGTTGAGTGAGAGGAGGGCAAGGAGGAGATAAGGGGAGAGGGAGATGATCAAAGGGAGTGGAGTAGGGGAGGGGAGGGATGGAGAGTAGAAGATAGGGTGAGATTGGTGGATGGAGCTTAGAATAGTGGGATAGCAAGAGGGAAGAAGGGGTCAAGAAGTGGGGGGGGGTGGTAAGGTGAAGAAGAATAAGGAGGAGGGATAGTCAAAGGGGGAGTGTATGGAGGAGGGAGGAGAGGGGGAGATAGAGAGGAGGATATGTACGAGGGCCAAAAAGGGAGATAAAGTGATAAATAAGGGAGGGAGGGAGGGAGGGAGAGAGAGAGAGAGAGAGAGAGAGAGAGAGAGAGAGAGAGAGAGAGAGAGAGAGAGAGAGGGATGGGGGAACCAGAGAGGGATAAAGAGTATGGGAAATAGGGGAGGGAGGCATGATAGGAGGGTGAAATAAAGAGGCCGAGGGAAATGGGGAGTGAGAAGAGAGAGAGGGAAAGGGAGGGAAGAAAGGAAGGGTGCAAATGAGAGGGGGGAGTAGGTGGAGGGAGAGGGAGGCAGAGAGGAGAGGGAGAGAGAGGAAGAGAGTGAGTGTGGGGGGTGGGGGGCGAGATGAGGGAGGGGAGAGTGAGTGATAAAGGGGAGTGGGGTGTTCGTATGTTTGTGATTACACTAAAAGCTCAAGCTATCAATGAAAGTCCCAAACACTAGACTTACCCAGATCCATGAGAGGCAATTGAGCCATGTCGCGAATCCCCGAAGGAGGTCATTGACCACCAAGTCAACAATCTCCCCTTTAGCACTGAGGGTTCCAGACTGACGAAATTAAGGAGAACTCATGAGATTCACCTGTGACCCAAGGCTCTGATAGCAATTGTTGGTATGTCTGTTGTTGCACCAAAAGCTCGAGCTATTAATGAACGTCACAAACACTAGACTTACCCAAATCTACAAGAGGTAGTTAAGCCATGTTGCTTGTAATGCCTACCCCTACTTGACTTTTCAGTTGTATTGTTGGATTCTTTTAGGCTATTTTTTTTATTGTGTTTTATGATTATCAGTACTTGGTTGTCATATTAGATTAAATGTATTTCATATTTAGTTGATATATATGTTGAGTTACTTAGTTATTTCAGGTGTTTATGATTGTTTTGGTGACGATATATGTATGTTCAGTTAGTGATTTCAGTTGTTTCATGATGGATTATTTATGTTTTTACTATGGATACTTACCCCATACTTGCATGTGTATGGTGTGTGTCTATGTTCTCTTTAAGTTTGACATTTTTAATGTGGTTGAGAAAGGGAGTCTAGTCACCTGCTAGTCGGGACCTACATGATGCACCATTTTTCACCATTGTGTATTTAGTTTAGAATTTGTGTTTCTACATGCATGGATTTTATGTAGATTGCAGGCATTGGGTATCGACTTCCCTAAATTGCTAGGATGAGCGTACCTTATTGCAGTATTTCAATGGTATAAGTGGGGAGATAATTCTCGAGTCTAAATCCTAAACCCTAAGCCAATTGTCCTAGAAAGTAGGACATGTATCTGAGTTAGTTTACCCATTTGTATTTGTCAAATAACGTGAATTCATGATTTTGACCACCAAGTCAACAATCTCCCCCTTAGCACCAACTGAGGGTTTCAGACCAACGGAATAAAGGAGACCTCCTGAGATTTGCCCGTGACCCAAGGCTTTGATAACAATTGTTGGTATGTTTGTTGTTGTGCCAAAAGCTTGAGCTATCAATGAACGTCATAAACACTAGACTTACCTAGATCTACAAGAGGTAGTTAAGCCATGTCGCCTGTAATGCCTACCCCTACTTGACCTTTTTGTTGTATTGTTGGATTCTTTTAGGCTAGCTTTTTTATTGCATTGTATGATTATTGGTACTTGGTTACCAAATTAGATTAAATGTATTTCATATTCAGTTGATATATGTGTTGAGTTACTTAGTTATTTCAGGTGTTTATGATTGTTTTGATGATGATATATGTATGTTCAGTTAGTGATTTTAGTGATTTCATGATGGATTTTATGTGTTTACTATGGATACTTACCCGACACTTGCATGTATATGGTGTGCGTGTATGTTTTCTTTATGTTTGATGTTTCTAATGTGGTTGAGGGAGTCATAGTCACTTGGTAGTCGGGACCTACATGATGCACCATTTTTCACCATTGTCTGTTTAGTTTAGAATATGTGTTTGTACATGCATAGATTTTATGCTGATTGTAGGTACTGGGCATTGACTTTCCTAAATTGTCAGGATGAGCATACCATATTGCAATATTTAAATGGTATAAGTGGGGAGATAATTCTTGAGTCTGAATCCTAAACCCTAAGCCAATTGTCTTAGAAAGTAGGACATGTACATCTGAGTTAGTTTACCCATTTGAATTTGTCAAGTAATATGAATTTGTAATTTTGATCCTGGAATTTGATATTGTCCTTTATTTTCAGTTGAGTTGTCATTTTTGGTTTTGTGGGTCTATTGTGATTCTCTGTTATAATTAAATCAAATTAAAAGATAATTTAATGAGGTAATTTAATGAAAATTTTATAAAGAAATTCAATATTTAATTATATTTAATTAATTGAGAAATTAATTACATATAAAGAATTAAATTTAAGAGATCTTATTAAAGTTCTATTTTTGATGTATTTATATTTATTTAATTTAATGATAATTATTTAGGAGATTTTTTTTAATAATAAACTCTAATAATGTTATTAGTTAAGTTAATAGATATATTATTAAAAATGTATCGTGAATTAATTAAATAAAAGAATAGAACATTAATATAAAGTTATGGTTCTAATTTATGCGTAAATATATTTACTTTATTTAATAATTATTATTTAGGAATTTTATTCCAAATAATAAAATCTAAATAATATTATTAGTTGAATTAATAAATATTCTATTAAAAGTGTGTCGTGATTTAATAAGAGAGAGTGAGCAATTATTTAATAAAGTTTATTTTAATTAAATTGCATAATGTGTATACATGAAATTAAAATATAATAAATTAAATTAAAGAGAGAAAGCTAATTAATTTAATAAAGATATTTTAATTAAATATCTAAAAGTTTGTATTAATTTATAGAGTTTTTTAATAAACTAATGATAACTAAAAGTATGATCTTACAAAAAAAAACACTCTAATGGTGAATTCCAATGAATATGTGAGAAGTGTAGAGTAGAATATCAATTCTTGGGTTAAAATCGCTAAAAATTTTAAATACGCGTAAAAAACAAGGCATAGAGCATCATTGTAGAGAAAATCAAACTTCGAGGTTAAACTATCTAATAAATTCTCGACTTTGGATAAAGCAGAAGGTAGCACCAAACATAAACGCCAGTTTGCCCATTAGCAAAGAGATCTAAATCAGAAAACAAAGTCCACCAAATTGGCACAGAAAGATTCTTCATACCATGTTGCAGAATTGCAATTCCATCAACACCCAAAGGTGTTCTTCACTTTAGACAGTTTGGAGGAGCAAATTAGGGTTTTCCATCTCACGAGGTATGCTCAACCCAATTTCAGGAAGTCAAATCTCCATATCAACAAACCTACTAGGGCAGAATCATCTCCATTGGTCTCTCCTCCCAAAAGTGGCATTGATTACCATGATGGCTCAGATCAGCATGACTCATATGTCCCTTTGCATTGTCATCGTGACTATTCATTTTTTAGGGCTTCCAAAAACACTAAGGACTCACTTAATTCACAAAATGCTCTCAAAGATGAGGCACCTTCCATCCCCCTTCTTGGGGATGAAATTCAAGATGCTTGGAATCACTGCAAAAAATTTGGAATCTATGCAATTTGGTGTGGACCTAAAGAAGATTTGATATTCCTCACGAACTAGTTAGACAAAAATTGTGGATCATAAGTAAGTATATATTATCACTCAGATAATGTTCTTTATTTACAATGTAGCAATATAAATGTCAAAAACCAATTTACTAATGTATCAGATTGTTTCTTTAATGGGCATATAGTTAAATTTAATAATTGGCTTCCTAATCTCAATTTAGATAATCTAGATTTCTTGTGTCCGATCTTGTTTAATATTCCGTCTATGCCTCCAGAGCTAAATCACATAGAGATTCTTAAATCTCTAGGGTTTGGTCTGGGAGAACTATTAGGCATAAATGCTTCATATCAATTTGATAATAATGTTAAATTGCTCATAAAGACAAAATACAATCAACTAATTCAGGGGTTAAGGAAAGTTGTAACCAAAAGAGCTTCATACGTTTCCTTTATTCATCAATTTGAGAGATTTTAGAAATTATTAAGATTGAGAAGGACAAAGAAATAAACTTCGAAACCATTCTACTCACCTCCAATCTACATGATTTATTTCCAAAGTTCTATGAATAGAGGATGAAATCGAGGGTTCAAGAATGTATATTGGACCCCTCTAATATGGAGTATGAGCATTGCAAGACTCAAACAGATCTCCAAAGTGGTAGAAAGGCTATAATTGAAAGCAATTTAGAACCCAGGAAGAGACTCAAATCTATAGTTGTGGTTGAATAGAACACGAAGTCAGATTCCTCAATTGGCAAGGATGGTACAGGTAAAAGGAAAAAGAAAGATAAACAAGATTCTACCAAGATCCTCATAGAACAAGGTTCATCTCACAATAAGGATAAGGCAGCTAAAGAGGAAAAGATACATAAACAAGCATATATCAATATCATCAAAGAATAAGGTATTTTATTAAATGACAGCAATGAAATAGTGACAAGTGGGGAATTGCATGTGAAATTCTAGGAACATTTAGACAAGACTGCAGGGGATCTGTGTAGATAGTAGTTGGTGAACAATTTGGACAACACAACCTCCAAATACATGAAAATTGGCTCTATAATCAATGCAGATATAGTCAATTTGTTGCACATTAGGCAACAAAACAAGGATTCAAAAGTTTCTCAAGATATCAATATTGTGGATATAGAAAATTTTATGTTATTCGGAGCTAAAATAGACTTAAAGGTGTCCTATATTCCATCAAAGGATTCACCCATAATGAATCAATCTCAAATGCCAGAAACCCTAGAATCTACACAGAGTAAAGAAGGCTCTACTAAGTCCTCCAAATTTTGGCAAACTCCATCAAAGAACAAAAGTTTTCCATTTTACTCTAGCAGTGTATACTAATAAGGTTGAGTCTCATAAGGTGGAAAGTTCCTTATCAAGAGAGATGCAAGATGTTCTAAATAAAGAAGGTAAGATGGAGGAGGACTTAAATGAATTGAATACAAAAGATGAGGATCTTGATCAGCTAACAGATGCACTAGTTCAAGTATTCTATTCTGAAGACTCTGATAATAGTACAGAGGAAGTGAAGGTTGCATTGATACAAAGAATTATCAAATTAGGTGGTCCTAATTATTCCAGTGAAGACTTAAGAAGAGATCTAATGTGTATAGAGGCAAAGGATAATGCTAAGAAATAGAGTGAGACTAGAGGTTCGAGTCTTAAGGGCACAGATAATGGGAACAACTTGGAAAATATGATAGGTAAGGAGAATGAAGTGGATTCCCAACCTTGCTTAATTAATCAAATTATTAAGGAACTGGAACATGAAGATGGAAAGGTTAGAGATGATGAGAAGAAGATAAACAATTTCAATTCAAAAAAATTATTAGAGAACCTTGGAATCTAGAAGAATCAAGTAGGTTTGAGTTCTCCCAACTATGGTAGAACAAAGGGTAAAAGAGGCAGAAGATTACTTAAGGATTTGAGGGAGGCAAAAGGACTTAGTAGAGAATAGCAAAAAATTGATCAACTTCTTAACATAGGGAAGGAGAAGAGCCTTCCCAAAGAGCCATGAAGAGAACTATGTGGAATGCTAGGGGACTAAACACCCCTAGCAAAAAAAGGTTAGTAAAGAAATTTCTTAAAACCTTTGATTCAGAAATTATAATTGTTCAGGAAACTAAATTAAGTAAAGATGAGTGTACAAAATTAGTCAAAATGTTAGGTATTTGGAATTCTATTTTTCAAGAATCTCTTGGTGCATCTAGAGGTCTAGGAGTTCTTTGGAATCCTAGGAAGGTTTCATTAAGGTGTTTGCATTGTAGCTCCAATTGGATTAGTATCAATGTCAAAAGTCTCTCGTCTAATTTGCAATTTATTCTTATTAACATATATGGCTCTAATAGCTATATTGATAAAAAAAAATGTTTGGGATGAAATCAATCATTTTATTTCTAACTTCAAGGACCAATCCTTTGTGTTAGGAGGAGATTTCAATACCATTGTAGATCTTGATGAAAAAATAGGTGGTATTCACCACCTTTCTCAATCATCCTTGATCTTTAAAGATTGGATTGTAAAACATGATATGATCGATGTTCCCATTAATAATGGGACTTTTACGTGGAATAATAGAAGAAAAGATTCTGCATATATCGCAAAAAAGTTGGATAGGTTTTTCATCACAAGCAATTTGGATGAAAGTAACATTAACTTTCAATCTTCTATTTTGCCTATCATTGGGTCAGACCATTTCCCGGTGCGTATAGAACTTTCAAAACCTTCTAAGCCCATTAGGTACCCCTTTAAATGCGAAAAAATGTGGTTCTCAGACCCCAAATTTATTGAAAATATTAAAACATGGTGGGGTTCTAAGATGTTTGATTTTGTTTCCAAACTTAAAATGTTAAAAGAACACATTGTAAGATGGAATAAAGAACATTTTAATAATATCTTCAAAGAAAAATTGGAGATGGAAAACCAATTTCAAAATCTTAATCTAGAAATTATTAAGAATGGAATGAATAGAGACAGTTATTTGCTAGAAAAAGATCTTTTGGGCAAACAAGAGTCTATTCTATCCAAGGTGGAAATTCTTTGGCGTTAGAAATAGAGGGAGAGATGGTTGAATGAAGGGGATTGAAATGCAATTTTTTTTCATAATTCAACTTTATTTAATAGATCTAAAAATAAGATTGCCAGCATTAAAAACCATCTGGGTTCTCAGGTTGAGAAGCCAAGTGAAATTGTTGAAACTTTCGTAACTCATTTTAAAGAAATCCTAAACAACTTTGATGGGTCAAATAAAGCAGCACAAGATCAGCTACTTAAATTTATACCCAAATTAAATTCAGATGATGATAATAAGTTTTTAGATAAACTTATAACCTTGGAAGAGGTAAAGTTAGTTGTTTTACATATGAATCCTGGCAAAACTCCAAGACCTGATGGTTTTTAGGCTTTCTTCTTTCAGAAGTGTTCGGACATAATTGGGATCGATTTATGGAAGGCCATTGAAGCTTCAAGAAATGGAGGAGCTTTTCTATCCAAAATTAACTTTACCTTCGTTACTTTGATCCCCAAAAAAAATAACCTGGAATGTGCCAGAGATTTCAAGCCTATCGCCTTATGCAACATGATTTATAATTTTTTTTCCAAAATTATGGCAAATAGGCTAAAGGAATTTTTACCAAAGTTGATCTCTAAGGAACAAATTGGATTTGTTCCTAGTAGATCTATTCTTGACGGCATTATTACCATTCAAGAAATGATTCATTTAGTTGGCAAGAGTAAAGAACCATGCATGTTTATAAAATTAGACATCCAAAAAGTGTACGATATGGTCGATTGGAGATTTTTATGTAAAGTTCTCGAAGCTTATGGATTAACCTTATTTTTAAATTTATTTCCACTACTAAGATTTCTATTTTGATCAATAGAACACCCGAAGGTTGCTTTGAAATCTCAAGGGGTATTCATCAAGGTGCTCCTTTATCTCCTTCGCTCTTCATCATTATGGCCAAAGCCTTTGGGAGAGCATTATCAAATGCTCATCAAAATCAAGTTATTTTAGGTATTACTATTACCAGGAATTTACCTAATATCACGCATCAACAATATGTGGATGATACGATTCTTCCTGGCAAAAGCAATATATCTGAAGCCTCAGGCTTTAAATCAATCATAAAATTGTATATGAGGGCTTTCGGGCAAAAAGTAAATGAGGCCAAATCTGAGATTTTCTTTTTGAATATGAAAAAAGAAATAGAAGACAAGATTTACGAGTTCATGGGGTATAAAAGAGGTCAATTCCCATATAAATACCTGGGAATTGCATTGGAAAAGGGGTCCAAATCTTGTAAGGTGTGGCAAAACACTATGGAAAAATTGGACAATAGAATTGGAAGTTGGAAAAATAAATGGCTCTCTAAAGCAGGAAAGGTTACTAAAATCAACTCTATTCTATCAGCCATTCCTATATATCCTCTTTCTTGCTTTCCTCTTTCTAAGAGTCAACGTCTCAAATTTGAAACTAAACTTAGGAATTTTCTATGGAAGGACTGTGAAGAGGATAAAAAATTAGTGTTCATCAAATGGGAAAATATTTGCAAACCTAAGGAAATGGAGGTCTTGGTATCAATAATCTTGAATGAAAAAATGAAGCCTTAGGAGCAAAATTAATATGGTGCCCGTATAATGAAAGAGATAAAAAATGGGCTAAAATTTTGTATAAAAAATATCTTAATGTTGAGGATCTTGTTTCTATCTTCAGAATAAGAAATCCTCCTAGGGGCTCCAAAAGCTGAAATTTTATGCTGAAATGTTGTGATCTCATTGACAAGTTTCTTTCTTGGGACGTTGGTTTAGGAGATAAGGCCTTATTCTAGGAAGATTCCTAGGATGGCCAACCTCCTATAGTTTCCAATGCATTCCTATAGAATTTAAAGCACTTGTTAACGACTCTCTGGGGGAACAAAGTTAGTGACTGTAGAACTAAAATCACACTGAATGGGACTGATTATTGGGTATGGAAATCGATGGAAGGATTGGGTGCGGATCTGGAAGAAGATGAAGCTTTTAATAAGATACTAGCTGATAGGCCCATCAAGCAATCAAAGATGAAAGATGAACTTATTTGGGTGATAGCTAATGATGGCAAGAACAGAGATAAAGATGGATACAAAGCTTTATTACAATCCCAAACTTGGGACAGGGTCAATATCCCACTCAAGCTTTGTTGGGATATGGCATATCTTCCTAAGGCAGGGTTCTTCCTATGGTTAGCATTCCAAAATAGGATTCCGACAGCTAATAGGCTTTGTAAATTTAGGATTCAAGGTCACTCTAGATGCATCCTATGCAAACAAAACTCTAAAGACATGAAACACTTATTATATAAATGTCCTTTCTTGCAAAAATATTTGGAGTGGCTTAGATCTAAATTGGAATGACATTCGCCATTTCCTCATTCCTTTCAGGACTTTCTTAGAGGCTGGCCTTCTACTCTAGGTAAGGGTGTTTATAGTGAGATCTAGAATATATGTCCATCAATTGTATCTTGGGAAATTTGGAAGGAGAGAAATAGGCACATATTCCAAGATTTGGAATTTAAGTTTGAGGAGTTGATCCTTAAAATTGAGGCTAGCATCGTGGAGGTTACTAATTCGCATTTCAAAAAGTGCCCAAAAGAAGAAGGTTCCTTCTCTCACTAGGATGGTATCATAAAAAAAAATTGGGCTAATTTAATTAACCCCCCTCTTGTATATTTAAAAAAAAGTAAAGTAGATAGAGCCAATTGCATTTGGTCCCCACCTCCAGAGGGTTGGTTCAAACTGAATTTTGATGGGGCCACCCGAGGTAATCTTGACATAGCAAGTATAGGTTGCATTATCAATAATGACTCAAGAAAATAGATAACAAAAAAAGCTATGGCCATTAGGCCTACTTCTAAAAATTTAGTTGAATTAGAAGCGTTGAAAATGGGGTTGCAATTATGCTCTGAGGTTGGGGTGTCAAAAGTTGTAATTGAGGGTGATTCTTAGATCATTCTAAACACAATCAGGACACGTTCCACTCCCAACTAGACCCTTAGTTCCAGACTTGATGAAGTCCTAGCTCTTCTTGACGGTTTTGAGGATAATCTAATTCAACATATTTATCATGAACATAATTATAAAGTAGATTATCTTGCAAATAAGGGTGCAGGTGGTGACTACATTCACCTAGTTAAAGATTCAGTTGTATCCAATGTCTAGTAGCGCTAGGGGTGGTTTTGCTTTTCCTTTATATTGTGTCCCTTCATTTACAATTTAAATTATAGTATTTTATTATTTGGCTTGGCTAAGATTGGTGCATTATGTTTGCTATGCAAGTTTTTGTTAGTTTCCCTTCTAAGTATATCTTTGTCCCTCATTAATCATCTCAGAGTTTGGGTCTATCTTTAATGATAGGTTTTAACTCGTTTGTGTCATAATATGAGTCCAGGTTGTCCATCCCTCTTTCTGTTGATATTTACGTGTGCAGGTCGGATGTTAGTATCATTATTTAGGGTTTGTTTACCCTCATTTATTTTTCTAGAGATGTCCTAATCAATAGTTTAGGCTTTTGTCTTTATCAGCGGAGATGGAAACCAATGTTTTGGTGTTTCGCTCCAAAGAGGATCAGACAATGACCTTTTGGGGAAGTGTTACACTAGAACGTCGAAATAGGATTTTGAATCCCTTAGATGGCATGTCATGAATTGCAGTGGCTAGGGTGATTGGAGAAGGAATCTTCAACTACAAGTATACCTAGTGGATGAATAGTAGCATCATAGGATTGTTTATAGGCTGCTTGGCTAGAGCCAAGGTCAATCATGACAAAATCATTCAACTCTGTTGTGACCTATTCCAGCCTACATGGAGAAAGGGATTGGAGTAGGCGGTCAAGAGTATAGACAAAAAAATTTGTATCTCGCTTCTTGAGAGATACATGGCTCATCCCCCAGGCTCCCCTGATTTGGACATGGCCTATCATCATCCTTCCCTTATTATTCAAGAGAGTCTCACATTCTATACTCAATGGCCAAAAATGGAGGTTACCATTAGGTTTCTCTTGCACTAGAGGGGCATTGTGATAGAAACCAACAAAGAGTGGCTCACAAACTACCTCAAAGTCTACAATTCATACATTCATCTTGGGGTTTCATTTGAGAATCTAGAGGCCCTGATATTCTACACTCCCATTACTGACAAGACCAATAGGTTCAAGGAAAATTTTGAACTCCCTTCAACTTTCAAGTTGAGAACCCTAATGATATATTGGAAGTGATCATGGTGTTCCCTAGGGAGAGTTTTATGTAAATGCCTTAGTCTTGTGGTCAACTTTTGGTCTTTGTTTAGTCTCCCAACTTTTGGTCCTTGTTTTGTAAATATCAACTCTGGCTCTGTGTTTCCCTTTTTGTCCTTTGTTCTCTGTTTCAGGTGACATGTCTTTATATGTATATAGTATTGTAATGAACTCATATGTAATGGACAATTGGTATTAATATATATTGAAGTAGGTTTTATTGTATTAATGGTATGGATTTGTTTGCATTCGGTATAATGGTTTCCATGGTCTATGTTTAGCTTATGCGGTGAATTCATTATGCAAAAATTGACTTGTTATTTCAATAATAGGATTAGCTTAATCTCTACATTACTATGTCTTTAGTTCTAGATTTATCTCTCTAATAAATTCCTATGATTGTGAATGGCTCTATGTGGTTTTCGAGGGAGCTTCTCCAATTTATCTTCAGCTTTTCAAAATTCTGCATGTATGTGATTCATTTAGCTTGGACTTATAGCTAATGATATTTTCAAAATGATGGAATGGCTCTTGGCATTTTGATTAGGCTGATTCTCTTTTATTCATTCCGATTAGGTAAGATGCATTCTCAATTTTGTCTCTATTGTTTGTTCCTTTAATTTAATTTAGGAGATTTATTACTTCCATTCACTTTTGAAACCATGAACATCTGGATTCCTCAAGGTATATGACAGAGGCTTTACTTATTGTAAAGATAGAGATTCATTTTTATTAAGAGTTGATTATGCTCTTCACATATAGTCTAGCTGTTATCATTTTTCTGGTAATCAGAAACCCCCATCGTTTCATTATAGCAAAAGGAGATTGGGAAGTTTGGTATTAGGAGAATCATCGATGTTGCCCATTAATGTTCATGAAGGATAGTTTATTTGTATCTAGCTTCGACACTGCTAGTTTGTGGTTTTATGCTAATTTCATTTAAATTCCTTGTATGTCTATTCGCTACTTGAATTTGCATATACTTCTTTTAGGTTCTTATGTTAATTAGTTTGGTGATCTTAGGACTTAGTCAAATATGATTTTGTAATATGGTGTTTCTGATTTGGTTATGGGTGAGTTCATTGGTTATCTTTCCAATTATTTAGGATTAGTATTTATATTGAAGGCTAATGTTCTTTTGAGGAGTTATTTTAGTGATAGATTTGATCGTTGAGGAAGATTATCTGCAAAAGGGTAATGCTAGTTTCCAAATCAGATATAACACAACTGATTTTATGATTGGCAAATATGATGTAAATGTAAATTAGGGTTTCATTCCCTCATAATATGTAAATTTTTAATATTCTACTAGGGTATGCCTCTTTCAATCTGTAATAATATAGAACATCTGTCCCTAGCTAGACTGGAGGTTTTCTTCTCCGTTCTTTCCTATAAGTGCCTGTTTGAATGGAGTTTTGCTATTGTATGTCTTTTTTAAGTTTAATAAAATTTATCAAGGCCTTGGTTGTTGATTAATAAAAAAAATAAAAAAAATAAAAAAACTAAAAGTTTGTGCATGAAGAGGTAAAAGATAATAAGTAATAAATAGTAATTGATTAGCAAGTTCCCTTGTATGATTGCACAATTAGAGCCCCAAATTAAGGGAGAACTTTTTATCAAAGATCGCGTGATTGCACAATCAGAGCCCCAAATTAAGGTAGAACTCTTTATCATAGATCTAGAACTCATTATGCAATTACACAGGTTTTGGAGAAGCAATTTCGAAGAAGAAAGTTTTCAAAGAAAGGGGATTGTTTTGCGTGCTTCGTGCAATTGTAGTTTTAGCGTCATATCTAGGTAGGATCTTGTGGTTTATTTGTACATTGGTTTTCCATCCTTCAAATTTCTGTCTTCTCCATGTCTGTTGTGTTTCTGTTTTCAGAATTCTTATGGGTTGAAACCCTTGTTTGCATGTTTATTGTTCTTCGTTTTAAAAGACATCTGTGAATGAATGTCATTATTTTGAAATCATTGTTTGTTAATTTAGAATTGAAACCCTCATTTGATGAACTAGGTGATTCATATTGGAATTGTTGAAATCAGGATGAGGGTTTGGAAAATAAATTGAAATTAAAACCTGTAATATTCAACTGGTTAACCATATTTTTTCAATTTTTTGTAAGTTTCCATTTTTGGAAAGTTTATACGTTTAGTAAGTTGATGTTTTTGGAAATATTCTATTTTTAGTAAGTTTTCATTTCGGGAAAGATTACATTTTTAGTAAGGTTCCATTTTTGGAAAGTCTCTATTTTTAGTAAGTTTCCATTTTTGGAAAGTTTCTATTTTTAGTAAGTTTCCATTTTGGGAAAGATTCCATTTTTAGCATGTTTCCATTTAGGGAAGGTCTCTATTTTTTAGCATGTTTTTATTTCAAAAAAGTTTCTATTTTTAGCAAGTTTTTATTTTTGGAAAGTTTATGTTTTTAGGAAGTTTGCATTTTTGAAAATTTTATATTTTTAGTTGCTTTCTATTTTTGGAAAGTTTATATTTTTAGCAAGTTTCTATTATTGAAATTTTTCTATTTCAAATAGGTTTCCATTTTTGTAAATTTTTAAATTTTTAGTAGGTTTCCATTTTTAGCAAGTTTCCTTTTTGGGATTATTTTTCCAAAGTTTAATAAATTTAAAATTATTGTGGTAATAATTGATAATAATAATTATTAATAATTTGAATAAGTATTGTTAAAATTTTAAATTTCATTATTTGAAGATTTGATTTATTACTTTACTATTTGAATATAATTCTAAAGTAAATTGAAAATCAAAGAAATTAATTGGGAGAATTAATGGTTATTTTTAGTAAACTTGGGTTGTGCTTGATGATTCGATTTTATATTAAAATGATTTATATTGCTAGGAAAATTTTCTTATT
The DNA here is from genome assembly GCA_028749045.1 of Cupressus sempervirens. NCBI lineage: Eukaryota > Viridiplantae > Streptophyta > Pinopsida > Cupressales > Cupressaceae > Cupressus > Cupressus sempervirens. The sequence goes on along the minus strand of CM053787.1, from coordinate 640,216,032 downwards.
TAAAAACCTTAGTAATTAACATACTTTGAAAAGATGAAAATTGTGATCTGTATGTTCACTGAACTCTTATGTTTTGATAACAAATTGAACAGTGAAACAATGTTTAAAAAACTTTATATGATTTGTTGAATGGTCTAGAATTCTAGTGAAGTCAGAAACCTTAGTAAATATGGTAACTAGAGAAATGGAAACTAAAACTCTATTTTAGATCGCAAACATTATGAACTATAATATTTGAAAAATGAAAATTAAAACTTGAATGCATTGAAAGGGGTCATAGGATGACCTATGACCCCCTTCGACCCATATAAACGAGTCTAATATGTCCCTAGGAGTCCTAGGACCACTAGGGACATATGTCACCTTGGAATGCATCAAAAGGGGTCATAGGTCATCCTATGATACCTTTCGACCCATTTAAATGATTCTAATATGTTCCTAGGGGTCCTACAACCCCTAGGGACATATGTCATCATTGAATGTGTCGTAAGGGGTCCTATGACCCCTTTCAACCCATATAAACAATTATAATATGTCTTCAGGGGACCTATGACCCTTAGGGACATATATCGTCATGGAATGTGTCGGAAGGGACCTATGACCATCTTTGACCCATATAAACAATTATAATACGTCCCTAGGGATCCTAGGACCTTTAGGGACATATGTCATCATGAAATGTGTCGAAAGGGGTTATAGGTCATCCTATGATCCCCTTCGACCCATATAAATGATTGGACATATGTCATCATGGAATGTGTCGAAAGCACCTATGACCCCTTTCGACCCATATAAATGATTATAATATATCGCTAGGGGTCCTACGACCCCTAAGGACATATGTTGTCATGGAATGTGTCGAAAGGGGTCATAAGATGACCTATGACCCCCTTCGACCCATATAAACGAGTGTAATATGTCCTTAGGGGTCCTAGGACCGCTAGGGACATATGTCATCATGGAATGCGTCGAAAGTGGTCATAGGTCATCCTATGACCCCTTTTGATTGATATAAGTGATTCTAATATGTCCCTAGTCATCTTAGGACCCCTAGGGACATGTTATCATCAAATGTGTCGAAAGGGGTCATAGGTCGTCCTATGACCCCCTTCGACCCATATAAACGACTCTAAAATGTCCCTATTGTCATGGAATCTGTCAAAAGACTTATGACCCCCTTCGAACCATATAAATGATTCTAATATGTTCCTAGGGGTCCTAGGACCCCTACAGACATATGTCATCATGGAATGCATCGAAAGACCTATGACCACCTTTGACCCATATAAATGGTTGTAATATGTCCCTCTGGGTCCTAGGATCCCTAGGGACATAAGTCATCATGGAATACGTTGAAAGGGGTCATAGGTCATCCTATTACCTCCTTCAACCCGTATAAACGATTGTAATATGTCGCTAGGGGTCTTAGGACCCCTAGGGACATATGTCATCATGGAATGTGTCGAAAGGGATCATAGGTCATCCTATGACCCCCTTCAACCCATATAAATGAGTCAAATATGTCCTTAGGGGTCCTAGGACCCCTAGGGACATATGTCATCATGGAATGCGTCAAAAAGACCTATGAGCCCTTCGATCCATATAAAAGATTCTAATATGTCCCTAGGGACATATGTCATCATGGAATGCGTTGAAAGGGACCTATGACCCCCTTCGACCCATATAAACAATTCTAATATGTCCTTAGGGGTCCTAAGACCCCTAGGGACATATGTTGTCATGGAATGTGTTGAAACAACCTATGACCCCCTTCGACCCATATAAATGATTCTAATATGTCCCTAGGGGTCGTCGAACTCCTAGGGACATGTAGTCATAGAATGTGTCAAAATTTTTGACCCATATAAATGATTGTAATATGGGACATATGTTGTCATGGAATGCATCAAAAAGGGACATAGGTCATCCTGTGACCTCCTTCGATCGATATAAATGATTCTAATTAGGACCCCTAGGGACATATGTCATCATGGAATGTGTCAAAAGGGGTCATAGGTCATCCCTTTTGACTCATATAAACAATTCTAATATGCCCCTAGGGGTCCTAGGAACCCTAGGGACATATGTCATTATGGAATGCATCGAAAGGTGTCAAAGATCATCCTATGATCCCATTCGACCCATATAAATGATCCTAATATGTCCCTAGGACACCTAGGGACATATGTCATCATGGAATGTGTTGAAAGGGGTCATAGGTCATCCTATGACCCCCTTCGGCCTATATAAATGAGTCTATTATGTCCTTAGGGGTCCTAAGACCACTAGGGACATATGTTGTCATGGAATGCATCGAATGGGGTCATAGGTCATCATGTGACCCCCTTTGACCCATATAAATGAGTTTAATATATCCTTGGAGGTCCCTAAGGACATATGTCATCATGAAATGCATCGACCTATGACCCCTTTCGATCCATATAAACGATTCTAATGTCCCTAGGGGTCCTAGGACCCCTAGGGACATATTTCATCATGGAATATGTCAAAAGGGGTCATATGTCCCCTTTGACCCATATAAAACACTAATATATCCCTAGTGGTCCTAGGATATGGAATGTGTCAACCTATGCCCCCCTTCAACCCATATAGATGATCTTAATATGTCCCTAGGGGTCTTAGAACCCCTAGGGACATATGTTGTCATGGAATGTACCGAAAGGACCTATGACCCCCTTCGACCCATATAAACGATTCAGATACATCCCTAAGGGTCCTAGGACTCCTAGGGACATGTCATCATGGAATGTGTCAAAAGGGACCTATGACCCCCTTCGACCCATATAAACAATTCTAATATGTCCCTAGGGGTCCTAGGATCCCTAAGGACATCTGTCAACATGGAATGCATCAAAAGGGGTCATAGGTCATCCTATGACCCCTTTTGACCCATATAAATGATCCTAATATGTCCCTAGGGGTCCTAGGACCCCTAGGGACATATGTCGTCATGGAATGTGTCAAAAGGGATCATAGGTCATCCTATGACCCCCTTTGACCCATATACATGATTGTAATATGTAGGACCCCTAGGGACATGTCGTCATGGAATGTGTCGAAAGGGTTGATAGGTCATCCTATGACCCCCTTCGACCCATATAAATGATTGTAATATGTTTGTAGGGGTCTTAGGACCCTTAGGGACATATGTCATCATGGAATGCGTCGACTTATGACCTCCTTCGACCCATATAAATGATTTTAATATGTCCCTATGGGTCTTAGGACCCTTAGGGACATATGTCGTCATGGAATGCATCGAAAGGGGTCATAGGTCATCCTATGACCCCCTTCGACCCATATAAATGATCTTAATATATCTTTAGGGGTCCTAGGACCCCTAGGGACATATGTTGTCATGGAATGCATTGAAGGGGGTCATAGGTCATCCTGTGAACCCCTTCGACCCCCCTTCGACCCATATAAGCGAGTCTAATATGTCCTTAGGGGTCCTAGGACCCCCAAGGACATATGTCATCATGGAATTCTTTGAAAGGGGTCATAGGTTGTCCTATGACCCCTTTCGATCCATATAAATGATTCTTATATGTCCCTAGGGGTCCTAGGACCCGTAAGGACATGTCGTCATGGAATGTGTTGAAAGGACCTATGACCCCCTTCGATTGATACAAACGACTCTAATATGTCCTTAGGACCCCTAGGAACATATGTCATCATGGAATGTGTCAAATTCGACCCATATAAATGATTCTAATGTTTCCCTAGGACCCCTAGGGACATATGTCATCGTGGAATGCATCGAAAGGGGTCATATGTCATTCTATGACCCCCTTCAACCCATATAAACGATTGTAATATGTCCCTAGGGGTCCTAGGATCCCTAGGGACATATGTCATCATGGAATGCATTGAAAGGGGTCATAGGATGAACTTCGACCCATATAAATGATTGTAATATGTCCTTAGGGGTCTTAAGACCCCTAGGGACATTTGTCGTCATGGAATGCATCGAAAGGGGTCATACGTCATCCTATGACCCCCTTCGACCCATATAAACGATTATAATATGTCCCTAGGGATCTTAGGACCCCTAGGGACATATGTCTTCATGAAATACATTGAAAGGGGTCATAGGATGACCTATGACCCCCTTTGACCCATATAAACAAGTGTGATATGTTTTTAGGGGTCCTAGGACCCCTAGGGACATATGTTGTCATGAAATGCGTTGAAAGGGGTCATAGGTCATCTTATGACCTCCTTCAACCCATATAAATGATTATTAAAATATAGTAAAAATAATAATAATATAGTATAATAATCACACACACACACACACACAAACATAGATTGTAAAAGAGAATAGACCTTGAAGCACAAAGGGTATTCAAATATCATCACCAAGATAAAGAGAGAGGGGGCCAAAGAAACTGCATAGAATCTTGATCTCTCACAAATTGCTTAACATTACTCTCACATATCAACATAGCCATTCACCATAGGTAAGAATAGAGAATAATCATGAGTAAGAGAGAATAAAGTTACCACTAAGAGAAGAAGCAAGAGATTGAACATAGAGCTAGGTTGTATTGGGAAACATAAAACCTATCTCAAGCATTCCAACATGAAGACACCCTCCAAGCTAGAAACCTAAACCCTATACAAAAAATTGTGTCGCTTCCATAAGCCAAGACCCCAACCTAGTGAACATCAATGTAACCCAACCTAGCTAAGACCCATGATGGTTTTGAAGACAACTTGATCACAAAGCTAGGGTTGATGTTAATATAAATTAAATGTATGAAATATTCTTTTCTTCCTTCTTATAACTCCATGCTTTTGTAGCCACATGTTATACAACTTTCTCTCTAAATGATTAATGTATGCGATTATTTGTTATAGAATATGTTTATTGCAAGTAACAATATCAAGATTTTGTTTTGGCAAATTATAGAATCTTTCTTCTAGTATCACAAGAGATTGATACAATAGAACATAGTGTGCACAAGCTTCATTAAATAAGATCCTCCATTTTTACTCAAAATTTTTGGCTTTGAATGTTCTTTAACAATAAAAGGGGCATTCATCAAAAGAAACATCTAGAATTCACAAAAGATTTGTAGGTATCCAATTATATCAAAAAAAAAAAGAAAATTACACTTTTTAATATTAAACATTAGATAATATTAATATTATTAAATCTTTAATTAAAGAGTTGAATTGTTGTCATCAAATTAGACTTCTGATGTTTTCTTCATTTCGTAAGTAGTTCAAGAAATGGGCATGTGGGAAATGTTTATTCTCTTCATGAAGAAAAATAAGCATAGTAAATTCCCCTTGGTAAGTTGTTATAGCCATTGTCTTTTTTGATACACCCACTTAAAGAGATCTATACACCCATCTAAAGAGATCTATAATATAATATTGAACTGACTAGACTACTTAAGGATTAGATTCATACTTATTAGTCTTTGTCTTTTAGACATGAGACATTAGTTTCCATGTTTTTGAATTATTCAATTTGCAAAAGTTATTCAATTTAAAAATACACATCCATAAAAGTGCATAAAAATAACATTCTAACATTAAAGGATCACCAGAGCGTAACATTGAAACCGCTGATCTTGGCATTGAATCAACACCATTAGCTCCGAGTGGGCAGGTGAACCCTAGTGACACCCTTGTTCCAGCCATAGAGATTATCCATCATTCGCGGCCACCCTATACCGAGGAGTCTCCAAGGTGCTCTAAATGCATTTCGAGGTCTATCTTTGAAGGATGATAACTTGGAGCTCGTGAGGGCTATCAATGAACTATCAAATGCTATAGGATGGTGATGTTGAGACCTAAAATAACCTATCTCATTTTTGAGAGATCACATTCTGTTTGGATTCAGCAAGCGATCTCGCTCGATGCTAAAACTCACAGTGTGCCTCAGTTCATAGGTGCACCACAACGTAACATTGAAACTATTGATCTTGGCATTGAATCATCAGTGCCATTAGCTTCGGGTGGGCGGGTGAACCCTAGTGATACACTTGTTCTGGCCATGAAGACCATCCATCATCCACGGCCACCTCATACCGACGAGTCTCCAAGGTGCTCTAAGTGCATTTTGAGGTCAATTTTTTGAGGGTCATAACTCAAAGCTCGTGAGGGCTATCAATTAATCATCAAATGCTACAGGACGGTGTTACTAAGGCCTACGATAACCTATCTCATTTTTGAGATATCACATTTCGTGTGGATTAGGCCTAGCGATCTCGCTCGATGCCAAAACTCATAGTTTGCCTTAGTTCATAGGTGCATCACATCATAACTTTGAAATCGCTGATCTTGGCATCAAATCATCAAAGCCATTATCTCTGAGTAGGCAGGTGAACCCTATGACACCCTTGTTCTGGCCACAGAGATCATCCATCATCCGTGGCCACCTTGTACCGAGGAGTCGCCAAGGTGCTCTAAGTGCGTTTGGAGGTCAATTTTCCAAGGGTCATAACTTAGAGCTCATGAGGGCTATCAGTGAACTTTTGAATGTTACAAGATGATGATGTTGAGACCTAAAATAACCTATCTCATTTTTGAGAGATCACATTCTGTTTGGATTCAACATAGTGATCACGCTCGATGCCAAAACTCGTAGTGTGCCTCAGTTCATAGGTGCACTACAGCATAACTTTGAAACCGCTGATCTTGGCATCGAATCGTCAGTGTCATTAGCTTTGGGTGGGTAGGTGAACCCTAGTGACACCCTTGTTCTAGCCACGGAGGCCATCCATCATCCATGGCCACCATGTACCAAGGAGTCTCCAAGGTGCTCTAAGTGCGTTTTGAGGTCGATCTTCTGAGGGTCATAACTCAGACTTCGTGAGGGCTATCGATGAACTGTCAAATGCTACATGATGGCGAAGCTAAGACCTAAAATAACCTATCTCATTTTTTAGAGATGACATTCTGTTTGGATTTGACATAGTGATCTCGCTCAATGCCAAAACTCGCAATGTGCCTCAGTTCATAGGTGCACCACAATGTAACTTTGAAACCACTGATCTTGGCATCGAATCATCAGTGCCATTAACTTCAGGTGGGCGGTTGAACCCTAGTGACACTCTTGTTCTGGACACAGAGATCATCCATCATTCGCGGCCACCTTGTACAGAGGAGTCTCTAAGGTGCTCTAAGTGTGTTTTGAGGTCTATCTTCTGAGGGTCATAAATTAGAGCTTGTGAGGGATATCGATGAATTGTTGAATGCTATAGGATGGTGATGTTGATACCTAAAATAACCTATCTCATTTTTGAGACATCACATTCCGTTTGGATTCGGCACAACGATCTCGCTCAATGCCAAAACTCATAGTGTGCCTTAGTTCATAGGTGCACCACAACGTAACTTTGAAACTGCTAATCTTGGCATCGAATAGTCAATGCCATTAGCTTTGGGTGGATGGGTGAACCCTACTGATACCCTTGTTCTGGTCATCGAGACCATCCATCGTCCGCAACCACCCCATACTGAGGAGTCTCCAAGGTGCTCTAAGTGAATTTCGAGGTTGATCTTCTGAGGGTCATAACTTGGAGCTTGTGAGGGTTATCGATGAACCGTCGAATGCTACAGGATGGTGATGCTGAGGCCTAAAATAACCTATCTCATTTTTGATAAATCACATTCTGTTTGTATTTTACACAATGATCTCGCTTGATGCAAAAATTCGCAATGTGACTTAGTTCATAGATGCACCATAGCATTGAATCGTCAGTGCCATTAGCTTTGGGTGGGCGGGTGAACCCTAGTGACACCCTTTTTTTGGCCACAGAGATCATCCATCATCTATAGCTACCCCGTACCAAGGAGTCTCCAAGGTGCTCTAAAAGCATTTTGAGGTCTATCTTCTGAGGGTCAGCTTGGAGCTCATGAGGGCTATCAATGAACTGTTGAATGCTATAGAATGATGATGCTGAGGCCTAAAATAATCCATCTCATTTTTAAGAGATCACATTCCATTTGGGTTTGGCACAACGATCTTGCTCGATGCCAAAACTCACAGTGTGCCTCAGTTCATAGGTGCATCACAGTGTAACTTTGAAATCGCTAATCTTGGCATCGAATCATTAGTGCTATTAGCTTCGGGTGGGCGGGTGAACCCTAGTGACATCCTTGTTTTAGCCACAAAGACCATCCATCGTTTGCGACCATCCCATACTAAGGAATCTTCAAGGTGCTCTAAGTGCATTTCGAAGTCGATCTTCCAAGGGTCATAACTCAGAGCTCGTGAGGGTTATTGATGAATCGTTGAATGCTACAAGATGGTGATGCTGAGGCCTAAAATAACCTATCTCATTTATGAGAGATCACATTCCATTTGGATTCGGCACAATGATCTTGCTCGATGTCAAAACTTGTATAGTGTCTCAGTTCATAGGTGCACCACAACGTAACTTTGAAATCGCTAATCTTGTCATCGAATCCTCAGTGCCATTGCCTTTGGGTGGGTGGGTGAACCCTAGTGACACCCTTTTTTTGAACATAGAGATCATCCATCATCTACGGCCACCTCCTACCAAGGAATCTCCAAGGTGCTCTAAGTGCGTTTCAAGATCTATCTTCTAAGGGTCATAACTTAGAGCTCATGAGGGCTATTGATGAACTATTGAATGCTACATGACGGTGATGGTGAGACCTAAAATAACCTATCTCATTTTTGAGAGATAACATTTTTTTAAGATTCGGCACAACAATCTCACTCGATGCCAAAACTCGCAGTGTGCCTCAGTTCATAGGTGCACCACAACGTAACTTTGAAACCATTGATCTTGGCATCAAATCATCAATGCAATTAGCTTTGGGTGGGTGGGTGAACCCAAGTGACACCCTTGTTTCAGCCACGGAGAGCATCCATCGTCCGCAGCCACTCTGTACCGAGGAGTCTCCAAGGTGCTCTAAGTGCATTTCGAGGTCAATCTTTCGAGGGTCATAACTCGGAGCTCGTGAGTGCTATCGATGAACCATCAAATGGTACAGGATAGTGATGCTAAGGCCTAAAATAACCTATCTCATTTTTGAGAGATAGTAACAAAGTGAAAAAGGTTTGATCCAATCAAGTCTCTTAAGTTGGGATATTTTGAGGTTATGTTGAAATTGAAAAGTTGTAGTATGAGGATAGTAACAAAGTGAAGTGCTAGTTATCAAAGATTATGATTCTAGGAATGAGTTCGTGGTTGGGAATAGAATCCACGGTTGAGGAGTGGAGTCCTTAACTATGTTAAGATTAGATTTGAAGCCAGGAGTTAGTTTCAAGGTTGAAGGTGGAGTTTAAAATCAAATTTAGGGTTATCTGAACCTTGTGTAGGAGGTGAACAAGTGTGTTCATGTCATGATAGCACTTCAAATTAAACATTGCATCCAAATTTGATAATAAAAGTTGTTAAATTTTTATTCACAAATTATTGCATTTGAATCGAATATAACAAACATAATCAAAATTAATGATATTCCATAAACATAAACAATACACATGATCCAGGATAAATTGAACAATACTAGATACTAAATTAATATGTATATCATTGTGTACATAAATGACAAAAATATATATCAAAATACATGTATCCATAGACAAAATTTCACACAAATATATATCAAAGATCATGTATCCATAGACAAAGTACTCAAATATATATCAAAATACATAGAGCCATATACAAAATGTGGCTAATCATGCCATAAGAATGTGTATTATATAAATGTTTCTATAAACAATGTGGCATATGCCATCTCAAAATGTCTCATGATGCATTCTACGTCAACTATACTATCCTAGGGTGCTAGTGGATGATCAAAATGCAACCTCTTCACTGCACTAGGTGGATCAGATGGCTCCTACATAAACAAAAAAGGAAAACCCAAAGTTAGACTACTAAATTTATATGATTCTTTGTATCTAACATTGAATTACTCAAATGCATAATGATCCTTTTTTTAATGAAGATTTATACTATTAAATTTTTTTAATAAATACCTCTCTCGTCAACCTCCTATAGCAGTTAGGAGTCCTCTCGTATGCCCTCGACAATGCTTCTACCTTGTTGATTGTGGGCTGTGTATGTTCAAATACGTTTGTTAGATGAATCTACAACTTAAATTATAACATTATAATTCATAGCATGCTAAATTTATAACATATTTAATCATGAATTCAAACTACAACTTAATATTGTAGGCTCCTCCTTAAGATAGAGTGGTTGCATCATCAAATCTACATAACTCTCTCGTCGAACCTCATATGCACTAGGAGTCTCCTATGAGATACGAAATAGTAGTTGTTAATATCACAAAAATTAGTTTTGAATTTATTTATGAAGATAAGAAAAATAAAAAATAAATGATACTTATACATACAATGAGGCTCTTGGTGCAAATGGAAATGCTTGATCGTTTATGACACAGAATCTGCATAGGCTTATCGCCAGTAGCCACGCCCTATATACAATAAAGAATGTAATTAAATTTCATTACCACAAACATTTTACAAGAATGCATTGATATTTAATCAAATAGAAAGCACCTAATTACCTTTCCTTTGTCAATGCATGCTGGCTTATCCCCCGCACTGTCCCTTGGGATAGGTGGTACCTGCAAGATAAAAGAAAGATAAGCAACCATATATGCTACAATATCAAATAGAAAAAGCAATGCGAACTCAACATAATGTACTGTAGATGTCTCAAGGCCAAATGAAATGGTCGATAGTGTGGCATCATCAATCTATCTAAGCCCATCGGTCATCAACTAAACATGAATGAAGATCACATACATGTATAAGTCAGTATGGCTTACAAATTTAAATTACTCTATTATAAAAATTAAATTTAAATCACATATATCATAACAAAAGAATTTATACACGTACCGACACCGAAGGAGTCCATGTCTTTGCATTCCCCTCCTCTCTCGCATCAGGGTTTGTAGCCTCTGTGTGTGTGTCTGGTGTGTCCTCGTCTAATACAAAATGATACTTAGGAAGATCACCTATGGGATCCAGGCAAATATTCTTACACATAATGCAAGTGTGAGGCACACAAATGTGTGATGAGCTAGCTGATGATGAACTGGTGCCAACATCATCAACACGAGGAGGCAGGATTGACCTAGCCTGAGATATCATTAGGCTACTCAACCTATGAATGGCTTTGATTGTCTGAGAGCTAGCCTCTACCATAATATCAGAATGCTGCACTCGAGGAGGGGGGGAGATATTAGTAGGGGGGACAAAAGTGCTAGCTTTCTTTCGCTAAGAAGAGGGTTTATCCTGAGGAGCTTCGAGTCCTACACCCATGTTGGGCTTCATGCTCTAATAGTTCACTTTAAGTTTCAACACAAATTCTGCATATAATTTTCTAAGGAAGTAAAATGGCACGTCTAAATTGCTATATGGAGGAATATCAAAAGCCATCCACCAACGATCCCAAAAGTTTGCACGTATGGCATCATTTGTGCACCATTTAATCAATAGTTTGGATTTTTTTTACCTGTTTTTAGGTTTGCAATAAGGCTAGCCAAATCCTCTTTAGTTATATTGAGGGATGCAACCTCATCATAGTCCAAACCATCATCAAACATTCCATGCATTTCATCATGCCAATGAAGCGTGGCATTCTTTTGGTTGGTAGGGGTTTCAATGTTATCCACTATGGTGTTTAACATGGATAACATAGGAGCCAATGCAGGTACATTATTATATGTTCTTCACAAACCCCTCAATTCGGTGAGATGTTCATTTATCAAATCCTCAATTCAAGGAGGGTTTTGAGGGGGTAGAGGATCATTTGGTAGACGATTTTGTGGGGGCATTGGTTCATTTGGTGGGGGGTTACGAGGAATATTATTCCCTGCTTCAGTATCATCATTTTGATTAGCCATTCCTATTAAATTGCAAAACATAATATATATTTAAAAAAATCTTAATTTTAACAATTTTTTTTCAAAAAAACTCTAAATTCAACTAAAACTAACAAAATCATGATAAAATCTATTGAATTTATGTAAAAAATTATTAAAAGAACAAAAAAAAAAACCTTTATATCATATATCTGATTCGGTATCCGATATTCGATCGCGGGCTTGAAAACTCGTGTTGAAATGAGCCGACGGGTTTGTTGTTTTTTTTTTTAATTGTGTTACAAATATTGGATATCCAATATTATCTGATACCTCTGCCAGTTCATATAATGCTAGATATATTATATATTATATTATAATATACGTTTTTATTATATATTATATTATAATATATTGCTTTATTATTATTATATTATATTATTATATTATATTATATATTATATTTATTATATTATATTATATATTATATTTATTATATTATATTATATTGTATTTTATATATATTATATTACATTACTATATATTATATTTTATATTATAATACTATATATTAGGTAATGTATTATATTATATTATTATAATTTATAATATATTATACTATTATAATATAATAATAATAATATATTATAGTATAATTATAATTATTATATTATTGTAATAATATTATATTATAGTATAATATATTATATATATTTCTCCATGGTATTGGATATTTGATATCAAATTAGATATCTGATAAGGCTTGGGCCTTACTTTCCAGGTTTGGTACCAGGATAGGTGAAAAAAACTCAGAGCAAATTTTGAAGCGCTTTTAGATGTCTTCAAACTCTATTTTTTTCACATTCCCACTTTTTGGCACACCATGATCCTGCACATACTTGGGTAACCCATTATAGGTTATTCAACAAGTGATAACATTTCATTAAATGGGTTTAAAATGAATTAATAAGAGTCATTATTTTATTCGCCCATGCCTTAAGTGCTAGTACACGCTAGGATGGGAGTAGAGAGGACACTTGTTTGTGACCATGCTTTGTTAGTATGCCTTATCAATACGAAAGGATACTAGTGCTACATAGAGTCACTGGGGGGCTAGAGGATTAAAAGTCTAGCCGAGTAACTTTAGAGTTGGTTTATGTGATGACACTTGTCCACATGTATAATAGAATTCCTATGTGTCTGTGTTGCCTCTAGGATTAGTTGATACTCATGTCTTGGTACTATTTGAGATAGTTTGGTTTTAGGTGTTTCCTCAACCTAGATGTTGGTTTTTGACTTTTGAGTTTGTTATCGTATTTGGGACTTGATTCTATCTCCTCAGTGCGGTGGGAGTGAGCCTTTTTGGGTTCCACGAGGTCAGGTGGTAGTGCTTTTTCTTATACCATTGAGATTCGACCGTTAGATAACATTGTTGGATATGTGTACGCAGATGTTCCATTATACTTATTTCTATATTTCTATGATGGATGGTTATATCTTTTTATATTATATTTGATTTTATAGATCTTACGAGACAATGTTACCTATTTCATGATGTATATTATTTCAGCCTTTCATACTTTGTGACTTGTACAGTGGATGATTGTGCATTCTGTTTATTGCCAAGTGGCATCATATATAATTGTATATTATTTATATGGAATTTGCACTTGCAATTATTCTTTAATATAGATATATTGGTTTAGTATTAATTAAAATTAAATGTGATTCATCATCATGGGACCCTTAAGAGTTGTAACCTATTTATGGGTTGTTGATGTACTAGTGTATGTTAATTGCTTCTGCTATTCTATTACTATTGTGTATGTTATCTTAAAAAAGAAATGTTTAGCAAACTTAGTAAAATTGTGTGTGCATATGTGCATGAGAGGGTGTGGATATGTATGAAGGATTTAAAGCAGTGTTCCACAGGGACACATCCCCTATGCTTTTAGGCTCGTACCTATTCTAGGGCTGAAACATCCCCTATGCTTTTAGGCTCATACCCATCCTGGGGATGAAATGGGGACACGGGGATGGATTTTTTCTGTCCCTCGAGCTATCCCCTTTTTGCCAACTTTGGAAACATCCTTGAAATGAGAAAAAAATTAGGTAGGAAACTTGGGGATGACCAGTTGTATCGGGAACCCTAGTTGTCCTCGAAACTTCTAGTCGTCCCATTTTTTCTAGCTAGTCAGGTAAAGGCAAAACAATAAATTTTTCTTTTTGTACTAGTCTGTAGTTGTTTTAAAGACAATAAAAATATACAAACCATATTTGTCCATTAAAACACTACAACACTAACTCGTCTTCTCATTTTAAGATATGATGTACTTGCTAAGAGGGAAAAAGAAAAACATAGAGCAACAATAATAGTAGTAGTGAGGAAAGATTGCATTTAATATTTCTATTTACTACTTACTATTTTAGTTGCACTTCTCTTTATTCCATTCTGATTTCATGCATAATACTTGGAGACTTTAGACACTTTGATTTTACTACGTATGTATGTGATATGTTATAATGGAGGTAATTAGTATTTGTCATCTAATAATTTTCCATGTATTGATCTTCTAAAATGTTTCTGGTGAATGGTTTATCAATGTTATGATATGCATACTTGAATTTTGTCTCTCTATATAAAAATATCACCTATGTTTTTAATTGCCATCCCCTAAGGTCCCGTCCCCTAAATTTTGGCTTTGACCCATCCTTATACCCGAAACATGTTCTTGTCTCGGAAACTCCGTGGAGCATAGATTTAGAATTATAGAAAGAACAAATGTAGACACCATTTCTTATCTCTCTCCCCATATAGACACCCAAAATTACAATCACACCAACTCACATACATTCTCCTGCTTGCACACAATCAATCACACTCACTTGCTCAGATGCATTGACATATGCATTTTTATTGCACGTGGGTGTGATTGTGTGAGTGTACATGAGAAGTTGTACTTATGTGCATGTATATGTGATTATGTGTATGCATTTATGTGATTTTTACTATGTCTGGGGATATGCATGTATGCAATATTTAATTGTGGTATTAATTGTTTTCTTGTAAATGCTAATTGAGGATGGCTGAGGAGAAAGGGAATGATTCTTCAATTTTCGTTTCTACAAATAGTTTCTTTCCTTTGCTAGACTTTGGTTTTTGTTTTCTAATTATCATTTTTTCTATAAAGTTGTTGTGGCCTTCACAAGTAGTTCTCTAATTGTAAAACTCATTTCCATGCTTGACTAGCTTCATCCTCTATTCAGGCATTCTTTCAGGTAAATCAGTTCCACTTTCTAGGGTACACGAGTTGATAAAGAAAATTGCAACCCGATTTTTGAAATTTCATTTTACATGAATTAAACATGTTTTGAACAAATGTTATGCTTGTAATATTTAATTTCAGAGGTGGCTCTTACATTGATGAAGATGACAAGCTCAACTTTGTTATGATCAAATTTCTAACACACTATACTTCCACAATTATAACGGTTTTACAATAAAAGAGCTCATAGTTTGGCCTGGCATCCTTACTAAAATGCTTGAATTATACTTGAGAGTTTTAAGTTTCTGGGAGATGGCAAGCTTCATAAAAAATCTGAACCTTTGAAGAGCTTGTATTTGTCAATTGTTCAATGTTGCTTTCATTCTCTCCATTTGTAGTTATCAATCTTCTCAAATTTATTAGTCTACTATTCTGTTTCCTTCAATGGTTGCTTCTAGGGCCCTCTATATTCTTGGAAATACCTTTGATTTCTTCTGCTTTCATCTTATTTGTATTGTTATTAGGATATTCTTCATCTTTCAAAATGTCTTCTTTCAATGCTTTTTTTGGGCTTGAATACTTTGCTTTCATCCTTTTCTTTATAATAGCCTGCTATGTTTTAATTCTTAAAATTATCATTTTCCTTTATAGTAGTCTACTATTTGTCCTTCCATAGGCCCACTAAATCCATATTCAGATTTGTAAATCTTCACAATTCCAATTCTATTCCATTTCTGTAGACAGCTATCAAATAGATCTTCTATTCTAGGGGGAAGGACTTAACATTCCTATTTGATTGCCGAACCTTAACTATTGCCGAACTGTATCGCTTCGCTTTAGCTCTCAGGAAATCCAAACACCAAATGACCATCTTAAAACCCAGAAGTAATCACTTTTAGAACAATGATCTTTTGTCCACCTCAAAAATTAAAAAGATTATGTTACATTCAAACACAATCCCCAGAATATATTCAGTTCAAACACCATCCCCACTTATTAAATAAGATAAAAAAAAACCTAGGGCATACAATACTTCTCAGACTACAAACATTATTTGAATCAGTCTAAGAACATAGAATATTTCTCCGCAATTTGCTTGCAATCTTTTGTAGGGATGTGTAAAATAGCCATACAAACTATGCATCATTGAGGATACAACTATGAAATTGCTGATTTCAAGATACAAACTATATTTTTCATTGGTCCAGATGTCAACAGATGGTATGGGATCCTCTAGCAACTGCAAAAACACACAACCAATTCTTAAACTTGAAGGAAAATCCTCTGAACAAAAAATCTGTATAAAAGTCCATTAGGAATCTCAGCAAGAAATTCATCAACTCCGAAAGATATATACAAGATCCAGAAGCCTATAAAATACTATGAGGGTTTTATACGTTTCTTAACATTGCCAGCCATATCAGTAATTGTAAATGAGTGTTTTATTTTGAAGCATAATATAGAACAAACCCTAACCAAAAAATACTTGTTCATGCGGGCATACTCTATAGGTTCATATTATTCATTCTCAGACATGATCCATTAAACCATTCATTACACACCAAAGTTATCAATTTCTGCGCTACTGGATCCTTATATTTTTTCTTTATTTTAATCTTAAGAGTCTTTTGTTGCGATTTATAAGCAATTTTCTTGTCGGGCGTGTATGGCATACACATACCTTTTTTCTTATTTTGTTTACGGAAGTACTGGGTAGGCTCAGGGTTGGTAACTATTTGTAGTTTCGAGTAAAATAGGTAAACTAGCTTTTATATATATATATATATATATATATATATATATATATATAATAAGTCGAGAGATATTCTTATCCAGCGCTTATTTTCATAATTGGAGACTCTTGATCTAGATCATTTTTACTTCCATTTCCTCTTTGTAATTTTTACGATTTTAATTGTAATTATATTTAGTCTATTTCTATTTTGTTTTTCTGACATGTAAATGAATGTCAATTTTTTTTCAAATTAGAAAATGTTGACATTGAAGATTGCTGCCACTGTAGAAAGCCTCTCAGCTTAATAAAAAATAGGTTAATTGTTATTATTAATTTCAAGTAGAATCAAACATAAGAGGCTCACATTTACCATTACGCAGTACGCTCTTATGTTTAAAATGATTTTTTGTTTACTAGTTTATTTATATTTATCTTATCTTGTAAAATCTAATCGAAAGGTTATACTTAAGCTCATCCATTTTATTGCTAATTAGAGAATCTTAGAGTACAAGTATGATTAAGTGTAAATCATCTATAATAGGAAAGCTGAGGAATTTATTTCATAATTCTATTAATTTTCTAGAAATTACTTCTCACTTGTTTAAAAAAGAAGGAAATACTTACAAACTTTGGAATTGAAATAAAAAATTTACACTAATAACTACTACTGACTAGATGAAACTTTAGGGCAGCCCATTATTCAATCAATTTATTTTTAGTGTGAAATTTGATATTTTGTGTAGTAAAATAAAACTAGATATTTAAATTTAAACATGATTATTTATTTTGTATTATTGTTATGATTTATTTATTGTCCTATTATGAT
The DNA here is from genome assembly GCA_028749045.1 of Cupressus sempervirens. Taxonomy (NCBI): domain Eukaryota; kingdom Viridiplantae; phylum Streptophyta; class Pinopsida; order Cupressales; family Cupressaceae; genus Cupressus; species Cupressus sempervirens. Next base: position 640,198,346 of record CM053787.1, on the reverse strand, counting down.
ATTATCAAGTTCAAAAGATTTTTTCTCATTTCAAAAAACATTAAGCTTCTTTATTAATGTAAATTTGCTCAATTTTATACAAAATATAATAATAAAATCAATTTTCTAAAATGTCACTGGTTTGAACAAACCACCCAATAAGGACAGATTTTCTAAGTGCTTTGTAGAACAATATACAAAAAAGAAAAACACATGAAACTTTTTAATTTTAGCTAATAAATCTTTATCATTTCTTTAATAATAATATATCAAAATGGTTCATTTTTTCTAATTTTTAAAATATAATGATCATTCCTCTAATTAAATTTTTTTTTTTAACTATCCATTATTCATAAATTCATTTATCAACAATCAACAACACAATTGTAATAGATTTAAATGGTGCAATTGAACATGAATAATATAATTCAACAATCAACAACACAATTGTATTAGATTTAAATGGTGCAATTGAACATGAATAATATAATTTTAGTTGGCAATGCAATTAAATCTTAAGAACATAATTAAACTCCTCATAATTTGATAAACATTTTAAAATTAATGATTTAATTACACTTCAATCTTTTTATGAATTTAATTAAATTTTAATATTTATATCAATAGTAGTTGGTATATTCATTATTCATTTTAGAAAACTTACTAATTGAAATAAAACTTCACTAATTAATATATCAACAAGATTAATATACGTTAAAATTTAAATATATTTGTAAACTTAACTTTTACAAATAAATAATTGAAATAAAACTTCACTAATTAATATATCAACAACTAATAATAGACATTAAAATTTAAATATATTTCTAAACTTAAATTTTACAAACAAGGTCTCCGTAGAGCACCAGTCCCTGCCTTTGGCGGGCTACGGGATAGGTTTTGTTAGTTGGGCAGGATGTGTGGATAGAAAAGAGTTGTAGGGGAGAGCTGGTTGCAAATGCTATTGGTTTGAGTCAGTGCAGGACTCATCAATGTAGTACCTATGCTTATCAATGCAATAGTAACTCATTTAAGACTGGTAAAGAGATTAAACTATTGAAATGATTACAAAGCAATACTAAATTTTGGCTTTAAGTATAACAACGTTAGTTATTGATAGTCATAAAGTTAGCAGCATGTAAGATTTGGATGATTGTAAATTGTGGTTGCATTCAACAAAAGGTGGACAAAATCATAATTAATGTTCATCTTAGATAAGCCTAGAATTTAATACAAGCCAGTCATAGATCCTTAAAATCTTATTCAGATTTCTAGAGAAAGAGTCAAACAAAAAATGACACGATGATTTTATAGAGTTCCAAATTATAGCTTCATAAGAAAATGAGAAAAATCTTTAATGGTATAGAAATAAATTATACTTGCAATCAAATGGTTATGAACAGAAGAATAATGTATAACTTAAAATGAAATATGTTTGAAATGCAAATGAACAATACAATTGTGCGAATACAATTGTGTGATATAGTTAAGTTGAAAATAGAAAACATAATGCATCTCTAAATTGAAATGAAATAACCACATCAGAAACTACAATGACAAAAACCAATCACAGCAAAAGAAAAGGAGTGGAACAATCTAGCTGGTTCAAAATGTAGCCATGGAAATTTATAAATACCATCATAAAATATTTTGTAGCAGCAAGAATGACTTAGCAACTTTCCAATAAAAGAAGTGAAGGAAAATATATGTGCATACAAAAGTACAGTTATGATGTATAGCTACTAATTTCATGGAGTACACGATACTCTTTATACCCGGTCATTGTTAAACTTTGCCATGTTTGCTTTCATTTCTAGGGCATTTTCTTTTTCCTTGTCCTTGGTCTTGTTCCCTTATCAAACTAGATCTAATTGTTCTTGAAAGCCCGCAACAACAAAATTTCTAGGGGTAATGTCAGACATATGCAAAAATTCCTATCTATGTAGTTGCTTCCTATGTGGAGGCGCCACTCATTTTCATCCACCTACACCACACAAGGGAATGTTGACTCCTCTATTATCCCATGCATTTGAGAAAGTAGAAGGTCTAAGCACAGGCTTAGTCTGGCACCTTATACAATTTTTTAGGCAGTTATCCCACTCTCTTTCCGTACCAGCATCAAAAAGCACAACACTATGATGATCTCCCTCTATTCTAGCCTAGTTTCTGCCATTAGGACTTCCCAGAATTCTCGGAGAAGAAATGAAGCTAGTTTTCTGCAGATAAAGAAATCCTTTCTTGAAACATGAACTATTCGACATATTGATTAAAATTAATGTGAGAATTGCAAGATATGCACAAAGGGATTTTGTAGAAGAGATGGTAATCTCATAATATGATATATAAGAAATGTTTGGAATGACAAAGCTTGCAACGTAGAACTCTATTAAGAAAAACAAATAATAAGCAAAGATACTTGTAAAAATTGAATCCAAACTCAACTTGTAGACAACAATGTTAAAAGAGAAAACCAAAATGTTAAATGTGAAGACCGTGTTCATTTGGTTGCAGTATTAGGTAAATAGAGGTTGATTTGCCAGGTTACATGCATAAGCCACGTTTGGAGTTTGCAGAGGACACTCAGCTACAATGCATAATTCAATTGCCACTACTTGCCACGTCCTTTAGATTCTTATTTATTACAAAGGCAGCATGCAAGAGAGGCCTGTTGTAGACTACAATGAACAACTGGAATGTATGCTGTCAAAAACTTGATTTTATTACCAAAAAAATGAAAAGACAGCCAGGAAAATCATCATCAGCCAATAGAAATGCAAGGAAAATCAGGAGGAAAATAGCAATAAATTGAAATGCAGTAAGAAGTAGATTTTTGTGGCATTTTTTTAGCGTCTTGCATGATTCTACAAATAGAAAGTAATAGAGAAATGAAGTGAAAACATTAGTCCCCGCCCGCCTATAGGCGGTAGGGACTAATTATGACGATGACAAGAACTAGCGGTCTTGTTTGATTGAAGTTTCTTCTTTGTCAAATTCGCTTAATGTTTGTTTGTGTGTTCTATAGGTGCGACAGTATTTGTCAATAAAAATTAATTAACTATGAAATAATTAGTATTTCTTCGTTATTAATAAATGTGCAACACAATATTTGTCAATAACAATTTAATTAACTATAAAATAATTTTTATTTTTTTTGTTATTAATAACAAGTTGTCATGTAATTGAGAGGGAGAGAGAAGGGAGAAAGAGAGTTGGGGGACAATGCAAGAGGGAAGGTAGGAGGGAGGCAGAGAGGTAGGGTGGATATATTGCCACACTCTTTTGTATTTGGGAGTAAAAGTAGTTCTTCTCTACACAAAGATATGCTAATACCAAAGTTGGCAAAGGCTCCAATTATGAGGAAAGGGTCTTGTCCAGTTGTGGATCGTATGGTTATGCCTATTCCTGTAAGTAATTCATTAGTGCTAATCTTGAATCAGACATTGTTGAAGAGATCAATACATATGTGGATGATTTCTCTACTATTGCTATTATCTTTAGTTTTAGTGGTTTTTGACCCTCTCTCTCGGATTTGCATGCTTGGATCTCCAATTTTGGGAACCAATTATTTCAGATTTAATTTAGATCTACTCTATGGCAAGGGGTTTTTTAATTGTGAAATTTGCTAATGCTAATGACAAGAATTTCATCCTATGTCGTGGTTTCTCTTGGTAGGAATGGTTCCCCTTGATGGGAAAACCTTGGTATCCAACATTTAATTTGACTATTGAGTCCTTTAATAAGATTCCTCTTTGGGTTAGGTTTCCAAATCTTCCCCTTCACCTTTGGCAAGACTTAGTCTTGGAGGTTGTGGGGGAAGCCCTTGGGGATTTCATATTGGTTGATTTGGTCTCCTCCAATATCTATAGGAAAATGTATGCTTGCATCCTTGTGGAGATGGATATCTCAAGGGGCTCCCTGCTATGTTGAAGCTGGCTTTTTCAAGTGGTTCTTGGACTCAGCTTCTTGATTATGAAGGTATTCCTTTCAGATGTAGGAAATGTCATAAAACTAGTCATCTTGCTGCTCAATGCTCCTCTAATAAGGTTAGATCAAATAAATCACCTTCTTGGTGGTTGGGGGTTACTATACAGTTCAAAAAGTTGGTTCGAATGTGGATGGGTTGGATAGCTCTTGTCATATTGATCTCACTTTGGATGAGGATTTTCTTAATGTCTTTGATGATTCACATGTTGTCCCTATGATGGTTTTGACTCAAAGTGTTGTTGTTGATCTATTTTCTACTACTGACTCTAGTGTTCCAGTCCCTTTGATAGCTTTGAGTCAGGATTTTGTTGTTGGCCCTTTTGTTGTTGACTTTGTCTAGAACACTGTTGTTGGTTTTTCTGCTACAGGGGTTTTGGGGGTTAGTGGGGATTGGCAGAAAGATATGGAGAAGGTGGAGGATGGTTGGACTTTAGTAAAAGGAAAAAAAGGCAAATCCTCCAAACCTTCTTTTGATATATTTTTACGTTCTCAAAAAGATGGACCAAAATTTAAATCTTGATGATCTGTGGTCTCTTTGGTTGTTTTCCCTCTTGTTGTCCAATCTTATTGTCCCTCTAGTTTTTTCGGTGGTTCTCCATAGTTGTTTTAATATTCTCATTGTTATATCTTTTTTGTCCCTTTGTACAAGGTTTCAAGTCCTTTCAAAACCTATTTTTACTTAACCAAAATGAGGCATTAAAATAGTCACAGATAATGGATTAGTTGCAAAGGCACCATAATATCCAATAAGATGTATTTTGAAGCTTAAACACCTAGTAAATATTCTTGCATAATGTGGAAGCATAAATCAAGTACATGAATGGGTCAACAAAGTGCTTCAAATTGTGAATCGCATCTATCATGATTTTTCAACAGATATTTTTAAACCTTTGAATAGGTGTAGTTTTTAACAACTTATAAAATCATCTTTGTTGCTCATGCCATTAGCTGGAAGCATTTGAACCAAGATATGAACATCTATCAATATGAAATGAACACTTTTTAACAAGGAAAATTTGTAGTAATGAAGGAAATGCACAAAATGAATTGGTGAAATTTTTTAGGAATGGCTAGGTAAAGTGGCAATAGGTCATGTGAGGTGTTTTACTTCAAAAAATCGTCCAAAGTGATGCCATCTCATTACTAGAATGATGGAGAAAATGCACAAAACCATAACAAGAATGGGATTTATAGATATGCAAAAAGGAGTCAATTCATTAAAATCTTTTGTATCTTTTAGGAAAACATAATCAACATCTGTATGACAGTTTCAATACCCAAATTGTTTTGAATGCCCTTTTCATCCACCTCTCTTTCCATGCTAAGATGTAATTACCTACCCTAAAGATTGAAGTAATTATTTTAAAACACTATTAAATTTGGCCTCCATTTTTTATGTTAGGCTAATTTGGCTTGTGAATTTATTTTTGTTATGTCCCAAAAATCACGAAAATTTGATGCCACTTTATTTTTTTAGTGTCTAAATTTTTATGAAATTGGGATATAAACCAAAAAAAAGAAAGAAGTGAAACTCAATTCATTTTATTTTAGGGAGGGAGAGAGGAAGGGATTGAGTTGCACACATTGCCAAACAACTGACAAGTCTATTTTTGTTGCTAATCATGTCCAATCACAATGTGTAAGTCCATTTTTGAAGGGAATATGTGTTGGTAGTAATGGTAGAAAGTAAGTGAATGGAAAACTAGGGCTTGCAGGGATGCAACCGAGCATAGCTAAGATCATTTAAGGATTTTTAGAATTGTCTTTTGCTAATTTTTTTTTGTTTGGAAATAAAGATCAAAAACTTCTCTTCAAATTCTCGTGGTTTTCTTATTTGAACTGCATAATTACAGTCACTTTTCATGGTGAAACTTGACTGAAATGCTCTAAGTAATGCCTTGAGTTTTTAATGCATTAAATACTCTTCATTTTAGCATTGGAAGTATTCCATTTCATTTTTTTAAAGAAATATATCATTATTTTTGTAAAACTAGTTAAAATCGTCATTAGGTATCCAGTGACAATACTAAAATGTAAAACACTTGTATTTTATGCTCAATAAACCCTCAACTTGAGAGGGATAAGTGTATTTGGTTTGTATTTTATGTTAAAACAATTTGTAGATGATTGATTTCTCTATCTAACTAAGAATCTCTAACATTATTCAACAGTAACATTATTCAAGCTTTCGTATTCCACCTTTTACTTGATATAATAGTTAACATACCCAACTCAATGAACACAATTTCTATTCCATGTCATTCACTATATTTTGTATAGCTTTAATACTACAATTTCAACAGTAGCATTATTCAATCTTTTGTATTCCACCTTTTACTTGATATAATAGTTAACATACCCAACTCAATGAACACAATTTCTATTCCATGTCATTCACTATATTTTGTATAGCTTTAATACTGCAATTGAAAGAATAATAGAACTTCTTGTATCCGATATGACATGGTGAAGTTATCTCCTTGCAATGCTCTCCATAGTTAAAAAAATTGTAGAACATTATTTTTCATTATGCTTTGGTTGTCATGATGATGCTCTATTTCTTACAAATGATGTTCATACATAGCTAAGATTGATTAAGGATTATTTGGATTTCTTGCTATATACCCTTATTTTACCTTTTTTGTTTTCTTCCCATCTCCACTGAAAAAAATCACTACAAAGACAGATGACAATGGCACATCAAAATAAAATATATATATTCACTCCTAAATCCTATATGAATGAACGAATGGGAAAAATATAAATATAAATGAATGGAAAATTTCTAAAAGAGATCAAGTAAAATGGGCAGATGCATTCAACATATGGTGCAGTTTGGCCATATTGTGCCATTACTTAATTAAGCATACACATCTATGGTTCTTCTTCATTGGTTTAAACCCTTTGATTTTTTGTTGTCATGTTTAAGGTTCTAGTAACTTTTGGCCCTTAATAATGATCATTATGTCATTTTCCTTGATGCATATATCATTTCTTTCATCATTGAATGATAACTATTATCACTTTGAGATATTTTTATAGATGCAAACTTACATCCATATTATAATAATGCCTCCACATTTAAGGATGCGCCTTTTGTATAGAATTCATGTGATTAGTCTCTTTGAGTGCTTGTGTCACTTTATATACTCATGATCTCATGAGAAATTGTTATTATGGCACTTAAAATCCCTTCCATACTATTTGTAATTATATTCACTTTCCAACACTATATCTTTTAGATTTATCACATTATATGTTGTACCATTTAACTTGGTATTATCTTATATTTCTCAATGTTGTCTTGTAAAAATTCAATATTAGGCTCCTTTCTAGTATACTTTTTCCTATTGACCATTGCATCCTTGTCTATTCTTAACATAAATGCCTATTACTCTCCTCATTCATGAAGTACACTTTGTCTCCGTCTTTATAACTATTATGATAATAGCTATGCTTATACCACTATGTACACACCGTTAAAATACTTCTCTTTCATAGGTATTGATCTTTGATTCAACAAAGAGTTTGCATCATAGATGTTGTTCTATACATTTCTATTGCTGAATTTTTTTTTATGGTTAACACTCTTTCCCATAGTTACAAATTTTGTATATACCTCTCATGATTATAGCATGTTGGGCTCCACCCTCGTTGAATCCCATGTTGCCCAATGTGTTGAATTATTTCAGTGATGAATATGTACTTGTATCTACACATTTACATAGAAAAAGTGATGATGTTGTTGTTTGCAACATATTTTGTAATCATCTATATGGAAAATTTTAATAATTCTAGTGAAATGGAACCATTGTCTTTGATTCCATTAGGCATTATATTTTCCTCATAGGTTTCAATCTACTAGGTTAATAGGGATATTTTATTGACCCCCTAACAACAATGCATCACAAATACGTAGTCATAGTTATGAAAGGATTCATTATGCACAAGCTAGCTAAAAAATATCCAGTCAAGGGGAAGTGTTGTAGGGAAGAAAATAGTATTATATATAGACTTAAAAAGATCACTGTAGACACATAAATGACAAGGGTAGGACAAGAGATAAAATGTACATTTACTCACAAATCCTAAATGAATGAATGAATCTAAAAACTAGTTGGGGCATTACATATAAAATCTCACCTATTTCTCATCAAATCTATAAAATCCCATCTCTTTCTCATCAATTCCCACCTAGCTTTATAAATCAAAACCCCACAAATCAGGGTCAATGGATATCCTAAATGAGTATCCATGCAATGTAGGAGATTCTTGAGTGATGGATAACCTTTAATTGAAAATAAAAAATGTTGATCCTTTAGGTAGTCAAAAAACGGTTTGTATGTTGACTGGTTGTTGTTTTGTCATGATCCATATAATATATTAAAAGTCCATAGTTTAAGCATATTAGGCATTCTCTAGACTTTGGAAGATAACAAAATTTGGGAAAATGACAATCTGGATGAAGTCCCATAAAACCATATAGAGAGGCACAATCTTATATTTTGATCCAAATTTCTACCACATTCCCAAGGGAAGACCAACTAGAGTATTCACTTTATGAGGCAATTTAATCAATTTACCTACATCATTGTAGTTATAAATCCAATCACAATTCACTTTCAGCATATTTTATGATAACACAAATTTGTATTCACATTCAATGGAGAAAGAAAAATGTAAGAAAAGTTGTCTTCCATCTGGATGACCATATGTCTTAACTATTATATTGGAATTCTTCTCAAGGTATCTATTCAAAGAGAAGCATTATTTAAATTATTTAAAGTGTCATTTCAATGAAAAATGTGACAAATTGGGAATAATGCACCAAATAAACAAACAAACTTGAAACCAAGGCAAAAAAGTCTTTATATGTATATGGTGGTGATTATAATAGTAAATACAAACTGATAAGTTGGTTGAAAAACAACACAACCAGACCCAAGCTTGATTTGTTTTAACATAATTTTACTAAAGAAATTGTACTAAAGATATTTACTCTCATTTAATTCATATTATTTAATGGTCTCATTGCAACCTCTATCTTGTTTTTAGATGGTGTTGTTATGCACACAATTGTTGTCAAATGTTGTTATATGAGAAACCATGTGGGAAATGGTCCATGAATGATTAAAACTGGATGCAATTAGGATAAAAGGTGTCTGAACTATTTTGTGTGCATGTTATTTTGTCAATGGATAAAGTACAATAAAGTACTATACTACTAATGCTTATATGTTGATTATATACAAGATACTACTAATTGTTGTATGTTTATATTTGATATAATTTTATAGTCTAAATATATTCCTCTAAAGAAAGACCACACTTGAAAATATGAACCCATAACAAATAAGAAGATAATTTCTAGATTGTAGCCTCAGTTCAAAAGAAAAGGTGTCAGAAAATGTTATTGTCCCTACAAAAATTGTAAGGGCTTAAAGAATCAAAGACTTATAATCACAACAACTAAGAGCCATTGTAGGAAATATGGTCACATTGGAGGGGGCAACAATTTTTTTGATTGGTGAATGTGGATTTACAATTGGGGGAACACAGAGGTGTGAATAGAAAAGAAAGTAATGCTCCCATTGGAGAAGATGATCCTATGACAGAGAACACAATTGAAGATTTTGGTATTGGCTGAGTTGATCATGTGCCAGAGAACATGATTGAAGAAATAATAATTGATCAAGATGATGAAGATGATGATACTAGCATATCTGATCATCATGATGAAAATAACCTTTATATACCTATACTTGAAAAGTCATACGAGCCCTTGTACTAGGGCTCCCAAACAACTCTTCTCTCCATTGTATTGTTGTTGGTGAACTTCAAGGTTATGAATGTTTTATCCAATATAGAAATCACACGTATTCTAAGGTATGTCATTTTTTTCATCTTCTATGTTAGTGTACCATTAATATTCTTTATATTCACAAATTTTATTATTTTCCATAGATTGATAGGTGAATATTTGTTACGACCATCGAACCTTCTACCTCATTCATATCGAGAATTATTAGTCATTATGAAAGATATTAGAATTGAGTATCAAACAATATATGCATGTCGCAACGATCATATTATATATCATAAACAACATGAATTTGTAGCAAGATGCCTTGATTGTCATATTAGTAGAGATCAATCGATCAAACCCAAAAAAAAAGTATCTCACAAGGTTCTTTAGTACATTCTTATTACTCAATGTCTGCAACGATTATTTAGGTGCTCTAGCTTGACACAATTTATGGATGACCATGTATGCAATAGAAGTCAATACAAAATTATGTAAATGCTAGAAGATGGATTTTTATTTAAGGACATGGAGGATACTAGGTCACTTTTTAAAGAAGAACCTCCTAATATCAAATTTTCATTGGTAGCGAATGATGTCAATCCATTTGGAGATATGAGATCTGTTTACTTGGTCTGACCTATTTTTTAAATTAATAATAACATTCCTCTTTGGATATTTGTAAAGAGGGAGCACATAATATTGATAATGATTGCACTCTATATTATTTTAGTTAACAATCATCTAATTAATTTATAAACACCACATCAAAATTGTCATAATAATTATGTTATATTTCTATCCACTCAACTAGGTAAGTATCGAGTGAAAGATATGTATGCATATATTGAGCCCTTTATTGACGAGTTTTTGTAGTTATAGAATGAGTTCACTATGTATGACATCTCTAAACCAATATGACAAAGATAATTTCAATTATCTGCAATATTTGTATGGACAATACATGATGTCCCTAAGCTAACACATTTTTGTGGTATGTAAAACTGTTAACACATAATTTTGGTATGTCATAATGGTAACACATTTTTGTTGTATGTTTAAGTTGCACATGATAATTCTAAATGTTAAAATCAACATATTTCATTCAATTATGATCCTGTAGATCTTCATACAATTAAAAAATTTGCATGTCCAGTTTGTGGTCCAAAGATGAAATCTCATCATTTAAAAAGTTTAGTAAAGTAGGTGTTCAATGAGTATAAACACTTTCTCTAAGAAAATAATAAGTATTAAATTACCAAAAAAAAAAAATTCAGTGGGAGAGAAGAGACAACATCAAAGCCATGAAGATTGACAACTCACCTATGAAAGTTGGAATAAAATAGAATAAATCATCAAGGTAATGTCATTCCATCTAATGGTTTTTGTTTAAAATTTATATTTGGATATCGTCTTTTATTTACTAATGATGTAATTGATGTTTGTGAAGGTCATCAAGGAATTGATGATCAACTTTCAAAAGGATTAAAAAGCTATCCTAGAGAATTTAGTAGGTTGTCATACTACGAGCACCTCCCAATTGTGTATTTGTTTGATGCTATGGATATTGGAAAGAATATAATAGAGACACTATGGAAAATATTGGAAGGTGCAAGAAAGAAAGAAAATTGTCAAAATTTGTAAAGGCGTTCACGAATCCAAACATGCATTGAAGTTTTTTATTGAATCAAATAGTAATGGAGAGTAGATTAATGAGTGCCCTTCTTTGGTTATTAATGCAACAACAAATTGATGCCATAAAAGAAGCCATACAAAAAATTAAATTTCTCATAATATTTTCTTCAAACATAAGCAATATCATATGAAATAAAGGTGATTTCGGGTTAGGGTTGAAAACTCGTGATTGACATACATTTGTCAAGGTAAGTCATGTTCTTCTCTGTTTATAATATATTTGTAAAAAATTATGTACTTTTCATTATGTCATTTTATAATATATTCAAAAGATTATAATTATTGTTGTACATTCTACCTCTATCTCTTCCACACAATTTGGACAATAGTGTCAAACAAACTATTATGATCTTGAGAAATATAGAACCTTAGAAAAATTATTTTTTATATTTATTTTATAGATATTATATTTGTGTCTTTCTCTATTTTTTTTATAATTATTATATATATATTTTTGTAAAGTCTAATTTATATGTTTTTGCATGTTGAATCTCTTCTAAGTGGTTGTCATCTAGACAAATTGATAGAAAAAAGTTATAAAACACTGAAAGAGAAACAATCCTCAGCTTGTGTGTGAAATGCAAAATGTCTAATTTCAACTTTTTTTTAATGCACAAGAATACTACCTCATACATCAAGTGATTAGAGTGTGGATTTCTAGAAGAGAGGAAATGGTGAGTATTTGATGGTTGGGAATGTAAATAAGGCCAAGGGAACTTAAAACCAACTGTATCTATAGTTTTGACACCTTAGTAGATACTATACAAAGTTAGGGAATCATGGGTTATAGATAAAGAGTAGGTTCTTTGTAGAAGTGGTTTATTTTAAGCCTAAAAAGGGTGCCATAGTGTGACAAAAAGAATACGGTCCAAAACATTTCTATCCAAGGTTTTCATATGTTTTAGAGAGGTCAAATGGGTATCCAAATCTATAATGTATTTTCTTAATGTTTAGGAAAAGTTGAGAGGAAAATGCAACAGGACAATAATGGATGCCTAAATGGGGCTCATTGGCCTAATAGGAGAAAATTGTGAATTTGTGATAAGCCCATTGCCTAAAATCCTAAAACAGATTGCAACACTTCAAAAAAGACATATGAAAGTAATCTAAGTCATTTGGGACATTGGGTAAAGCTTTGCTTGAGATTTGACCTCTTGGACCATCTAGGTGCCATTAGGCCTATTAGGTGAACCTTGTATTTCCCTTGTAAATCCATATAAGTTGAATATAATTGAATATTCTTTGAATGATACGTTATCATCAAATCCTTGAAATAGAGTTCTACAACCTCAAATTGCAGGGAAAATATTCCTACAATATAACCATGAAATCAATTCCATAAATTTTGTATTCAACGGCCAAATTTATATACATAACAATATATAACATGTATTTCCCTTGTAAATCCATATAAGTTGAATATAATTGAATATTCTTTGAATGATACGTTATCATCAAATCCTTGAAATAGAGTTCTACAACCTCAAATTGGAGGGAAAATATTCCTACAATATAACCATGAAATCAATTCCATAAATTTTGTATTCAACAGCCAAATTTATAACCATAACAATATATAACAATATACAAAACTTATATATTTTGTCGATCATATATACAAAATATAGCATAAAAATGCGCACATGTTTAATCTCTTATCAATTTTTATATACAAAATATGGTATCCAGATATGCACATGTTACTATTAGAATGATTTAAAATAACTAGGAGGGAGTAAGGGCAGGCGGGTGGTGAATCAGTTATCCTTAGGTCTTGATGTACCAATTGAACTTTTATACACTTCAAATCTAAATATTCAATATCTAAGTCTCTATATTCCATAATCAATATAACATAAACTTGCAATCCATTGTCATAATAGTAGCAAACTTGCAATTTGTAGAACATTAGCAGTGAAACATCTGAAATGACATCCACATAAGTATGACACCATGATTTAACATAGAAACTCAATTCAAGAAAAAACAATAGTAACATATCACAAACTTTTCACTAAACTAAATTGAGCTCTTGTAGTGCCTATCCCTAGCTTGCATTTATGTTATCTTTGTTGAATTCTTTTAAGCCAATTTTACGCTTATGATTAGTAGCATTACTTTGAGTTATCAACTATTGTTTCAAATTCAGTTGATTTTTATGATGAGATTATTTGGTACTCTATATTTCATGTATGTTTGATGATTATTACATTGTTTTCAGTTTGATGATGATTAGTTAGATGGATTATCTTATGTGTTTTCTTATGGATACTTACCCCATACTTCATGTGTATGGTGTGCGTGTTTGTTTTCTTTATGTATGGCATTTCTGATGTGGTTAAGGAAGGGAGCCATAGTCACCTGCTAGTCGGGATCTACACGATGCACCACTTCCTGCCATTGCCTGTTCAGCTTAGAATATTGTGTTTGTACATGTGTGGATTTTATGCAAGTTGCAGGTACCGGATGTGCAGGTTGCAGGTACCGAGTATCGACTTCCCTGAATTGCCAGAATGAGTGTACCCTATCGCATTATCTCAATGGTAAGAGGGGAGATAAATTCTTAAGTCCAAATCCTAAACCTTTAAGCCATTTGTCCTAACTGATAATTAGGACAAGTATCTGAGTTGAGTACCCTCCGAATGTGTTGGATGACATTAATTCGTGATTATAAACCTTTAGTTTGATTTAGTATGTGTTTTGCTTTGATGGGGTTTCGTATGTTGCTTTATGAGTCTTTCATGTATTCTCTATTAATTAGGTCTAATTAAAATATTAATTAATAATTTAATTTAATGAAAAATTAATATGATATTTTTAATATTTAATTAATTAAGAACTTAATTGAATAAAAAGAATTAAATTTGGAGATAAAAGTTTAAGGATAAATTTAGAACGTGATAATATTTAGTTAATTTAATAAAATATATTTAGAGTTTATTTTTAAATACAGGCTAAATATTATTGTTATTTAAGTTAATAAATATTTTATCAATTAAATTCTTAAAATAAATTAAAAAGTGAAAGGATATTAATTTATGAAAAGTTGTTAGTTTGCATGATGTATGTATGAGTTTAAAGTAAAAGAAATTAATTGGAAACATAAAATAAGTGAAAATAATAATGTTATTTTAATTTTATAAAGCGTACATGGGATTAAAAGTAATAAATTAATTTAAAATAGAAGTCAAGTGGAAAATTAAATAAAGTTATTTAATTATGCATTTAACCTGCATGGAAAGGATAAAAAGAGTAATGCAAGATAAAGAAAAGATTAATAAAATGTTAATATGGAGTTAAAGGTTGTGAGCAAGGAGTTCTCTCGAGTGAACGTACAATCAGTGCCCTGAAGAGAGAACTCTTTATCACAATTAGAAGGTTCATTTTAGAAGGACGACAGATTTTGCACACAAATTGGGAGACAAATTTGGGAGCAAATTTTGAAAAGGGAAATTTTGGGTAAGACTTTTAGAAAGAAGTTCTTGTATAGAAGTAAATTCTTCTGCAAATCTTCTAGGTGTTTCAATTTTAGCATCAGAACCAGGTAGGTTCTTATGTTTTGAATTGCACAGTTAATTACGCTATTTAAATAATTATGTCTTCTTCATGCCTGTGGATTGTAAATCTGAATTCTCTGTGATAAAACCCTTAAAATGTTTCAATATTGTAAATTGTTAAATACTAGCCAATATCTTCTGCATGCGTAGAAATTGGATAAGTAATCAGAAACCCTTGTTACGTAGATTAAAGAAATTAGAAATTTAAATTTGGTAGCACTGGGTTTAATTTGGAAGTGAAAATCCTAGATTGAAAATTTGATGGTTCAATTTATTGTTCCTATCAGATTAAATTTGCAATCATTTATAATACTTATGAAAGGGTTGTTTTTAACAAACAAGATTATTTAAAGAATAATAATAATAATACACTTTATGAAAAAAAGAAAATTTTTAATAATTGAATTTACATTGCAAATTATATATATATATTAATCAAATTAAATTGGAAGAAAATTTGATATATTAAATTTGATATAAACAATGTTTTATAACATATAAATTTATAATAATAAAATTGGATTACTTTGTAACCCCACAGCATGCACAGTACTGTACTGCGAGTTCATAGTAGTACGGCTACTGCTGTATATATTAAAGTCGTGCACTGCAGGCAGACACAACGATTTTCATATCGCTTGATTATACGATTTAAATTGGCATTTATATGCGTTGTCTTAGTTACAAAGTTTTTTTTTTTTTTTTTTTTTAGTTTTAAAAAGTTTTAAACTTATTAATATTATTATTACATCGTTACATATTACTAAGTTTTAAAAGATATATATATAAAATAGAATTGTTATTTTTAGATAACTTTTTAAATATGATTTATAAATAAATTGATTATTATTTTATATTTTTATTAATAGATTTTAATATTAAATACATTATTATTTAATAATACTTAATTAATAGGTTTTATAATGTAAACGTATTATTATATTTATTGATAGATTTTACTATTTGTTCATTAAATATTAATGCATTTTAATATAATTTTTGTAATTATTAATAGTTTTTGTGTTAAATATTAATAAATTGATAATTAATGAAGATATCAATATAAGTATGTAGATCAATAATTATTAATTAATTAAAATTAGCTTAAATAAAGTTATTTAATGATGGATATTATTTGATTAAAAAAAATATAGAATTATATTATTGATTTAAAACATGATGGGAGGATAATTCTAGTTTCATTCAAACAAGTAAATGGGTCGACCTATAGGGTTATCTGGAAATCTTCTGAACTTGAAACATACCTTGAAACAAAAACTGAAATTCTAATGTTTAACTCAATTGCATGTTTTCAAATCCAAACTATTAGACTATTATGTTATCTATTTGTTGTCTATGCTTTGGGGTGTTTTGGGGTTGATTTAGCATTGACCAATTTATGATGTTTACCAGAGGCTTGGGAGTTATGTGAAGTGATGTTATGATGATTTGTTCTCGATCTTTCTAAACCCAACCATGGTAATGCGATGACATGCTCTATGATGTGTATGGATAATTGATTGTTATTGCTTTCTAGTTTCCTTGTGTGAAACTGAAGTGTATGCATATGAGATACCTGAATTAACCATTTTTGAGTCATCGATCAGTTATATTTGATTTTCCTTTCAGTCGCTTTGAGAGGACTGAGAAGTTTTGGATGATTTGTTCTTGATGATGTCATGTTGTGACATGTTTGACTTAACCATTTTGGAGTCTTCGATTACTATTCTGATTTATTATTGGGACACTTTCTAGTTGCTTGTTGGAGAACCATTGGATATTGTGATTTATCATTGATGCCTTCAGTTTCTAATAGAGAACTGTTGTGATCAATATGATTATTTGATGCTTATTAGTTGCTCATGGAGAACTGATGTGATTATTATGGATTATATTTATGATGTTTTTTCAGTCGCTTGTATAGGACTAAGGTGATTTTATTATGATTCTTTGATTTGAGATTTCATGAGCCTAGGGTAGGTTATCTATGTGTAGTGTCGGGAAGTGGCTTGCAATGAGGCTGCCTGGAGAAACCCATTGTAAGTTGTTTTAATAGGTGATAACATTTACACTAAATGGGGATTAAAATGAACCTAATAAGATAATTGTATGTTCTCTCCCATGCCTTGAGTGCTAGTACAGACTAGGATGGGGTAGAGACAATGCTTGGTTGTGACCTTGCATTCTGTAGTATGCCTCGTCAGTATGAGAGGATACTAGTGGCCACAAGAACACAGTGGACCTGAGATTCCTAGGGGATTGCTCAGGTAACTTCCGACATGATTCGTGCAATGACACTTTCTCGCTTGCATAGTAGATTCCTACGTGTCTTTGTGGTGCCTCTGGGTCTAGATGTCGATCTATGTGTTGGAACCTTTGAGTTAGTATACTTTTAGAATTTCTCATACTTAGAGAGTACTTTTGTTTCGTGTTTTTTTTTTTATCTCCTCAGCTCGGTGGGAGTGGACCATTTAGGTTCCACGTGGTTGGGTGGTAGTGCTTTTTCACTCTTATCATTGGGATCCGTCCGTAGTCACTATGGCTGGAGCTTCTTGGTATGCTCGTTTATCATATTTAGATGATGTTGTTTACTTATGCTTTATTCTAGTATGTCAAATTCTTTATGCATATGTTGTAGCATGTTTAGGTGTGACATCCCTATTATGATAGTACCGATGATCTCTTCGGTGGCTTGGGATGTTATGCGTGGTGGATGGCTAGGACCCATGATGGTCTAATGATGCTATTGATGGTTGGGAGGAGCCACACACTTGATTAGTTGTGTTTTATGATAGATGGATAGTTGTATTTCATGTTGGATGTTTATATCTTTTATGATGAATGGATGTATCATGTATGGTATATGGTTTCATTTATTTTACTGTACTTTGTATCATGGATTCTTGGAGGATGATGTATCTTTATTTCTACTTATGTATATTCTTTTAGCCTTTCATACCCTATGACATGTATAGTGGCTGATTGAGCATTCCGAATTAATTTGCCAAGAGGCATTCGAAACAAATGTATATTAAATGGACATTAGACTTTCTTATTATTCTTTCATGTGGATGTGGTTGTTGTTAGACTTAGAATTAATTAAATTTAAATGTGACTCAACGTCTTGGGATCCTTAAGGAATGTAACCTGTTATGTGTGTTTGTTGATGATTACATGTTATTGCTTCCACTACTATCTGTTTAATGTGAATCCTCTATCTTTATTACTTTTTTAAAATAAAAAAAAAGTTTAGCAAACCTAGTAAAACTTTAGGTTAATTTTTTTGGATCCCTTAGTGGGGCGTTACATCTGATATTAGAGCCCGAGTTTCTACATTGGGAGCTCTAGGTATATTGGAATTCCACTAGTGTTAACTAGTTGAACAAAAATAAAAAAAACTTTAAACTGTTATATGTACCTATATCAATTGAAAACTTAAAACTAGTTGAACTGAAACAGAACTTAAGCTTTTAGTTGTATATTTTTCATACTTCAACACTTAGATTTTAAAACTAAAAATTATACATAAAACTAAATATAGGCAAAAGTGAAATTGAGACTTATTCTATTTTCAAAACATGTATCTTTAATCTATATTTTAAGGAAGTATGCCTTTGATTATCCTTGTGAGCATTATGTTAATCCTTTGTTTAGAGTGTTTAGGGGATCTATTTAATTACTTGGTAAAAGGATGAATGTTGGATCAATATGGTTTTCGGTTTACTATTAAATAAGAATCATATTGCTCTAAGTGTGTTGTAGTGCTCTCAATGGAGTCATACCCTCCTACAAGGGGAAAGGGTCTAATGGGACCCACAGAATGAGTTCATAGTTTTAACATCCTTGTAGGCTTCCAGGAGTAAGCCTAAGTCTAGGGAGGGTGGATGTAGTGCCTGTCCCTAGCTCGCATTTCTGTTATCTTTGTTGAACTCTTTTAAGCAAGTTTTATGCTTATGATTAGTAGCATTACTTTGAGTTATCAACTATTGTTTCAAATTTAGTTGATTTTTATGATGAGATTATTTGGTAATCTATATTTCATGTATGTATGATGATTATTACAGTGTTTTCAATTTGATGATGATTAGTTAGATGGATTATCTTATGTGTTTTCTTATGGATACTTACCCCATACTGCATGTGTTTGGTGTGCGTGTTTGTTTTCTTTATGTATGGCATTTCTGATGTGGTTAAGGAAGGGAGTCGTAGTCACCTTCTAGTCGAGATCTACATGATGCACCACTTCCTGCCATTGCCTATTTAGCTTAGAATATTGTGTCTGTACATGCATGGATTTTATGTAGGTTGCTGGTACCGGGTATTGACTTCCCTGAATTGCCAGAATGAGCGTACCCTATTGCATTATCTCAATGGTAAGAGGGGAGATAAATTCTTAAGTCCAAATCCTAAACCTTTAAGCCATTTGTCCTAATTGATAATTAGGACAAGTATTTGAGTCGAGTACCCTCCGAAAGTGTCGGATGACATTAATTCGTGATTATAAACCTTTAGTTTGATTTAGTATGTGTTTTGATTTGATGGGTTTTTGTATGTTGCTTTATGAGTCTTTCGTGTATTCTCTATTAATTAAGTCTAATTAAAAGATTAATTAATGATTTAATTTAATGAAAAATTAATATGATATTTTTAATGAATAATTAATTGAGAAATTAATTAAATAAAAAGAATTAAATTTGGAGATAAAAGTTTAAGGATAAATTTAGAACGTGATAATATTTAATTAATTTAATAATATTATATTTAGAGTTTATTTTTAAATAAATGCTAAATATTATTGTTATTTAAGTTAATAAATATTTTATCAATTAAATTCTTAAAATAAATTAAAAAGTGAAAGGATATTAATTTATGAAAAGTTGTTAGTTTGCATGATGTATGCATGAGTTTAAAGTAAAAGAAATTAATTAAAAAGATAAAAATAAGTGAAAATAATAATGTTATTTTAATTACATAAAGTGCACATGGGATTAAAAGTAATAAATTACTTAAAAAGAGAAGTCAAGTGGATAATTAAATAAAATTATTTAATTATGCATTTAACGTGCATGGAAAGGATAAAAAGAGTAATGCAAGATAAAGAAAAGATTAATAAAATGTTAATATGGAGTTGAAGGTTGTGAGCAAGGAGTTCTCCCGGGTGAACGGACAATCAGTGCCCTGATTTAAGGAAAAAACTCTTTATCACAATTAGAAGGACGACAGATTTTGGACAGGAATTTGGAGATGAATTTGGGAGCAAATTTTGGAAAGGGAAATTTTCGGTAAGACTATTAGAAAGAAGTTCTTGGATAGAAGCAAATTCCTCCGCAAATCTTCTGGGTGTTGCAATTTTAGCATTAGAACCAGGTAGGTTCTTATGTTTTGAATTGCACAGTTAATTACGCTATTTAAATAATTGTCTTCTTCATGCCTATGGATTGTAAATCTGAATTCTCTGTGATAAAACCCTTAAAACGTTTTAATATTGTAAATTCTTAAATACTAGCCAATGTCTTATGCATGCGTAGAAATTGGATAAGTAATCAAAAACCCTTGTTACGTAGATTAAAGAAATTAGAAATTTAAATTTGGTAAGGGTTTAATTTGGAATTGAAAATCCTAGATTGAAAATTCGATGGTTCAATTTATTGTTCCTATCAGATTAAATTTGCAATCATTTATAATACTTATGAAAGGGTTGTTTTTAACAAACAAGATTATTTAAAGAATAATAATAATAATACACTTTATGAAAAAAAGAAAATTTTTAATAATTCAATTTACATTGCAAATTATATATATATATATATATCAAATTAAATTGGAAGAAAATTCGTTATATTAAATTTGATATAAACAAGGTTTTATAACATATAAATTTATAATAATAAAATTTGATTACTTTGTAACCCCATGGCATGCATAGTACTCTACTGCGAGTTCACAGTAGTATGGCTGTTGCCGTATATATTAAAGTCGTGCACTGCAAGTGTACACAATGATTTTCATATCGCTTGATTATATGATTTAAATTGGCATTTATATGCCTTGTCTTAGTTACAAAGTTTGTTTTTTTTTTTTTTTTAAAGTTTTTAAAAGTTTTAAACTTATTATTATTATTATTACATTGTTATGTATTACTAAGTTTTAAAAGATATATATATAAAATAGAATTGTTATTTTTAGATAACTTTTTTAATATGATTTATAAATAAATTGATTATTATTTTATATTTTTATTAATAGATTTTAATATTAAATACATTATTAATTAATAATACTTAATTAATAGCTTTTATAATGTAAACTTATTATTAAATTTATTGATAGATTTTATTATTTGTTCATAAATATTAATGCATTTTAATATAATTTTTGTAATTATTAATTTATTAATAGTTTTTGGTTAAATATTAATAAATTGATAATTAATGAAGATATCAATATAAGTATGTAGATCAATAATTATTAATTAATTAAAATTAGCTTAAATAAAGTTAATTAATAATAGATATTATTTGATTAAAAAATATATATAGAATTATATTATTGATTTAAAACATGATGAGAGGATAATTCTAGTTTCATTCGAACAAGTGAATGGGTCAACCTGTAGGGTTATCTAGAAATCTTTTGAACTTGAAACATACCTTGAAACGAAAAACTGAAATTCTAATGTTTAACTCAACTGCGTGTTTTCAAATCCAAACTATTAGACTATTATGTTCTCTATTTGTTGTCTATGCTTTGGGGTGTTTTGGGGTTGATTTAGCATTGACCAATTTAGGACATTTACCAAAGGCTTGGGAGTTATGTGAATGTGATGTTATGATGATTTGTTCTCGATCTTTCTAAACCCAACCATGGTAATGCGATGACATGCTCTATGATGTGTATGGATAATTGATTGTTATTTCTTTCTAGTTTCCTTGTGTGAAACTGAAGTGTATGCATATGAGACACTTGACTTAACCATTTTTGAATCATTGATCAGTTATATTTGATTTGCCTTTCAGTCACTTTGAGAGGACTGAGATGTTTTGGATGGTTTGTTCTTGATGATGTCATGTTGTGACATGTTTGACTTGACCATTTTGGAGTCTTCGATTAGTATTGTGATTTATTATTGGGATGCTTTCTGGTTGCTCGTTGGAGAACCATTGGATATTGTGATTTATCATTGATGCCTTCAGTTGCTAATAGAGAACTGTTGTGATCAATATGATTATTTGATGCTTCTTAGTTGCTAATGGAGAACTGATGTGATTATTGTGGATTATATTTATGATGTTTTTTCAGTCGCTTGTATAGGATTGAGGTGATTTTATTATGATTCTTTGATTTGAGATTTCATGAGCTTAGGGTAGGTTATCTATGTGTAGTGTTGGGAAGTGGCTTGCAATGGGGGTCGGGGCCCTAAGAGGCTGCCTAGAGAAACCCATTGTAAGTTGTTTTAATAAGTCATAACATTTACACTAAATGGGGATTAAAATGAGCCTAATAAAATAATTGTATGTTCTCTCCCATGCCTTGAGTGCTAGTACAGACTAGGATGGGGTAGAGAGAATGCTTGGTTGCAACCTTGCATTCCATAGTATGCCTCGTCAGTACAAGAGGATACTAGTGGTCGCAGGAACATAGGGGACCCAAGATTCTTAGGGGATTGCTCGGGTAACTTCCAACATGATTCGTGCGATGACAATTTCTGGCTTGCATAGTAGATTCCTACGTGTCTTTGTGGTGCCTCTAGGTCTAGATGTCGATCTATGTGTTGGACCCTTTGATTTAGTATACTTTTAAGATTTCCCAAACTTAAGAGAGTACTTGCGTTTTGTATTTTTTTTTGATATCCTATTTGGGACTTGAAACTATCTGCTTAGCGCGGTGGGAGTGGACCATTTAGGTTCCACACGATCGGCTGGTAGTGCTTTTTCAGTCTTACCATTGGGATCTGTCCGTAGTCACTATGGTTGGAGCTTCTTGGTATGCTTGTTTATCATATTTAGATGATGTTGTTTACTTATGCTTTATTTTAGTATGTTAGATTTCTTAATGCATATGTTGTAGCATGTTTAGGTGTGACATCCCTATTATGATAGTACCGATGATTTCTTCGGTGGCTTGGGATGTTACACGTGGGGGATGGCTAGGACCCACGATGGTCTAATGATGCTATTGATGGTTGGGAGGAGCCACACACTTGATTAGTTGTGTTTTATGATCGATGGATAGTTTTATTTCATGTTGGATGTTTATATCTTTTATGATGGATGGATGTATCATGTATGGTATATGGTTTCATTTATTTTACTGTAATTTGTATCATGGATTCTCGGAGGATGATGTATCTTTATTTCTACTTATGTATATTCTTTTAGCTTTTCATACCCTATGACATGTACAGTGGATGATTGAGCATTCCGAATTAATTTACCAAAAGGCATTCAGAACAAATGTACATTAAATGTACATTGGACTTTCTTATTATTCTTTCATGTGGATGTGGTAGTTGTTAGACTTAGAATTAATTAAATTTAAATGTGACTCAACGTCTTGGGATCCTTAAGGGATGTAACCTGTTATGTATGTTTGTTGATGATTACATGTTATTGCTTCCGCTACTATGTGTTTAATGTGAATGATCTATCTTTATTACTTTACAAAAAACAAGTTTAGCAAACCTAGTAAAACTTTAGGTTAATTCTTTTGGATCCCTTGGCGAGGCGTTACAGCTCTGTTAGGAGCCAACCTTGTTAAAGGTTACAAAACACACTATTAAATGTGACCTTGTCAAAGGATTTAATCACCATGTTAGGAGTAGCCTTGTTAGAGGGCTTAAGAAAATTTCATTAGAATATTTCCTTGATTAAAAGATTTACATGACTATCAATTATCTTCAGGTCTTGATTACCAATTGAACTTTTAAACACTTTAAATCTAAACAATCAATATCTCAGTCTCTATAGTAAATGATCGGTAACATAAAATTTCAACCCACTATCCTAGTAGTAACAAAGTTGCAAAATATAGAATATTAATAATGGAACATCTCAAATGACATCCACACATGTATAACACTAGGATTTCACGTAGAAACCCAATTTAGGAAAAACCACTAATAATATGTCTCAAAATTTTCACTCTTCTAAAGTCAGATTTGTTAGGATCCAATCCTATTAAAGGTACAAAACAAACTGTTTAATGTGACCTTGTTAGAGGATTTAATCACCATGTTAGGAGTGGCCTTGTTAGAGGACTTAAGAACATTCCATCAGAATGTCACCTTGACTAAAGGATTTACATATGCCTTTTAGGTCAACCTTAATTAAAGAATTTCAATACTGATACAATGGTTAGAAAGTAACAACATATTGATCTAACAATTAATACAACTCACTTTGCAAGTTCAGATCACAATTAGGTTCATTAGTGAGGTAGTTAGAGTTATGAATAGTAGCAAAACTCTAGATGATGAAGGATTTCAAGCTAAATTCTTCAAGTTAGGTATCTCTATCCTGGGTCCCTTTCTTATAGTGCTCTTTAATCAGGTGGTTTGTGTCAACTTCCCTAACTCTTGGTCATGACATATTATATATCTAATCCATAAATCTAGGCCATCCTTTGATCCCAAAATTTATGAGACCATCATGGTTGGGCATACCTTTTCCAAAGTGACTGTGTTAAATAATATCTTGTCTAGTGAGCTTGATCAGTGACATTGTCGGGCTAGAGGTTAGCCTGAGTTTCATTCAAATTTTCAGACCACTAATCACATTTTGACTTTACGAGCCATCATTCAGGAGGCCATGGCTCGGTGAAAGTTTATTATTATTTTGTTGACTTTTGCAAAAGCTTTCAACTTTGTTCCTCAGGCAGCTCTCTTTTAGTGTTTTAGGGACATCGGGATCTCAAAGATTCTTCTTACAACTATTATAAGGTTATATGAGCGCGTTGAGGGCAGACTTAGGACTCCATAGGGCTTCTTCGATCCTATCCAAAGCACTATCATGGTGAAACAAGGTTGTCCTCTCTCACCCACTCTCTTTGGCATCTACATCAAGGAGCTTGAGGCTTTTCTATGTGATTGCTAGCTCCCTGGTGATGGTTGTTATCTACATCAGGTATTGATCTCTATTCTCCTATTTGTTGATGATGTGATTCTCCTAGCATTTTCTCCTGATGGTCTTCAATGACTCCTTGATGGCTTGGCTTTTTTTTGTAACTCGTGTGAGCTAGTTGTAAATTTGGGCAAGACTCGGGTTATGGTCTTCAATTGTTTGAGGGCATCCCATCTCCATTTTTACTTCCAAGGTACTGAGATTGAGATTTTTTCTTCACATACTTGGGGGTTAATTTTTTTGGACCTCGATTCAACCTGAGACCAACCATGCAGCTCAGAGTCAACAAGGGGCTTGACTTACTTTCTATTCTTGAGTGATAGTGTTTTCAACACCACTTCTAGGGAACCATCAATAAGATGTCTCTTCTTGACTCCCTAGTCATCCTCTATGGCTCTACTATTTGGGCCCCCTCCCTCTTGGAGTCTAACTAGGCCTCTATTGAGAGAGTCCAAAATCTTTTCCTTTGGCACATTATCAAATGTCACTAGTTCACAACACACAACATCGTTCTAGCTAAGTTTGGTGCTCACCCTTTGAGATTGGGGAATATCTTTGATTTACTTTGGCTTCTTCACTAGATCTAAAGTTTCGTTGATTCTTCCAACAATCATCATACATATTCCTACTTTGCTTATTATTCCTCTATGGAGGTTACGGGTTCAAATTCTAGTCATAGGTCTCGTTGTTGGTATAGCCAGGTCTCTACTCTCTTCTGCCCGATTGGTATTAGTTTGGATCATCTCCCCCCCTTCTAGTTTTCTTTGGACACTCTAGCCCATCTTCTTCCATCTTAGTGGGAGCTGAATGAGAATGTTAGACTTGACAGCTATAGATAGTATGTTATCACGACATGGAGGAATCTCCCAGGTGGGCTTTATCCATGCATGGCCTTCTATGCTTAGCACTTTCTTGATATCTAAGACAAGATCATCTTACATCCCTAGTACCTCGCTCATGATTGGACTCATGCTCTTCACATCTCCTTGGGATTTTTTAGGGTGGGTTCTCACCAGATACATATTCAAACTAATCATCCGATTGGTAGGGAGGACAGATTTGTCAGCTTCATCACCTTAGTGAGGTCAAGACCAAGTCTCACTTTATTTTTCATTTTCCCATTTACTATAAGATCCAAGGTAGATTCTATTGTTTATTCAGAGAGTTTTGGTCTCTTCCCTCATTCTTTAGATATATTGACCAACACTCTCTTGCACTCTACTTTCAAAAGACCATGCAACTTTGTTGGCACACTATACAACTCTAGCTTTGCTTGACATCAACCCCTATACAAATCATCAGCACTTTTTTTATTTCTATAGTTCTTGCCGAAGGATCGAAGCAACCTCTCTGCACTATCTCAGTTCACACCAGATCTATGAGATCCCACAAAGATTACACTTGGCAATGTCCCTCTAGTAGATCTATGAGGTGACATTCCAAAGTACCTGATTGCCCTAATGTCCAACTTTCCATTCTGGACTACTTATCTCATGTAAGGATTTCTTAGTTGTTATTCTTTTGTTTTTTTTCTTTCACATTCTTTCTACAGACGTCGTTTGGTGCTCCCTCTATTGGTGTTTTATCCTTTGTACTATTTCTAGTCCCTTAGATCGTCATTGGTCACTTGTTGGACATTAATAAAATTTATCTTATCTTATCATATGTTGATCTATTGATTGGACTCCATTATCATCTTAGTCTCTGATCTACTTGGCAAACCTTCAAGCAATCAATCTACACCTCTTCACAATTCTTCTTAGACTCCTACTCAAGTACACCAATCAATACCATCAACAAAAACTCCAACCCCATTAAGTTAGCCCTTACACTTTAAATATGTAACTCTAATCTTTTGTCACTTAAACATTATTGTAGATCTTAGGATTTGGTCAGACTCATCAAATCCTTCCATCTCCTATGTTCTCTTTTAGAAACTTCTCAAAACTTATTCTTGAATTCTTGCATAAAAATATACAAACACTATTTATTAAATATACTAGGTCATCCATCCTTATCTTCAACATGCTTTATATTCTTAGAAATTAACTATGTTGGCTTGAAATTACACTTTCCTAATAATCTATCAAATGTTGTCCCTTGGTCAATACTATGTTCTGACACTCAGTCATCACTACATTATTCTATTGCTACTAACTTTTCTATTTGACATTTATATTGTCACTTGGTCAATGTTGATGCTTGATCAATACTATATTTTCTTGATGTATACTTGCATTTAATTGACACTAGCATTACTTAATATAAAATTCAATTTCCTTAATCTTCTACTCTTTTCTTCAGTCAAGCCCATGCATTTGGTCATTTTTTTGATCAATTCTTCTAAGCTTCATTACAACTATCATCTTCACTTAGGTTATGATTAAATAATAACTTTATCTTATCAAAGACTAACTAATTAAGGGCCCATTGCAATTCCTCATAACTCAACCTTTTGTCTAGGTCTTTTTGTTTTGCCCTTTTCCAATCCTCTTCATCAATCAAGTAGATATGATGCTCAAATGACATAGCAAACTATCTCAATAATAAGTTTTGACATCAACAACAACATAACAATTACTCCAATTGTAGTTTCTAACCATCTCCCTCTTTGGTATTGACGACAACACCTCTAGTTACCATGCAATCCAAAACATGCACTACTTCGAGCATCTCCCTTTGTGTTCAGTATCAAACCTTCATTAATAACCTTAATTTTAGTCTTATTCTCAACTCTATGTCCAACAATCTCTCATTTTTAGTTTCATTTTGATTCTCATCCATGCAACTCTGATATGAAACACATAAACTCCCTTTATCATATCAGATCATGAAATAAATCAATTTCCTTTTGTATTGTTGGCAACATCATATTCTCTTGGTTTGCAACATCTCTTATTGAATAACTATCTTTCATGGTAACTGTATATCATCTCTCTCATTGACAATTCTCTCCAATTTTTTTTATAGTAATTGACATACTCTTTCTCTTCAGCAACAATGCCAAAGACACTTTATCTTTCACATACATCTTTACCGCGTAGATATCTTCATGTTAGTATATCTAAATCTTATTCACCATCTTTCATTTGATTTTATGGCTGATATAACATTCTATTCTTCTCATTTCACTACTTTAGGAAGCTCCTAAAATATGACTTCTTGCATCAACTTATTTGATGCAAAGCTCCATCTTAGCTTAAGTACCCTTAGCTAGGGGAATCACCCCTAATTTACCTCTTAGGTACTCATGAGCATCCTTAGGTAGAGCCTTATTCAAAATATTAGCTATTTTCTCCTTAGTATTCACTTGATAGCATTATGCTTGGTCTTTTTGTTCATTACATGGTTCTTTGATATATTTATAGCACTTGTATTGTCACAATAGATAACAACAAGAGCAATGATCTCTTCCTTCATACCTTTCAAAAAAATTTTGATCCACACAATGTTTGAACAATTCACTACTGCTGCAACATATTCATTGTCAGTTGTTGATTGTGAAATACAATTATGCTTCTTGCTTGTCAATGATATTAGTCTCTTCCTTACAAAGAAAGCTCCACCGCTTGTATTTTTTTTGTCATCAATAATGCATACCCAATCAAAACTAGTGTAAGCTTTTAGTTCAAAATTGTCATTCTATTAATATAAGCCATAGTCTTATGTTCCTTTCATATATCTCTGTATCTTTTCACTGTCATCATGTGATTCTCCTTAGGGTTTGCAAAAAATCTTGCAACAATCCAAATTGCTAAGGCAATATCAGATTTGTTGTGAACAACATATTGTAGTTTCTCAATCATTGATCTATACAATGTCTGGTTCACATCTTCTGGATCATCATTCTTAGATAGCTTATGTCTTGTACCCATAGGTGTGTTGACTAGTCTCCAGTCTTCTATCCTAGAAGTTTTCAATATCTCCTTGATGTATTTTGATTGAGTAATGTAGATACCTTACTTCATGTGATATACTTGTAAACCAACAAAGAATTTGATCTGACCAAACATACACATTTCAAATTCCTTCTTCATTGCATCTATAAATGATTTGCATAATACATCTTGTCCTCTAAATATGATACCATCAACAAATATTTCAGCTAACATTATCTCCTTATCACCATCAATCTTGAAGTACAAATTGATGTTAACATTAGTTCTAACAAATCCAATCTTTATCAAGTAATTGTACACAATTTCATACCATGTGCTAGGGGCCTATTTCAATCTATATAGATCTTTATGTAGTTTACATACCATATTCTTCTTGTTTGGATCCACAAATTCTTCTAGTTGTTCTATGTAATCCTCTTCTTCAAGTTTTCCATTCATAAATATAGATTTGACATTCATTTGGCACACTTTAAATCTTTTATAAGCAGAATATGCAAGTAGTGTTCCAACTCCTCCCAATCTTGCAACTTGGGAAAATATTTCCCCGTAGTCAATACCTTTTTCTACATATCCTTTGCATACCAATCTAACTTTGTTTCTTATGACTTCTCCTTTTTCATTCATCTTTTTCCTGAATACCCACTTGGTTCAAATAACATTCTTGTCCTTTGATCTAGTACTAATGTCTAGTTTTTATTCTTTTTTATCTGTTCAATTTCTTTATTCAATGCTTTAATCCAATCTTCATTATCCAAAGCATCTTGTAAAAATTTATGTTCAATCTCATAAAATAAACTTGTATCACTTCTAAGTCATTTCCTTGTCATAACTTGAGAGTCTTTGTTTCTAATGATTTCTTTAGGTGCATGGTGTCTTCTCATATATTTTGCTAATGTAGGTTCTTTCCTTCTTTTTATTGCTCAGGTTCATCTTGAAAATTGATTTTAAGTTCATTTTGTACGTTTTGTCTTAGTTCTAGTTCAAGTTTTGTTGGCTTGATATTGTCTTCTTGATGTTTTCCATTTTCTTCATTTATCTCAATATCATTCTGCTAATGCTCGAAACCAATAGTCTATTGTTCAACAATTTGTTGTTGCAACTTGTCATTCACTATTTGTTCTTGCTCGGTAGCTTTATTCTCTTATTCAAGTAAGGTGTAGGGAATACATTCATTGACATACATGAATGTGTTGTAATCTTTGGTTCTATCTTGCATTCAACTTTATTATTTTATGCATATTCATCAACTTTAACATTCACACTTTCCACAACTTTGTTAGTGTTAGAGTTCAAACACTTATAAGCTTTAGTCTTAGTGGAATATGTCTTCATCACTTTTAACATCAAGTTATCAATTTCTATTTTCTTTCAATATATAACATTTTCTTCTAAAAATTTTGAAATACTTCACATTAGGTGCATACCCATACTATAACTCAAACGGTGTAATATTTGTACCTTTCTTGACTTGTACTCAGTTCAATGTATAGGTTGTTGTACTTACAATTTATCTCCAGTATTTTTGTGACACATTCTTTGCCATCATCATTGTTCTAACATAGACCATGATTAATTTGTTTCTCCTTTCAGCTATTCCATTTTGGGGAGAGGTCCTAGGTGATGACATCTACCTTTTGATTCCTCTGTCATTGTAGAATATGTTAAATTCATTATAGATAAATTCTCCATCTCTATCTGATCTTAAGCGCTTTAGACTCTTACCTATTTTCTTTTCATCTCTCGCCAAACGCCACTTAAAACAACTCAAAAGCATCAGAGTTTTCTTTATGAAACATTACAATCACCATTCTAGAATAGTCATCAACAAATAGAATGAAATATTGATCTCCACAATAGCTTTGCACTCTAATAGGTCCACAAAGGTTGGTATGAACCAATTCCAAGATATCATTAGAAGGTATGTCTTTATCTTAAAACTAGACTTTTTCATTTTTCCCAATTGACATTGCTTACACATAGCATTATCAAGTTTCTTCAATCTTGGTAATCCTCTGACTCTTTTCATTTTACTAATGCTTACAACATTATCAAAATTCACACGACATAACCTCTTATGCCATGTAACTGTATATCTTCATTTTGTGCAAACAAACATGTCCCATTCGATAAATCTAGATAGAATAAGTTACCTCTTGTCAAATCTCCATTTCCAATTAGTTCACTAGTACCATTAGATATCTTGGCCTTCCTGGTATGAGATTCAACTCTATATTCATGCAAGAGCATCCAGTGGTGTAAGGGAAATCCTGTATCACCCAAAAATATGCTTTATGTGTTTTCATTTTTGGATACCCATTTGGGTCAAATAAAGATTCCAACTCTCATAGTTTCACTACTCATTTTCTAGGTTAGAGTTTTTTAGCACCTTGGCATATGTGCTAATACAAAGAAAGTTTATTTTTTAATTGAGCCATAATTATAGTAACTTAGAGGGTTTAATTTGGATGTATGATTATACTTGTAATTTAAAGCACTCTAGAAAAAAAATCAGGTCAAAAGGCTTTATGGTTTGAAAGTTATGGCAATGCTAAGTTGCCTAGAAACTTCTTACGAGCACTTTAAAGTTAGATTTGAGGTACTAAATGGCTTTGTATGGACCCAAAAATAGGGGACAAATGAAGCATTTCCATAGGGCTATAGAGCCCTTGGAGAGCTTTTCGAAAATGTAAATGGTTTTTCAATCGAAGTCTTGGATCAAAAGTTATGCCTTCCGAAAGTTGGACTACAAGTTCTGGATTCTTCTAATTTTACACCAACTTCTAACATGTTTTCTAGAACCTTCTGTTTTGGTGGTGGATGCCAAATGGTATATTCTAAAATGTATTCCTAACCCTAAACCTAATTTGGATTACTTAAGGACACTTATGGCATTGTAAAGGTAGTTTTTGGTGGAGTTTGGGAGAGGGTAATGGGAGGAGGATTTTTCTCCATAATTAGACCACGTTATAAGCCCATAGGAGACGTCTTTGAGTCTATTTCATTGTACTGGATTTATTATCCTATCACTTTGGATAATAATATTCCCCTTTTCCTATTGTGTTCATTTTGGTCTTGGATTTGCCTTCATCAATTTGTATTAGAGCAAGTTTTCGTGAGTGTGTAGACAAAGCACCGACTGTGAGGCAGTTTGCACCAGGACTGTGTGGTTGTGGGTTTTGATACAAGAAGATGGCTCGACAAAGCGAGCATAGTGGAAGGGCCAGAGTTGTTACTCTTGAGGTTAGAGCCCTCTAGAGAAAAGTCTAAGCATTGCAAGAGGAGATCCTTAGAGCGATGAATGTTATTGTAGGCAACGAAAGTGAGGAAGAAAATGAAGAAGGAAATATTGGGAAGGTAGGGGAAGGAGATGAAGAATTCCTAAACCAAGTGGATGAGACAATTTTTAGGGCCATTGCCAAGCTTGGAAAAAGACCTAAAACTAATGTTGACATGTTTTCAGAAAATCTAAATCCAGATGAATTGATCGATTGGATCAATGAGCTAGAGGAATATTTTGAGTACGAGGATATCAGGGACCTTGATAGGGTTAAGTTTGCAAAAGCAAAAATAAAAGGCCATGCCAAAATCTGGTGGCAAGAGATTCAATTGGAAAGAAATAGAAGAGGAAAGGAGAAAATCACAAGATGGGATTGCATGGTAGACAAACTAAAGAAGCAGTTCATTCCTATTGATTATGAGCTTGATTTGTTCAAGAAGATGCAAGAATTAAAGAAAGAAATAAAATCTATCTAGGAATACACAGAGTATTTTTACTGAGTCCTTATTAGGGCATGACATGCAAAAAAAATAAAGAGAAGGTTGCCCATTACCATAGTGGGTTAAGGCCTAGCATTCAGGAGGAGTTAAGTCTAGTTAGAATGACTAGCATTGAAGAGGCATACCAATTTGCCTTATGAGTTAAAGAGAAGTTTTTAAAAAAAATTAATGAAAGGAAAAGAGGATGTAGTCAAGGAGGAAGGGGCGGTAGCAGGTCATTTGGAGGCTAAAACAAGAACCAAAAGAAAAATGAAGATGTGGGTACCAGTTAAAACCAGAGGAAAAAGGGTTTCAACCACTCTCATGATCAAAACTTTGGAGATTAGAAAGGAAGAGCTAGAGGACATGGATAAGGTTCAGGATGAGGAGGCCTCTATGGTATCTATTTTCATTGCAATTAAGAAGGTCATCATGCCTTCGAATGCCCTCAATGCCAAGGAAGGAAAGATAGGAGAACTGACAGTCAAGCAAGGGTTGCTCATGTGGATGATGATGCACAATCATCACATTCAGAGGATGCAGAAAAAAGAGAGGTTCTAGTTAATGAAAGGGTCTTACTGAGAGGTGAGACTAAACCTAGACAAAGGAGGAGTTTGTTTCATACCAAGTGCAAATCCAAGGGTAAATATTTTGATGTGATTGTTGATGGTGGAAGCACTGACAACTTGGTGTCAGAAGAGATGGTCTCAAAGCTAAAGATCAAGAGGGAGAAACACCCCCAACCCTATCAAATTGCTTGGGTGCAGGATGATCATAAGGTCCTAATTAGTGACTAGTGTTTGGTAAAGTTCAAGATTGGGAGTTACCATGACGAGACTCTCTGTGACATCATTCCAATGGATGTTTGACATTTATTGTTGGGAAGGCCATGGTAGTTTGATAGGCATGCTATACATGATGGCCATGCAAATACATACTCTCTAACAAAGGATGGAGTTCACCATAGATTGAAGCCCTTGATAAAGATGGGTGAAAAGTTATGCAATAGTGCTAGGGTATGTCTTGTTGATGGAAAAAAAAATTTAGATGGCATGAAGAATTAACATGTGTTATGCTTTAATTCCTAGAAAAGATAAGGAAGGTAGTAGTGAAATTCCACTTGAAGTTTCAGGTCTATTGAGTGAGTATGGAGATGTCATCTCTAATAATGTTCCAGAAGGGTTGCCGCCAATAAGGCAAATCAGTCATCAAATAGATTTAGTCCCTAGCGCTAGTTTGCCTAACAAGGCTACTCATAGGATGACTCCTATTGAGACTGAGGAGCTAAACATACAAGTTAAGGAGCTACTGAGGAAAGGTTTGATTCAAGAGAGCTTGAGTCCATGTGCAGTACCTATAGTGTTGGCACTAAAGAAGGATGAAGAGTGGAGAATGTGTATAGACTCTTGGGTTATAAATAGAATAACCATCAAGTATCGATTTCCTTTGCCAAATATGGATGATCTTATGGACTGTTTGAGTAGAGCTCGGTACTTCACAATGATAGATCTCAAGAGTGGTTATCACCAAATATGGATACGAGAGGGAGATGAGTGGAAGATTGCATTTGAGACCAAGAAGGGTCTATATGACTGGTTAGTCATGCCCTTTGGACTGACCAATGCACCAAACACCTTCATGCAACTTATGAATGAGGTACTAAAGAAATTTTTGGGAAATTTTATTATTATTTATCTAGATGATATTTTGATTTTTAGTAAGTCTTTGGATGAAAATTTAATGACATTCGTAGTGTCCTTGAAAGGTTGAGGGAAGAGAGATTGTTATTAATTTAAAGAAGTGTAGCTTTGTCAAAAGGGACTTAGTCTATTTAGGCTTTTTTGTATTAGCTAAGGATCACAAAATGGACCTAGAGAAAGTGGAATGGCCTACTCTGAGGTTTTCCACTGAGGTGAGGTCATTCCATGGTGTGGCTAGTTTTTACAAGTTCATTAGGAATTTCAGTAGTATATGTGCACCCCTAACCGAAACAATGAGGGGGGATAGAAAAGAGTTCAAGTGGACTACAAGAGCTACAAAGAGTTTTGAGTTGATGAAGAAGAAGGTGACAGAGCAACCTATGTTGGCACTTCTTAATTTCAACAAAGTGTTTCAGGTGGATTGTGATGCTAGTGGTAGTGTTATTAGGGCTATGTTGAGCCAAGAAGGTAAGCCTATTGCTTATTTTAATGAAAAATTGAATGAAGTAAAGAAGTATTTTGTTAATGATCATGAGTTCTATGCAATAGTTCAGGCCTTAAAGAAATGGAGGAATTATTTGTTGCCAAAAGAATTTGTCTTGGATACTGATTAGTAGGCACTTTAGTACCTAAATAGACAAGGTAAATTGAATCAAAGACATTTGAAATGGGTAGAGTTCATGTAAAGCTATACATTTGTATTGAAACATAGAAGCAAAAGGTCTAATAGGGTTGCAGATGCATTAAGTAAGAGACAATTGTTGCTGACAGTAATGCATGTTGAAGTGGTTGGGTTTGATGAACTCAAGAATCTATACCCTGAAGATCCTAACTTTGCAGAGGCATGTAAGGCTTGTACATAACCTGTAACTCTAGATAGGACTAGGTGGCTAGATTACTTAATTTAGGATGGTATGTTGTTCAAGGGCCGTCAATTGTGCATCCCAAGGAGTTCCATGAGGGAAAACATGATCAAGGAGAAGTACAATGGATAGATCGTAGGACACTTTGGTCAAGATAAGACTATTGGCTTTATTAGAGAAAATTATTTTTGGCCTCAGTTGTCACAAGATCTGAAGAAGTTTATGCATAGTTGTCAAGTATCTCAAACAACCAAAGGATTTAGTCACAATACTGGACTCTATTAGCCATTGCCTATTCAATTCAAGCCTTGGGAGGACATAAGTATGAATTTTGTTCTTGGATTGCCAAGGACACACAGGGGTAATGACTCAGTATTTGTGGTGGTTTATAGGTTCTCCAAGATGGCATGACATATTTCATTCCATGCCACAAGACTCATGATGTAGTGAATATTGTAGATTTTTTTTTCAAAGAGTTGGTGAGCCATTTAGAATGCTCTCTACCCAACTCCTTCACAACATTTAATTGATTTAGTAGTTCCTCTTTGGCCACGTGTATGCATTTGCTAAGTGTCTGTAGTTTAGCAACCTTGTCTTGACTATGGAAAGACATATCAAACAAACTATCCAGAAATCTGGAAAAGTTCTCCTTCATGACATTGATTCCAATGATTTCTTTTCCTTAGCCACTAGTCTGTGATTTTGTATGTAATCCCCTCATAAGTTTAAATCCTTTGTCTTGTGTCTTCTTCACCTTATCCTCTGTTTCTCTAAGTCCTTTCTCTACAGACTAGATCATCTCAGTCTTAAACTGCATGCTTTGAAGCCAAACAAATAGAGGTTCATCTCCCTTTGGAAAGAGTTTTGCTTCAATCGCTTCCTTGGACTTCTTCTGGATGATCATCTTCAAGAGGGAGATGCAATCATCACACTTCACCCTTTCTCCAACCAAATTATCGCTATTTAATATAACATTATCTTTTTTTGTTTCCAACCTTAAGATAACATTACCAATCTACTCCACAATAGTAGCTCCTTCTAATTTAATCTTCTCAATCCATTCTTTACCAATCTAGCCAAAATGCCTATCTTCTTGGAGTTGAGAGATGAGGGCCTAAACTTTAGCAATAGTAGGATTTTTAGTCACTAATACTCCAGAGATGGCTGCTAATGGAGTGACTAGCTATCTGATGAACTTATATAATTCTTCTATCTTATCCTTCATTTTGGTCTTAGACAACTTTAGACATTTTGGCTACCCCTCGATCACCTCGTTGGTTGACTTCCATAAGCCAACTTTGGTGTCATGCCTTGCTTCTCCAAGATCCATAGAGTGCAGAGTAAAATCTTCGGCCATCAATTGATTGACAATCTCCATTGTTAGGTGACCTATTTTTGGATCTTTCCCAAGTACGAACAAGGTCTTCTGCTTCTTTACTCTTGTTAATGTAGAGCCAAAATATATTGTGAGAGATACAATATCTTTAAGAGAAGTGCTTTTATCTTTCCTTTTCCTTTTTCTCTCTAGAGTATCCTCCAACCAAGAGTAAGTTCCTATCACCTTGGAGGTTTTCCCAAGTGATTTTATACTAAACATCTTTCTCTTAACTAGAGTGGCTGTCATATCAGTCGAAGAGAAAGGATTCTTTGGATCTTGGGAGATGAGTTTAGAAGAACTCTGACCCTTATTTGTTGCTTTGTCAAACTCACTACTACTACTTTTCCCATCCCCTAAGTCTACTATATGTATTGAAAAGCCACTTGGTTGCAAAAGTGTAGCACTTGCTAGTGGAACAGGACTATGAGGAGGAGATGGAACTAGAGAAGTATGGGGAGAAGGGATTGGAGAAACATGAGGTGATGGAAGTGGTGTAACATGGGGGAATGGAATGAAGGCAACCATTCTATCCTTCACCTCTTTCATCTTCTTTTCTTCAAAACCAGTCTAGGTTCTAATGATTGGTAGGGAACTATCATGACATGTCTTGGCAATGGGTACATTATTTTCTAGAAGTTGATCACCTCTTCTTGATGGTTGAGCTGGCCCTTGAGTAGCAGCTATTGTTATGCCTGGTGTAGCACTCAGAGATGAGGAAGGTGTTGCAACTGTTGGAGAAGCTTGAATGACTATACCTTTACTCTGGCTCCTCTTGGTTGTCTATTCAACCCATTTCCCCATTCTCTTGATGATTCTGGCCATCATGATATCAAAACTATCCTCAACATCTACATACAGCTCTATACTGATAGGAATCCCCCTTGACTTAGTTAAATATGTATTGCTATACATATATTGGCCATCATACTTAGTTAAATATGTATTACTATACATATTTTGGCCATCATCCTCCAAGCCTTCTATGTTAAACTTGATACTGTATGTTTTGATTTGCTCCATTGTGAGCCTAGCAAAAGCATGATCTTTTCTTCCAAGCTCATCTCTATAGTCCACCCAATAATAATTGATAGTAATAACATGTTTGATTATGCTCACAATTTTCAACACATCTCTTGCATACCCATTCGGGTCAAACATAGGTCTTACGACCTCATATGCTTCTAATTGATATTTAGTCTCGAACTCTTTGAGCATATTGTTTGCATTAGAGTGAGAATCACAATTGTAAGCCCCAACCTTCATAGGTAATTCATACCCTTTCTTCTTTAGGCTTGCACTCAACACATTCACCTGGATCGCCTGCCTCATGATCTCTATCAGCACAATCATATCACTTGGATACTTGGGCAGCTTCAAAGGAAATTCATAGAAAACTGCAAGATGCAAATATGAAAAGGATGAGAACTGGATAAAATAGTTACCAAACTTACTGATGGCCACCACTGCCTTCAGAATAAACCTCCTCTTTGGGCATCCTTGGAGTTCCCTAGAAATTCTCATTGTACATGCATCATTAATTTTGACATATTCTGGATAGCTATTTTGTAATTATAAGCATGGATAGAATTCATAGCTTTTCACATCATTAGGGAAGTTCTCTATTTTGGGAATGCCTGGCCACAATTGTAGAGAAGTTAACATATAAATTAGGAAAGAAGACATGTACAAGGTGTTGTGAAACTTTGTGGCACTAAGGGCTCTGGATAGATGCTCACTTACCTCATAGGCCCAATCAACACACTATGTATCTAAAAAGATAATTTGTACCAAAAAGAAATATTGTTTAACAAAATTAAGTGCTTCTACCTCACCTTTCAATCTGCGTAAGAGAACTAGAATGTCTATGATCTTAGGCTTGATATCGATGCTGAATAGAGTTTTAGGAACCTTACTCTTAACACCCCATGGCTTTTGGAACTAGGACTTCATAATTTCTTTTCTCCACACCATTTTCTTCAAGGAGAACTCAGACATTGCTCCTCCCACTGTCAACTCAGAGACCTCTACCCATTCTAGAACTCGAAGGCAATTCAACATAGTTTGCCTATCAATAGAGATTAGAACTGTATGATTAGGCAACAAAATTTGTTTGATATCTGGGTTGTAGTCATTTATGCATTCAACAATTAACTTAGGAGCTTGAACTACCACCAAAAACCCAACCGCTTCTACTAACCCACTTCCTCAGAGCTTCTCAGTTATAGGGTGAATTGGCTCCGACCTCAGCCTCCTTTGAAAATCTTGCATCTCATAGAAATAGAGTGAGGTATCTGTGAAACTCTGCAATGTGGATTTGATCCCATCAAGTCTGTCAAACGCAACAAATCTGGTTCCCATTTTATCTGAGGTGGAAGTGAATTGAAACTTTGAACTCGAAGGAAGCACAAAGGATAGAATTTGCAAGTATAAAGATTTGAAAATTTTGTGCAATTCAATAACATAATAGTTCGAGAAAAAATGATAAGTTGAAAAGTTGTTATGTTGTTCTCTATATAGAAATCCTAATTCACCTGTTAATCTTCAAGATCCACACCACATGAATGAAATAAAGGATAAATCTGTTGGATTAGTAAATGCAAAAATTTCTAATAGACTTTTCTATGTCTTTTTAGTATTTCTGTTGGCCCAACGATAACTTTCCTTTATTACATACTTACCTTCCCGTTTTTCACCTAGTTTCAAAGAATTAAGAAAAAAGTACTCTGTAAGGAAATATCCGCTCATCCAGATTCCACTCACTACACTTCTCCAATTATGATTAGCTTATTTCCATTGTCATCTTAAGGTGTCTTAC
Organism: Cupressus sempervirens; assembly: GCA_028749045.1. NCBI lineage: Eukaryota > Viridiplantae > Streptophyta > Pinopsida > Cupressales > Cupressaceae > Cupressus > Cupressus sempervirens. The sequence continues at coordinate 640,158,799 of CM053787.1, read as the reverse complement.
GTGTAATTTGTGTACCCAATTTGCTTACAAAGTAGATTTCTTCATGAATGTGGAAAATCACCTTCATGGGTCGAAAGCCCACTAAGGAGAAGGTGATCTTTAGTTTTCCACTCAAGCTTTATTTATCTTCTAACTTTCGGGTTAGCCTTTTCTATAAGTTCAAAAAACCACAAAAGCACTGCGGGGACCAAAAGAGGGCCCACTTCTTCATTTTTTTTTCTTTTTAAATATCTTTAGCGAAAATTGACTTTCTAGGTTGAAAGCCTACCATAAAGAAGTCATTTTAGAGTTTTTCACTTAAGGTGATTCTAAGCACCATGATGAATCCTGGATGTTTTCCAAGGTTGCATACTGTGATGAAAATAAGGCTTATGCATAGAACAACTCATTCTCTTCTTTCTTTAATCCGCAAGCCACATTTATTAACCTCTGTAGAAAATCACATTCACGGGTCAAAAAGTTGCCAAGGAGAAGGCAATGTTTGATTCTCTGCAAGCTTCAATTTTTTTTTATGTGTAAATCATGATAAGTTATGAACAAGTCCATCTTTAAAAATAACTTTGTAAACATCTTTATGAAACATAAGAATCTCCATCGAATTAGGTACTAAGCTACCCATACGACATCAAGGAGAAACCCACCCAGCCATGAAATGCGAGAGAAGAGAAAGATGGGAAATCCGATGGAGAATCTTTTCACCTAAGGAGGAAACACTAGACTTAGACATACCCAAACCAAACTAAGACACAAGATCTTTTCCACTTTGCAAAATGGGTGTAGGATGAAAAGTGGGGCAACACTGATACAAAAGATAGTATAGCCTAAAACAAAAGATCCCATGCTATGAAAACGATCCTCAAACCTAGAACACCCAAGATATCCACCATAGAGAAAAAATGCAAAAAACATGATAAAAAGAGCATGGGGCAAAATTTGAAAGAAATGACAGTATTTCTAAAAGGATGACAAAACTAGCTTTCCAAAAATATAACGTTTTCAAAAAATGGAGATGAGATGTAAAAGATATGCTTGTTAGATTCAAAAATAGAACATCCAACTTTGACACAAAAATGAGCCATAAAACTACATTATAACCTAGAAATACTTTAACCAATTTCTCTGTCTTAGAACTAGCTTTCCAACACTTCTTTCGGATCAGAAAAATACATTCATATGCTCAAGTTATGGCCAAAAACTTGTAACTCAAAAAGGGACCTAGAGTGCTAGCAAGAAGGTGTTGATGATGTAGTGTTGATACCAACAAATCGCATGATTAAAATTAATGGCCTATGGGCCATCGCATAAAAATAAAGGCCATGTGGCATCCACGTGGTAGAATGCTATTGTGGCATAGGTGATGTGGCAAGGTCCACATGGTAGTGCCAATGTGGCACTGTGCCACGTGGCACCCATAAAATGTGCCAAGCGTGCCAAAAATGTCCATGCGGACAAGGTGTTGGTGGGGTTGTAGGTGGGTGGTGGATGAGCAGAGGAGCCCAAGCTGAGGTGGCGCTATACAGGAGGTGCGCTCAGTGCAGGTGACAGAGACTAGGGGCATTGCCGGGAGGGTAGCAGGTTAGCCGAGCAGCCACCATACAATGGTTGCCCCACAACTGTGCTATTGGCGGCGGTGATGTTCAGGCCAAGTGCTGGTGGCACGATGGAGACATTAGGGTGGTACGGTGGTGGCCGCATAGCGCTATGATTTTTTAATTAAAAAACACACAATAAATGCATTTTTTGATCCGTATGACCTCTGAACAAATTTTTTTCCCTCTCGGATCAACTTTCTCTAAAATTGGAAACTTTTGTATGGGTTCTGACTGTAATGAGCCTTCTAAACTCAATGGTATCATCCATTTAGGCCTAAAGTGCTTCAAAAAATGATCTTCCCCCCGATTGAAGAAAAATGCACAAACAAACTAGCATTTGTGTCTCTGAATCCTAGCTTCAAATATCTTTACACCAAGAAGCAACAAGGAGGCTCTGATACCATGTAGAAGTTGATGAAATCCAACTTCACAACTCGGCAAGATCACCTACATGGAAGTAACCTTTTGAAGGGAAACCAAAGAAGGAAGGGTGGAGCTTGGAGAAACTAAACGAACTGAGAGAAAAGATATTGCAACAATGAAAAGAGAATTGTTATGCAATATTGATATGAAAAATGAGTTATGAGTTGAGAATACAATGAGAGAGCCCAAATATAAAAGCCTCAATTAATTCACTAGTACATTTTAGTAAAAATGTGACTAAGTGACTAAAAACTTTAGTCACATAGCTAAATTTTTTTAGTCATGTGACTAAAACTAATCATATTCTACCATTTCTTTATAATTTACAACTACAAGTGACTAAATAAGTGACTAATTTGATCATTGGATAAAATCACAAGATCAACCAAATAAAAGTGATTAAACAAACTATCAAATAAATCACTAAAATATTAGTCACCTAAGAAAAAGTGATTAAATCAATTTATCTACAACTATCTCATGCTAGAAATATGAATACCTTTTAGAGATATTATAATCTCTCTATCAACAATATTTTTGCACATGAATCTTTAACATTTTAGTGAAACATCAAATAATTATCTCTTTGTTATTCTCCCCTTAAGGTGTTCGCATTCTAATCATAGACCTCTATTACATTTTAGCGTATTCCACTTTAACTTGTACAAGACCATTCAACTCCAAATATTCGTTAACATAAAAAATAACAACAAAAAATCATCCATGACCCTTGTTAAAAATAAAATTTTAGATATAGAAGAATTCGCAAAAATGTATGCAACTATGATCTTAATCATGTTTGAGTTATTTATTTACATTATAAATTACTCTTTAATTAATCAAATAATAATATATAACAATAAAGAAAATACAAATCAATGTGATTATAGTAAAACAATATATGTAATTTCATAGTATAATATATATAAAATAAAATATTCATTAAATGTAATGCTACATACTTTTTATAAGAATTTATGACAATTTTAAATTCTTAATTGATAATTAGTATATTCTATTTTAAAATTAAATAATACAATATTAGAAAATTTAATATTGTATAAATAAAATAAGTCCATCGTTTTCAATTAATTAAATAGAAAATCAATGACTTTAGAGTTACATTTGCACTGTTTGAGGCGGGATTAAAAGGAAGCGGGAACAAAAGGAAATGAAAAAATGAATGTCAAATCACTTTTTCATGCACATTAGGATCATGGCGCCAAAAAATTTGGGGGCAAAGGAGTCGAATACCAAAAGCTGTTTCACAGATTGCTTGAGAAAACTGTTATGACATGGGCTGCAATGATCATGGGGTACATTCAAATAATGTGAAATGCTAGGCACGATTATGGATTTGGATCCCTCGATTATCTCAAGTGTTCTTCAAGCATGTGGAGCGCATTCAATCTGGGTCTCAGGAAATAAATAAATGGATGTATCATTTTCCCAAATCTTCGGTAAAAGCGTTGCCTTAAGTTTGGTTGGAATTTTTTGAGTGGTTAAAGGAAGAAAATGGGTTTTGGATGTAAATATATAAGCCTAGAAAATGAATGATAGGCATAGTGAAGGTAAAGGTCGATTGGGTTTGCTAGTAGCATAAAAAGTGAGATGACTCCTCTATAATATCAATGGTCTTGGTTGATCGGGCCCAAATTGTATTGCATTTTCTGAAGTTTTAATTTGAAGATCTTATGCATACTTTTGGGCTTCATAGGTATGAATTCTAAATTTGAATTTCATATTCTAAAATTTAAATTATTTTTTGTTAAGTTTTGTTGTTCCAAAACTTTAGCATAATTAAAGTTTGTTGATTGCGCTGGCAGTTTGATTGTAAACTCTATTAATAAGCATTCGTCTATGAACTTAGTGATGCACTTAATAAGGAAAATCTCTATTTGGCGCCCTCTGCTTCAGTCTAGTCCTTACTATATTTAGACATTTCAAACTCAATGTTGTTTATTTTAATCTTTCTATAATGCACTCTATGTTCTATGCCATTGGAAGAACCTCGACACATTTAGGGCATCACCAAAATGCCTTTCCAATTCATTCATAGGTTTATTTGGTAATGAAATGGAGGTTTGTTATGACTGTCACTATTGTAAGTATGTATATATAGTTATGACTATAATCATTCAATCCGCGATCAAATGTGATTTCACAACCCTTGGCACAATGAATTAGAGTATTCAAATAGACTTTCACAATCTAAAGTTGTTCCAATAATCCTTGGCAATGCTTAGAGAGAATATATACTGTAGTGACACTACTTTTACAAGGAGTTCTTATCTCACCATCAACCTATAACTAAGCTGCAACTTGTACTGATACTCTTGTTTCCATCTAAATTAATCATCAATCCATTCCTCATTATAACTACATTGTTTGAAATTATCTCTCATGTTGTTTGATCCATTAGTCTTAAAAACTTCATTTGGACTACAAGCTCTGGCACCAGTGTATATCTCATTAGCATAAATGTATTAGTCATCGATGATATGTGGAATTAAAACCTCTTTCCTTGATCATAGTGGTATGGGTTTCTTTGGATTTCCATTATCATTATCCTTAATCATCAGAACCTTTATACGATGATATTTCATAAGATTCAATACTAATGTTGGATTTCAATGATAGATGTGAATTTGCATTGCTGCCAATAATGATTATTTTTTAGCTTCACGAGCATCTTTTACACAACTAGTTGAAATACTCAACATCTTTTCACCATAAGCACTTTGGGCCAGGTATTTTTTTTCGTTATGCCGACACACTTCTTGTATGTGTTTTACATCCTTTAATGTAGATTCATTGGACTTTGCATCCTCCTTTATCTATCGTTTATGCTCACAAAATTCCCTCTCTTTCCCTATATAGCAACAACAAACAAACTCACCATATCATGACAACTGATCATCTACAATTCCATCTGTAGGAAGGACATCATTAAATAATTCTGAAGGAACCATATCTTCATCATATTCATTCAACAACTAATTTATCCACACGTTGTAACACTAGGCAATGTTGGTTAGGGTAAAGGTTGAGCCCACTAGTTTCAAGAAACATAAAGTTTGTATAAGAGTTGACGATTAGCTCCACACTCTAGATTCACTCACAAAAACAAAGATGACCTTCCACTCAAGAGTATGCAAGAAATAATCTTCCTTGATATTAAGATCTATGAGATAGGATACTTGATCTATGATAATATGTATACAATGGTCTTACTTATAAAGGCAAGGTGAAAGACATGATTAGATAAGATGATGGCATGTGCCTTACTCCTATAAACTTAGAAAGCTTGACATGACCTAAGAAAAAATAATTAAATGGAAAAAGATAATATCCTATGACAACTAATACTTCTAGAAAGACTCTTAGGGCTTATGTTGACATGAATAGGGCCTACTAAGAAATTAGTTAAGTAAAATACCTTTTCTGCACCAAAAAACCCCTTAAGCACAACTTAGTGAGGAACAAAAAAATATAAATTATATAAGGATGATGAGTGGAAGACCTTGTTATGGGGTCATTTCATCTATCTATTTATAGAATTTCTCTCACTTATGGAGTAAAGGAGAAATCCTACGTGGGAAAAACTCCTCTCTAAAAGAGAATATGCAAAAAAAAATCATCTATAGGTGATGAAATAAGTGATGAATGGAGGGCTTGTCAATACACCCCAAGGTCTGATCCATTACAAAGATGCAATTGATAGTCGAGCCCCACTGATTTTGTTCTTGTTAGAAGCTGATATATTAGATCAACAACATACTTATGGTGATTTGCAAGTTACTAACTGATATTTCAATTCGTTTCCCTGTCAAGGAATTATGCTTCTTACACATTTGCTAGGGCATCACAATCAATAATGACATATCTTTATTCCTTCACAAGTTATAAAACAGATTAACTTCACAGGTCTTATTCCAGAATTTGATAGGTGTACAAAGTTTGATAGTTTTGTTTTGTCAAATAACAAGATTATAGGTAGTGTACCAGGTTTCTTTACATAGATGGATATTTGGTGCATTTTTTATGTATCAAACAAGAAGCTCAATAGTGGGGTCTCTTAGAACCTTGCTTTGAATAATCTAGCTATTCTTAATCTCTCAAGCAATAGCCTATTTGGCATGCTCCCAAATTTGACAATAATTGACTTGAGTTCTTTGTATTTATCTTATGGTAACTTGATATTTGGAAGTATCTCTATTTGGATCACAAGTTATAGTTTTTTGACCAATTTGTGATAGCCTGGTTGTGGCATTTCAATAATTTACTTAAATGAATGGGAGTCTGCCAAAAATTCTGTTATTATTGAAGAACACAAGGATGTTTGGTCAAAAGATGAAAAGAGTCTAGGCATGTTTAGTTGAATGAAAGAAGCGGGTTTTGGCAAGATAACCACAACAAGTAAGGACAATCAAGATCTTATGTGACGTTGTAATATACATTATAGTTGGGTATCAACTAGACAAGGGAACACACTAGCATTAAAGGTAGATAAGATGCCAAGGCCATGCATTATTAAATATACTTGATGGCAAGTGAGAAACTAGATGAGCTTCAAGGATTTTTGAAAAGAGGCTCCTATGATCCTTCAAAATCTTTATTTACTCTAGTGGGTAACATACAGGACAACATTTTATCTGTAAACTAATCAAGATACTTCTAATCAGCTCACTAATCACAACTTTTTTTAATGTTATTACTCAATAACAATCTTAAATGAGAAAAAGTATGTCTTCATAGTCCTTAATACATGGGTCATTCATACATATGCATCTGCAGTCAAACATCATCAATAAGCAACTAAAATCAAGAAATAATAGCAAATAACATTTAACACTGACTTAGACAATCATTTTTGACATGAAGAAATCCTAAACAATTTGGAAACTCTAGTTGAAGGGCGAATTGCTCCTCATCTCTAGCATCCAGTCAACCAAGTGCACCAAATGGCAAATACAATGTATAAAAGCCTGAATGTGACTAAGGAATCTCCACAACAACTTACAAGAGCTCCAAAGTACATCAGTATGTTGTTTTTTTCCAAAACTCCACTCCGGTGGTGTTCTAGTATACAAATCATCTTTCTCTTAAGCTGAATGCCAAGCCATGTACAACTGTTAAAACATTTCCAAATGATCCTCCTACACACTTCCTATGAGTCAAATGAAGAGACTTTCCCTTTAAATTCCTCTGTTCACATGCAGAGTAAAAATTTCTCCAGTTCTTAGAGAAATATTTTGCTGCTCAAGATGAATTTGTGGGGCAAATGGCTATTTGTTGTAGCGTTTTACGAGTTTTTCAAGGTGTTTTGCCTGATCACCACTTGGTAAGTGGAAAACTTCTCAAAAGTGGATAAACACTAAGTTTTCAAACTTGCACCCAGGTTTCTCTTCCTCTCCAGCATTCTTTGGATCCCCTTGAGTCTTCAGTAACTTGTATACAAGTTCTCAATGCTTCAAACATGATGAGGACTAATTGATTTACATGAAGGGATGTTTAAGGTCTACTTGAGCAGTACTCCTTAATTGAAATGGAGAAAAAACAATCTTATAGTCTCCATGACGTGAAAATTTCTTCCTAACATCCTCATAAGAGTACCATATTGTCTTGGTTGGCAGTTGCCCTTTCAACATAGCTAATTATGCTTTATGCAATTTCTTGTGGGTCAGTCTCTTTTTTTTTTTTTTGTAGGATCCTCTTGTTCATGCTATTCCAAAGGACCTAATTTGAGATCTTCCATGAATGATAAACTTGAATCTTCCTCATTGCCCAACATTGAAGGCTCAACAATTGCTTATTAATATATTATCTACATAAATCACCAAATATTTTTTGTTTGTATTGTTGTAAATCTAGCTGGAATGCATTCTTACTAACTTTTCTTGAACTAAATAAGGGCCACACCTCACTGGTTTAATCTTTCCATGTCTTGAAACTTATCTTTGACCATTTATAACCAAACTATTATCACCCTCCTAAAGTTGTACTTGGCATTGGTCATGCCTTAACTTATACATCTGTTGGGTGCCCTTCAACTTTTCTTGAAATGTCCTCAATTAAAATCAAGCGATATTTTGTGCAACTTTATGGTTTATTCAATTTTCTTTTTCTAAAATTTGAAAACCAAACCTAACTAGAACAACACATAAAACAATGAAAACAATTGATTGGAAACACTTTATCAATCATTTTCTGACACAACTCTTCATGCAATTAATTTCATCAATTGCAATTGCTGCTATAAACCCTAAGTTACTCCAAGCACACATTTGAACATATCAACATCATTCCACATCATATAGTCAATTTTGGGAACCTCAGAGATCTGATTTTGTTTTCCCCACTAATGGAAATGATTTCAACACAAAAAATAATATTTATCTGTTTGATTCATAAAAGACCACTTGTAAATGTTGTTTTGAACATGTCAGAAAAGCCTCCAATACCTAGTACAAACCATTGTTCGCTGTGGCAGGGAATTTAAGACAGTGGCAGTTTGTAAAATGGTATAGAGAGTTGCTATACATCATCTAATAATGAGGGTACAACATCCCCTTAAATTTGATTGAACCCTCCTTGATGATGTTATACACAGCATAGAAATATGGCATATGGTTGTTATGGTGTTTGGAAGCTATATGGCTAACACAATTTGAATCATAAGTACTGGTATTCCATGATCTAGAATAAATGCTAGACAAATAGTGACCAATGTGCATCGAACCCTTGAAAAATAATTTCTGAATTTTTGTGTGGCTAGGCTACACCAAAAATAATTTTGAACCCCATAAGTGATGTTATGCAACAGTTTGTATGAATATAATAACTCAGATCTAGCTAGGATGTCTAGCTGGCATAGTTCCTCAAATATATGTAGTGATGTTATCCAGTAGTTTGTATGAATATAACAACTCAAATATAGCTAGGATTTCCAGTTGGTATAGATCCTCAAATACATGTCAATGATGAGAAGATGCTCTTTGCTTTCCAAAAATAGTCGAGCACTATTATAGCTGATTGAATATGTCTTCAGACTGATCTTTAAATGGAATAATCCATAATGGGAAACAAGTTTTTTGATCCAATGTGATAGAATTACAAAACAATTTTCACCCCTGAGAATTTGAACATGCCAAGGATTTACGTCCTTGGTTGCCCTATATTGAACAATTTCTCAAACTTGAATATACTATGCAAATGATAGCTTGAATGATCTTCAAATGAAGATAGGTACCTCCTCGATATACCTTTTCAATTTGGGCAACTGGGTCCTCAATTTCCCTCTAATATTGTTTTTAAGCTTGTAAAATTACTTTTAAGCTTTTAATCTGATGCATATCTTGCTACAAGGATAATTAAGTGAATGACCACATTTATAGTGATTGAAAGATGAGAAGATATTTCGTGGAAGAATGCATAGATCACTGTCCCATGGATCAGTTTAATTATTCTATCAAAGTTTATAATGGCAGAGGCAACCAAAACTACAAAAGTCATGTTATTAAGTGGACACAAAGAAGTTAAGAAAGAGAATTCTATAATAAAATAAAGATGTATAGTCTCCAATGTGTAGCAATTATAAAAATGTATGGGCTTTTATAGTGATGGAGGGATATATCCATTGATGGCTACACATCTTGCTTTGACTAAACACTATCAAGTTCCCATCTTATTTAGATGCAATGGAAAGGAGAATATTACCTTGTTTAACACCAAATTCTGAAGATAATCAAAAAGTTTTCAAATTGCAAAAGTCAAAACATTAGTATATGGTAGATGTCAATAGATGCATTCAGTAAAAACATCATACAACACCATCCCCTACATATCTGATATCAGACTGTCACAGATGCAAGAGGAATGTTCCAAAACATGGGACATAATTTGTCTAGAGCTGAAATATTGTGAGATTAAGGGGAAATTTATTGGTGGGATTTTAACCAAACATTTGAAATCTGGAAATGATGCAAATGTTTTTATGGAAATGTGTTTATTCTAATTATGCCTTATTTTTATCCTTGTGGTGTCAATTTGTATATATGAATTTTGTAGAGCTTGAATCTGAGCTAAAATTAGTGTCAACTTGCTCATGCATGTATATATTTACATTATTCCTGCTTGTTGAGGATGATTGTGTTCCTCTTAAATGTTGTTCGTTGGTATCACCAGTTGGCTATCAAATCCTTCGTCAAAAGAATTTAAAGCTAGAATTAGACAGAAATCAATCAAATCTTGGTGAATCTTGTTGTCTACATCAGAAATAGCCCTTCATCTTATATGCCCCATCCAAAGTCTCTATTATGTCAATGTCATCTGAAGCTTGCATTTGACCTTGTTTTTTGAGGCATGCTGCACACTAAATTAGATGTGGTATCTTACCTAGTTTAACATCAGATTTTGTAATGGAAGCCCAATGGACTTACCATTTGAGCTCATTCCAGATGCTAGACATACCAGATAATTAAAATGAAATAGATATGAGTTAAATTTTGAGCTTTCTTATATTGGTGAAATCGGCAATTTTTTATTTTTTCTTTAATTTCTTAGCTTGTGCATCTTTATAAGGTTAATCTCTTGAAGCATGACTATCTTCTTGTTTATTTGTAGGCATTTCTAGACAATGGTGCCCAGATGACCATAATATCTAAGAGTTGTGTTGAGCGATGTGGGTATGCCTCATAATACTGAGTGATGTAGTTCCAAGGATGAACAATCAATTTAATAGAAGCTTCTGTGGTTTTCATGGAATGTTAGCAGTCGTATTATGTCCTTTATATGATGGAGTGTGCAAATTATCTTTATCATTTGATTATGTGAAAAAATCACCAAGGTTAATTTAATTATAAGGATAAAGTATTCATTTGTAATGAATATTTTTATCTTCTAATGAAAGGCTTCTTTGTAAACCATTCTTATACATACAGTCCATTCCCAGATGGTTATTAAGTACTTTATCGCTCAAAAGTTTCTTGAAATGTTTTTAAAAGCCTTTCATCTAGGTTCTTAATAGGGACCTAGAAATGCTTTCTTGACTGGCCAATGAGTAATGATAAATATCACTACATTGCTATCATCTAAATAATAATTTGCTTTATGCAGCTAGCACAACAGTAAAATGGATTATATAGATCTTACATGTATATCCTATTGGTTGCATAATTTCTTCTATCTGCATTGTGCAACTGGTTTTCTATCACAAGAGATTTTTGAATGCTTGATGCCAGTTTCAACCCATTTGAGAATGATAATCTGTCCTTCCTAGATGGCTTTCTCTATCACCAATTGTTCTTATGCAGATGTCATCTTTATGGTCTTCCAAGACATTTGAGTTTGAGTCTCTATGGTCTTTTACCTTATGGAGCTTGTCTATTGCTGAAATTTGTATTCCACAAATTTGGCATTTGACAATAGAATCATGGGTTAAATATCTGTACCAAAAGTGCTAATTTGTAATTAATAATTTTGGTTAGGCAAATCTTATGCTTTACCGCTGGAAATTCTGGACTCTTAAATTTGTCTTAATATAGTTGTGCTTTGTACATGTTGAATGAGTTACAATTTGTTTTCTTTTTCAAAGATATTTTGTAGAGTAGGTACACGTTTATAATTGGAATTATCTACCTTGTAGATAGATTCTCACTATTGATGGCTTTTACTATTCCAACAGATTGTTATGGCTTTTGGATAAGCGGTATACTGGAATTGCTCGTGGTGTTGGTCAATCACCAATAGTGGGGAGAATACATGTTGCACCAATTAAGGTAAATGCGTACATATACATCAACTGTTAAATTTCTTATTGAAAAATTAAAAGATTTACCTATAGGTATTACCATATCTATCTTTATTTGCTCTCTTTCCATTATAATGTTTTTCATAGTTTAGAAGTCTTCAATTTCTTATCTTTGTCTTATGTTAGCTATGTAGTTTCTTTTTATCCCAATTGCAGACCTAGGTTAGAGACACTATTTTTTTCCTATTTAAGATTTGAAGTTTTCTTTTTTATCTTAATAATCAGTTGCAGACTTAGGCTAGAGACATAGTGTATACTTCCAGTTTGATTCTCATTAATGATATAAATTGTGTTTCATGGGGATGCTTACCCAGCCCCCAAACCCTCATTCCCATTCCAGTCCTGTCCTTATTCCCATCCACATCCCCATCCCCATCCCAATCTCCATTCCCATTTCAGTCCTGTCCACATCCGCATCTGCATCCATAGTAAATCAACTTTTAATTTTAATAAAAAGTGGTGCCAAAGTGATAAAACTAAAATTGGGTGTTAGCTGGGCCCACACACCCTACTTTGCAAACCTGTTTATATCCACTTTGGCGATTTCATCAGCTGTTACACTTTTAGTATGGAAACCCTGATTTGTGCTGGGAGGCTAGATGAAATCCTAATTTACCTTCATCACCATTTTCACCTCTATTCTACAATGTCTGTATTCCATTATATGCCATCCCTATGCAGGACTGATGTAATGTTCCCACTTCCCGTATTGATATTTTTTTTCTGTTCTCAATAGATTTCTTAAATCCATATAATTCATTTATGATGTCTATTCTTTCTTCGCTTAGCTATAATGGATTGGTTGACCCCAAATGATTATTCAATATTTCTTTTTTTTAAACTAATCACAACCACTGTATTGATCTCCATCAAACTAACCCTTGATGACATTCATATCTTCTTTATATATCTATTCCTTTATATATGGATGCAATGTTTTGATCCCACTATAATGTACCCTGACAAATTCTGTACAATATCCCCCTTTACGCTACCTAATTTAGTCAAACAATTTGAACGAAATCTGACTAGGAATTTGAGCTATATATGTAACTAAGGCAACACATCAGTATCTACTGCAACATCCTTCTTCTGAATCTAATTCAACTCAATGATTCCAGGCTTATAAATTATTGATGATACAACAACAACATAAATAGCCCATCCTGTAGTATTGTATAAAAATAATGGATAAGGATTGAGTGCTCATATTTGCATACTTAAATCTTCCAGTCATACACAGGGCTGACATATACTTCATTTTTATGCCAACTCCAGCCTGAGCTCACAGCAGTCAGATATGCAATGCCCAAAATCCACACTACAGCTTTAATTTCTTTATTATTATTGTCGAAATACACTCAGAATTTGATATTAGTGCTGCTTAGTGATAAGCTGGCTTTGATTTGTTAGAGCAAACAGTAACAGTCATCTTCAATAGCATCTCCTTATAATATTTGATATACAATTCTTGACACTTTTACAGGGCTGGTAAGTGATGATGAGTTTTGGTGCCTTAACTGTAAAGTTAATTCATTTATGTCTTATGTCTGATGATGCTCTACCCAATCTGTAATCACCAATGGTAATATAATGTGTTCCAAGAAATTCACAGCATGAGCTACTTCAGTGGAAACACTTATTTATCAACCTCTTGCTGATTCGATGGATTTCAATGTGAAATCCATCGAATCAGCAAGAGGTTGAATTGTCCCACTATAATCCATGTTCGTTTGTTCGATGCCTGAGCGATCGTCTAATCCATCTTGTTCTATGTGCAAAGGATAGACCTATGTATTCCTCCTTTGATTGTTTCAAGTAAATCCAAATACTTTTGCTGCTCAATGAATTAGTAGTTTTCTTGCTGACTATGTTTTCCAAGGGTGGCTGAACTCTTATCGCTGACTGTAATATAAAAGTGCTGAATTGATAGTAGCTTTTGATTCTTTGTTATGATTCCCCCTTTTTCATCTGAATGGCTACTCCTATTATATATAGTTTGTATCGAATGGAGGGAAGAGTCATGACTATTGGCTTTTCTCTTAATCATTTCCTTTGTTATCATTAATTATATAATTTTAATATGACCTCTACTAGTTATATTTTGAGGGTTATTGTAGACTCATTATTTTTTTATTATATATTTCAATTTCATAATTTTATTATAATTATAATTTTATATTTATTATAATTATAATTATATTCTATTGTGAATTTAATTGTCATTTTATTATTGTTTAATAGTTATATAATTATATCATATCATTTACATTTTATCACTATATCAATTGATATAATATAATATTATATCAATTTGATATCTTATATTAGGTTATAATGTTATTTATTTATTCATTATTAACATTGTTTGATAATCTTTATTAATTTCAACTTAAAATGGGGGACATCACTCCTACTATCTTCCCCTAACTTAATCCAACACAAACACACTATTTTCAATGTTTTAGGTGTTCATTTCATCAGTAAACCCAACTTGCTGTCCTACTAGGCCTAATTTGCAATTAGGTCTCCAGTGAGCATTTTAATTTTTTTTTCTCCCAAATGTCCCAAAAGACTCTCATAATCACATATTTTGATACCCAGTTGGCTATATTTCAACATATCTCAAAATCAGATATTGGTGTTTTGGACCAACTATCCCCGATAGATGACTGTCACTGGTTTTTGGCCTATTTGATCTCCACTTTTACAAAGAAACTATTTGAAATAGGTGCCTTTTGGCCCTAAAGCTTTCAACAGTGTTGTTGTTTTAGCCTTATGCAAATGTATTGTTTGAGGGGTGCAATCAACCTTTGACTGTACGATTTGCAGAGCCTAAAAGACCCAAAGTTGGAGATGCAAGGTTCAAACTTCTATTTATCTTATCACCTAAAACATGTTACATCAATATGTATCTTGAAATACGAGTGTATTCCCAACTAATTTTAGGTGTTAATTTTTTTGTTATATTATCTAGAAATGGCCCTATGTTCGGAGGACTAGGCTTTGTTGTTGAACAACAGAGGCCATTTGGATCCAAGTAAGCGATTAGTAATTTAATGTGTTTGAGTTGGAGGCTTCAAATGATGTATTTAGTAGAATCATTTGTGTTGCTCATGTAGGCCTACTATGAGTGGTGGAGGCCACACAAGAGGATGGGGTGCACCTGGAAATAGGCAGCCCATGGGTCTAGCAAATATGAGAATACCATCCCCACAAGTTGCATAACATCCATTTGGTAGGCCATCAACTCCCAGTGGAAGATCATCACTTGTAGGAGGACATCCACCATTGGTAAGGCCATTCGACTATCACTTTGTAGATTATATTATATATATATATATATATATATATATATATATATATATATATATATATTATAAACATTTGGGAGTTTCCACTAATCTTTTTAAGGAGAGTTGTATCATTGCTTAATAAATACATCAAGTGTCATGCAGAGGTTGGATCTATCAGTGGCCCCCAAATTTCAGTAAATGGCCCCATTGGAGGGCCTCCTTATGTGTCTGCCCCAGTAGGAGGCTAAGATATTTGTTCCAAGTAAGGTTTAGGTGAGATGGTTGAGATTGGATGTTCCATCTCTGATTGAATTGAATTTTATTGGTTTGCTAACTTGCAATAGACACTTTAGTGGCTGCAAGATGTTTATTTTTAGATATATATAACTGAATTTTATTTTGATAATTGGAAAACATTACTCTATTTGGGCGTGAGGCTTGAAAATTATGGTGATAAGTGCCTCGAACTGGTGTAACATAATCCTTTAAGGAGCTTGAAATTCGCTTATTTCAAGGATTATGGTATTTTTGTGTTTTTCTTGGATTGTTGATACTTGTAATTTGTTACTTGTGGTTAGAGCGGTAAAGTTATTTTGTTAGAAAGTGATACTCTTATGTTTTGCAATGACATTTTTAATGTTTTGTCTTTATTGAGGTTTCAGTATATTCGAGTACATCTATGCAGTCAAGTGCTTGGATACAAATATACTATTGTTGGATTTTTCTGAAGTGTGTAGAATATTGCTGGTCTCTAATGAGCACCTTTTTCTTCTGGTTTATTTGAAGGAAATCATAGTCAACAAGCCAATTTTTATAGTGTTTTCGGTGATGTTGTCCTCAACATATGTTAATCTACATCATTGCCTTCTAAAGTTCATAGAGTCATCTTGTTTCTATAATATTCTCATTGCCCTTGTAGGGAGAGTGATAGAAACACCTTTGTTCTCTTTTTTCTCATTTTTGCGCCACAAGTTAAAATTATTTATTGTGTCTTAGAAGCAATGTAGTCCTCTCATTATTCATCTAACTTATGTACAAGTTCTCTTTACTGAGGAGGATGCACATTTAAGGTTTTAAGTGTGAATAATTTTTCCATTGCTTTCTTCCCAACACTCGACAAACACTTACACTTATAATTATGACAGATGGAAGATATTCTTCTTTCTCACCAAGTCAACTCTATTTTGATACTCCTAAAATTATTGTCTTTAGTATCGTCCATTCTTTCTCTATTTGGGTAGCTGATTTAATGGAGTAACTTTAGTACACTCTTCATGGAGAATGATGCAACTAAGTTTTCAATAATTTATAAAACCCCTTTAGCCTTTCTAACATGGAATCTTACAAGTTGTCACCTCCAAAGAATGTGGGTGGAATTAGTTGTCCAATTTTTAAAGATAATTTATTTTAACAATAGAAATATAATTCATGCCTATGGAACACTTCACATGCTTATTTGTGCTCGTTGATGTGACTTCAAGGAAAATTTTGAATTTTTCTAGATAACTAATTATTGTTTTAGTTTTCTTGATACATTTTCACTTACTTCCTTTTGGCTACTATTACTCTTGAAAATAAACTCTTTTGTGCCTTATCTGTGTACAATGTCATGTGGGCTTAGTAGTCACCATTTCATTTTGAAATAAAAAATACTTTATAATCCATATTTTTCATCTGTTCTTTTCTTAAAAAATAAGCATTTATTTTGTTTAACTGCATGGTCAAAGGGTGAATGTAGAATCTGCAGTTGCAACTGCATGTTTGATGCATGACCTTGGTGATGTTACATCAAAATTTAAGGCAATACTTAAAATCATAAGTGGAATAGCAATGCTTGTACTTGAATGCAAGCACTTGACTACATAGATATTGCAAGCTAAACGATTCGAGAATGGCACAAATTCTAATGTACTCCTTGCAATACTTGATATAATGAAAGATATGATTGAAAACAACTTCAATTCATCTAGCTCTGGAACTCCTAATGCTATACATAACCTATTATAGCTGAATATACCACTAAATATGCTACGAAATGTACTCATACAATGCTATACACATTGTATGATTATTCTTCAAAGGGTATTAGCTCAATCGAAGAGCACTTGCTTTTAAAGTAGGAGGATGGTGGTTTGATTCCATCATGCCCTATTATAAGTATATATACTACTAAATATACTATTATTGTGATCAGATAGATCACTACATATAAAACTAAATATATGACTAAATCAACTTTCAAATTTATGAATAAATATGTGATTAAATATATTATTAATTATATGAGTAAATGTGCGACTAAATCAACAATCAAAAATAGTGACTTAAGTTAGTCAAGTGACTAATAGTAGTTAATATCCAGTCATTTATAACACTACTAAATATACTACTAAGCGATTTTAGTCACTGATTTTGATCTGTGACTATAATATACTACTAAATACACTACTAATTTAATAGTATATTTAGTAGTATATTTTAATCACAGATTAAAATCAGTGACTAAAATCGCTTAGTAGTATATATAGTAGTGTTGTAAATGACTGGATATTAACTACTATTAGTCACTTGACTGATTTTAGTCACATATATACAATTTTTAGTGATTTTTTTAGTCACATATTGTTGTTTTTGTACTAGGAAGCTTGTCGAACAAGCTAGAAGATGTTAATAGATAAGAATGACAACTAAGCATATGTCCACAAAAGGTGGAATGTCTTTGATCAAGGTGAGGAGATAAGTATGACTTAGATAGGAACAAACTCTCATGTTGTCAACAACTCCTAAAATACAACTATCAACTAAATGCATTAACCTAAGTAAACTTAAGTAAAAGTGTAAATAATAATTATTTACTCTAACACATACTAACTTCCTCTAAGCCCACATAACTTTGTATACCTTTTGTAAAGCTCTTCAAACAAAATTGTATGACTATATCATGTTTACTAGTTTTATACTTAGAGCATTTTCTAAGTATCATTAAACTAAACTTGTCTTATGACTTGGCCACCTCAAAAACTATGTTATATTTCCATTAATGATAACCCTAACAACTATACTTAGCAAAATTATTCACATGTTCTCCTCTTTTTTTAGTGTGTTTCTCTAATTTTCTAAGATGGAGAGTTTTCTATCTACTAAATTATTATTGTGTATTAGGTAGGCATGTTTATGGGTAGGTAGGGGAATATTTTTTCATCTTCTTTAGTGCTCTTTTTGTGAGGTATGAGGCTCCGGATGTGTGCTTCTATGGGGTTGAGGTATCTTCATTTCATATCTCATTGTCTTTATAACTTCAAAGGTTCTTTGTTTCCTCCACTAGACTTCTCTACTAGTGAGTATTGGTGGTTATGGATAGGTCTTTCTCCCTATCCTCTTAGGAAGGATTTGTCACTTTTCTTCTCTTTTCTTGAGGGGTATTTTGGTGCAGAGTTAGTGGGTTTGTGGTATTAGTTAGTGCTTGGCTACAAGTCTCAATCTTTTCCTTGTAGAGTTGGGATTATCTTGTCACCCTCGCTTTGTGGGATTCAGTGGTACAATGATGTTGGGTGGTCCAATGGCCCTTTTATGTTGGGGATGCTTGGCTACAACTCTCAATCTTTTCCTTGTAGTGTTGGGATTATCTTGTCACCCTCGCTTTGTGGGATTCAATGGTACAATGATGTTGGGTGGTCCAATGGCCCTTTTATGTTGGGTTGCTCTTGTTCCTATGGCTCCTTCCTTATATGAATCACGTAGAGGTGCAATCACACCTTTTTGAGTTGGGTCCTCTTCTGCTCATTTTGACCTAGGCTCTAGGTGGTAACTAGTTATTGGTATTCTCTTTTCTAGTGGGTTATCCTATGGGGATGATGGCTTTCTACAAATCGTTCTTTTAGAGGTACTATGTTGTCTTTCCCTACTTTGAGCACTTGGAGTAGGATTTTTTTATGGAGGATTCCCACATAAACCCCTCTATTTTAAAATTTTAGTTTTTTTCCTTTTTTGCACTTGATCCCTATAGTTGTTTCTCTATTCAAAAGATTTTGAATCCACCTCTCACAGATTCTTTTTCTCCAACATTTTGACTTGATGTTACTTTTTATTAGGTTCATATTGACTAATCTCTCTTTATCTTGATAGAACCATATTTAAATAAACACTAAAAAAGGAAGGATGCATAAAATGTAGAAACAATTATAAGATATATCATTTCTATGCACCTTGATCATTAATTTCAAATGTTATGGATACATTTGAATATGTTTGACCATGATGAAATAGTATTAGAGAAATAATGGTCGATGCAAGGAAAATGATTCATCAATCAAGGACATAGAAATTCTACCTAAAACAAAGGAGATGATGCCTCTCCATTCATGGTAGGAATATAGAAGAAGAGAAACAATGCATCTGAATTGCATGACAAATTGATTGAAAAGACCATGACTCCAAGGAGGAAGGAGGACTATCTAGAAGCTCTTATAACATCAAAGATAATGACATTAAGGAAGGCAATCGAGTAGTGCAACTCATGGTTGATAGCATCAACATGTTAATGGTTGGAAAAAACATTTGATTTAGAGTACTTAGTGTGACGAAATAGATGCTCCTTCAAATGGATGTAGACACATGGAGCAAAATAAGAAACATACAAAAATAGATTTACACCAATATATTTGTCAATATGTTAAAGACATTGCCCCACCCCAAAATGATAGATTTGAAATAAAGGACCAAATCCATCGAGACGCCATCATGAGAGGAAAACTTAATACTCAGCTTTCTATTTACAAAGCTTATTGGTTCAATTATGCAGTAAGGAAAGTTTCTATCTCCTTGTGATGTTGTGACCTCCATAGTGTAATCACCCAAAAATGGTCATCTAGACTATTGGCCCCCTTCTCAGCTTTTTGACTAATTTAATTAATCATTTACCTAGACCAAATTGCTAAAAATCAATTAATTTGATTATATCCTATATTTTGACTATGCTATCCTAGATTCATCATTTGATTAAAATAACATGTCCCCTTATAATTTTTTAAAAGACTCCATTCTTCTAACCCACTTAAAGTGCACACATAAAGTCCTTTTTCTATTTTTCAAATTAAAAGAAATGGCTTTGTGACTTTTGTCTTATATGTGAAGTCAACTTTTATTTTATTGGTTGACTTGCTTGTACACATGGATCACTCCTATTTTCAAACTCCACCATTGATCTTTAATCATCTTGACCTTGATCTCTACACTCTATATGACTTTAAAAGAGAGAGAACTTTCCCCCTCCAAGGATCCACCTTTTGAGTATTGTTATGTTGCAGGTTTTCTAACTGGTTTCCTTAAGAGATTTGTGGAGAACTTCTTATTCCTTTTCTCATTCTATCATCACCATTTCATATTAGTTTAGAAGTATCTTGCATGGTAGTTTAGGTCTTTTTCCAATTGTCTAGCTCACATAGCATAATTAGCTTGGATATTGTAATACTTTCATCTTGTTAACATAACTGCACATTGCATTTCATATTAGCGTATTTCATATTTGCATTGCATTTTAAGAGTTCTCCTCCATGGACATTTGCATTCTTTCATCTTGTCTTTGGAACCTCCCATTTCATGGTTTACTAGAAATAAGAGTATTTCTAAGGCTCGATTGAGAGCCCTCATATTTGAATCATACTCTCTTGCACTACATGGATAAGGAGCTCTAAGTTGGCATCCAAGAATTTCAAACTTGGATAGAATGGTTTAGAGTGTGACACATTTCTAGTGTACAGATAGACAAAATGCATGTAAAATATGGGAGCATCAATAAAGCATGTAAACTATTTGATAGAATGTCACCACTTCAAGATGCACTAATCATATAGAATAGGCATGTGTGGGAGATAAAATTCACAAGCATGAATTTAAGGGTAATAATTTGAAGGAGGTGTGTATCAATGTTGATATATGTACTAGATTCATTGACAGTGATAGAGTGTATAAATGGAGGACCACAACAGAAGACAATCTTGGTAGATGCAGTTAACTAGTCATTCCTTATAGATTAAAAAGTGACACATGTTACTTATTATAACTCCTTTGTGCTTTGACTCCTAAAGAGATTGGAGTTGGTTGTAACTTGTATTCAAATTCTAAAACTTTAACTTTTGAGGTAGTTGTGAACTGAAAGGATAGCCTCTAGGTAGTTACCTTATAGAGCTCATATATAGGAGACTTTGTGAAGGTAATAAAGGGACTTTTTGGATTTTGGAAATAGGGGACACTCATGTTGAAGATTTGATAGCAAGAAATTTTTTGTAAAGTGCATACAATTCTTGCTCTTGTAATCAATAAATTTTCTTATATTCTTGGTGCAAAGAAATAAAAGGAAGTGCATTTTGCATTCTTGTTTCCATAAAATCTGAACTGTTTGGGTGTTGATTCTTGTTGTAAATAATGCTTTAACAATATTTTGCAAGTTTTAGTGAACCATCAAATTATCCTTTGAGCTAATGCCATCCTTCAAGTGTAGTTCTTGATCATTCTTGTTAGCAATTGAAGTTGATTTAGGAAGGCTTAGAAGTCATTTGGTGCATTCATTTTCAGTAGCTTTCATTCTATCTTTCATAATTTAAATACATCTTTATTTGAAAATATGAAAAAAATATCTTACAAGGGAGTTTTCCCTCTAAATGCAGAGGAAGGTCATATACCAAGGGCCTATCCAACTGTTGGAGAAATTGATTTCCCACACATTCTATTGGGCCAAATCATGTACTTTCCAAGTGGCAAACCTGTTTACCAAAAAATCTATAAACAATTTTCATTTATCTCAATTCAAATAACAAATTCATCATTGTATTACAAAACCACTATTTATTGAAAACCCTAGAGACGACAGTTTTTAGCAGGTAAATCGTTACAACCAACCAAAATTATTAATGAAAATTTTAGAAGCTCAATACTTTTTCAATCTTTTAGATTTACCTCTTTTCATTCTTGTATGGTGAAAAGTAGATTCCTGATTTTGTTTATGAGCGTATGGTAGACAATCTTTATGAGAAGCTCGACTCAGTTACATACATAATGGATATTCTCTCCAATTCCAAACTTGTGCACACAGAAGGGGATTCCAAACATGCTTTGTCTAAGCAATGTCTCTCTATCAACACAAAAGCACAAATAAAATTTTAGGGACACTTTCTTTAGTTTTAATTGAATCTTAGCATGAAGTCTAACCCCAAGATATTTCTTAAAATTTGTACTCATAAAAGCTTAATCATTATTAAATCTTAATACTAATTGTGATATTTATCATAATTTAAAAAAAAAAAAAAAATGGTTCAAACAACATCCAAGAATAATATAACTGACTAGAGTATTAAACCAACCCTCACATATATAGACAATCATGTAAAATTAAGGGAGGTGACCTATAGAACATGAAGTCTAGTCCTATCAAAACTATGATGCAAACATACATGAGTGTCTTATACAATTCAAATATGTATTTCAATAGTAACACAAGTATTTGAAAATTCACTATTTGAGCTAGGCACTCTCAAAACCACATCACTGTTGATACAAAGTGTCTTTAGGGCTCACAACAGAATCCATACAAGCATAATTATTTATTCTGCCTATTTCTTCTAGGTTCACCATTGTTACCTATGTACATCAATATTACTAGCTAAGTCCAGATAACACTTTTCCATGAGATTGCTAAAATCTTCTATCTTTGTTTGAGTAAGAAAACTTTGATATTTAATAATGTATTGTGTGGCCTTCACTTCGTGTTTGTGAATCTATAGGTCTCCATCTTGTATAAGCTTCATGAATTTGGATTTTTAATTGGAATCTCCAAGTTGATAGATACATGAGACATTATGGAAAAATGTATGAGTTTAAGATTAAACTCAATGGGACACCTTTTGTCCTTTTGAAAAATTTCCTCCTTCTTGGCTTTCTAGAGAAGCCATAGGATATCTCTAGTTAGCACCAACCAAAATTTGTTAAGATACAAATCAAAAGATTCAACATAACCAGCCAAAATTTTGCTCCATGAAAGGATAGGTTTCTTATTCCATTCAACTGGAGATCCAAAATATATAGACCAGATCTTATTAGCATATAAATAATAAAAAAATATGCTCAAAAGTTTTGGGCTTGTTACACAAAGCACGAAACATAGGTTCAACATTAATGGAGGATAAGACAAAATCAATTGCAATCCTTTTTATCAACAAAATTCATCTAAAGTGAGTGATTTTAGGTTCATAGGGTCCACTCCAAAAGTAATCAAAGAAAAAAAGCAAGTTTGAGAAAGGACAGCCAAAATCCCAACACTTGGACACACACATAAGCATAGAGTGATCATTCTTAAGAAACCCATTTATCTGCTTTGTAGAAGCACCAGTAAGAAGGGTACCATCATTTCATCTAGTAGTTCTTACATATTTATCATTATTCATGATTTTTCCAATGCTCTCCTTACTTATCACTTTGGACAAAAGAGTATATGTCTTCTTTTGCGAGCTAGGAATACAATATTTGTTGGAGATATCAACTCATGACCCTATTTTATTGTTAACCAATAGATCATTAATAATATAAATGAATTTTTCATTTCATTTTTTGGTAGAGTGACTTTGAGTTAAAGCAAGATACTTGTTATTAAACACAAGTCCCACTAGATTGACATGTTTGCAATAGTATAATTGGGAGGCTCCCCAATAACACTCCTAAAAGAGATAAACTCCCTCACTTGAGACTAAGAGATCCATAAAGAGATGAACACTTTAGACCCAAAAATTTATATTTTAAAGTTCCCCATGATGATATCCTAGAAAGGAATATTGGACCATTGTTTACCTTTCTTAATCATAGATTTTTCAATGTTATTTCTAACAAGAATATTTTGGGCTCATTTCCCTAGAAGGCTTTATAGATTCATTTAGCAACAATGGCAATTCCATGAGCTCTAATATATTTTAACCCCAAACCCCAAAACTTTTTAGGGAGGCAACACCATTCCCATTTTACACAATGTCTTCTTTTGGAGCCCACACCATCAAACCATAAAAAGTCTCTTAGGATCTGCTCAAGAAAATTAATCTAGAATTTGGAAAAAATTCAAGTGGAGGCAAATATAGGTGATGGGAAGACATCACCTTCTAGACAACTTGCACTCTCCCAGTAAGTGAGAGGGAAGGAGTTTGCCATTTGATATGTTTTTAGTTAATCTTGTTGTAAATCCACTCCCACATTTTAGAGAAGGAAGGCTATAATGAAAATGAGATGCCAATGAGATGCCAAGGTGTCTGATAATAGACTTAGGCCTAGTCCAATTCCATCCCATATTGGTCAACCAACTAGGGGGCAATTTTGTCAAACCAAGAACTGAAGACTTCTGAGGAGCTACTTTTGCTCTAGAATCCACATTAAAAAAGGTCTGTTAAGGGCCTTAGAGAACCTATCTCCAGACCATTCTAGATATAGTGTTGTATCATCAACAAATCGAGTATTAATTAGTTCTTTTGAATTATGAAGAGTAATACCTTTAATTGGAGGTCCCAAAGAGTTATCTCTTAGAATATAAAATAGAGCATCAACCTTATTTATTATTTTATTTCTTTATTTGAATTGTTTTATTCCTTTTGTTTACTCTTTTTTATTAGCGATCACAAAGAGAGAGGGGCAATAGGGAACCCTTTCCTTATAGATCTCTAAAGAACAATATGATTAGACAACTCCCCATTCACATCAATAATATTAGAAGAATCACGAAACAAAATTTCAATCCATTTACAAAAGTATTGAGGGAACCCAAAAGCTTTGAGCATACCATTGATAAATGGCCACTCAACTTTGTCTTATGTTTCTCAAATTCTAATAGGATCATTGCCAAATTTTGTCCCTCTATCTTAGCCCAGTGCATGGCTTCCCAACTAGTGAAGAGATTCTTCAATATATATCTCGCATTTATGAAACTTGTTTGAGTAACTAAAACAAATTTCTTAATAATATCTACAATTCTTCCAGCCAAAATCTTAGCTATAATTGTATAAGATAGATTAAGAAGTGTAATAGGCCTCCAATTCTTTACCAAAGATTTATCCCCACTTTTATGGAGCAATTTTATGACCCCTCTATTCATATTTATGCCAAGAGAACCGTACCCAAATGCATCATTACAGAAGCTCAAAAGTTCTTCTCTGATCCATTCAATATTTTCTTTATAGAATTCAACTGGGAGCCCATCAAGTCTAGGTTATTTGTCATTGGCCATAGCTTTTATGGATCATTGAATCTCATCGAATGATATGCATCTACTAAGTGTTTCACTTTTCATATCTGATATTTTTTTAGGAATCATCTTCAAACACTCATTCAAAGCCTCTTGTTGTTTTTGACCAAATTTTGAGGAAACCAATTTTGAGCAGAATTTAAAGAAGGCTTCTCTAATTAGATTAGGATAAGTAGTACTCCCTACCTCCACCTGAATATCCTCAATCATTTCTCTCTTACGCTTTTCTCTAATGATATTAAGGAAATATCTAGATCCTATATCCCACTCTTTTAACCAATTCATCTTGGCTTAGATCCTTTGTCCGTGGATCTTATATTTTTGCAATGTCTAAGTTAGTGTTTAGTAGATATCAAGTCATGTTCAAGTAAGGGATATCCCCCTTCAATTTGGAGTTGAATTTTAGTTTCATTCAACCTAATTTGAAGATCATTCTCCTCCTTGTTTCTATCCCTTGCACGATTTTTACCAACAATTTGATAAACTTTTCTCCAGGCATTCTCTAAAATATTCCATTTTTGACCAATCTTTATGACTGATCACACATTTTGGACAAGAGTGTCACCATTCTAATAGCATCCTTAGTATTTGAGTCATTTAACAAAGAAGTATTTAGTTTGAAAAACTTTATTCCTAGAGATGTTGTTATCAAGCCCATTGTGATTAAATAGAATATTACTGTGAATATAGGTGAGTGATTTGAAAGAGAGGTAGGGGAAACTTCTACAGGGGAGTGGCCATGCTTGGTTTGCAAGGAGAAAAATGAGAAGTCTCCATAAATCCTATCTAGTCTGCAAAAGGCTATATTATTGCCCCTTGATTATTACACCATGTGAACTAAATATCCTCAGAATGATTCCTCTTTTTCTCAAGATGATTTGATAGGTTAAAGCATCTTTTGAATTTAAGTCATAAAAATTGTTCATTACCTTTCCAAGAGTCTTTTAATCCTCAATGTTTATCATGAGCATATTCCACCATATTAAAATCACCCACAAAGATCTAGTAGACTTTAGGCATCTCAAAAGAACACCATTCACATCATTTAGCTTTCTCCATGTAATCATTTGAAGCATAGATGTTGCATATCCCATTTAAATCCTTATTATACTTCAGGGTCACCTGAATCACTCTTTGACATGATGAGCATCCATGCCCTAAAATAGAATTAGCCCACTTGGGACCCACCATAATTGTAATACCACCTTTCCCTCTGCCATGATTGGAGTGAAACCCTAAGGCTTGGTCCCAAAGAAATTTTAGCCTACAAGATGCCCGAAAACCAACCACTTTAATCACTTGCAAACAAATTATGTCTTTGTATTGTAACTTGTTACAACAACCCCTGCCAACATATTTTCTATTTTCCATTTCTAGTCCTCTAACATTCCAATTGTGTAGGTTTATCATCATGGGGAGATTATTTCAAGGGAGGCTTCAAATTCTCATATAATCTATTAAAATAATTAGGAATAACATTCATTTTTCTGTCACTATTAGAGAAAGAATTCCTAAAAACCTTAGAAAATGATCACCTCAGTTAGTGTTCAAATCCTACTAGGCCACAAGTAAGGGAGCATTACTCTCCCTAGGATTAACAATAACTCTTCTAAGCTTACTAGCCTTCTCATTGATAGATTTAATTTCCATTTGTTGTGTATTTAGTCTACTGGAATTATCAATAATGTTAGCCTCAATAGGATCTGCAAGTTTCAACATATCTATGGCTATGGGGTGATCCTCACAAGAAATAGGATTCAAGTGCCTAGCTGGGATTACCTCAAAATATCTATCATATAGAGGCTTGTCCAAAGAGATAAAATCACTTTTATCAATAGTTTCCACATCCAAGGATTCCTTCATAGACTAGACAAGCATAGGCTTCTCTTTTTTATCATCAGTAGACCTATTCTTCATTTTATTGGGGGTGAACTTTTTGACTGGGTTAGAAGAGGAATATTTAGCATCGTCGATGTTAACTCTGACATTATCAAAATGGGTTTTTAAGTGTCAGGATGTCCTTTTTAATATGTCCATTAAGCTTGCAGTGAAAACAAACATGGAGATTACCCAAACGAGAGACTTCCCAGGTGAAATTTTCTCCTTCCAAATCAAGATAAATAATCTTTGGAAATTTAATATTGAGAGATAAAGAAAATAGGGTTTGAGCATTTAGATGTGGAAGGGTAACCCTAGATTCTTCACTCTGTAACACAGAACCAAGCATGCCTAGAATATGCAAGATAAAAGGCCAAAAATATGCTTGAATATTTTTAATTTCCAGCCAATTTGGACTAGATCTTTTCAAAACTTTATCAAAATTGTTGGAATTACAAATGGGAAACGTGTACTTTTGACAGGGGGGCGAATCAGAAGTTCAAACTTCAACAATTTAAACTTTCACCATTCATTAGATGCATTCAATATATGAATTGAAATAAAATGCAAAGCAGATGTATCTAAAACATATAAGAAAACATACACACTTGGCACCAAATATGATCTCCCAAAAACCCTCCAAATGAGAAGGTAAAACTAGGGTGGGGATGACACCGACAAATTTTTACTCCTATAGTAATGAAGTGTAGTCAATTTAGGTTACAATAGGTTGACTGTGAAACATGATCTACCTTGTGAAAGGCCTGACCTGTTAGAGGATTTTAACACCCTGTTAGAAGTGTGCTTGGTTAAATGAATTTAGAACATCCACTTGGAATGTCACCCTATTAAAGGATTTGGCTCAGCCTTTTAGGACTACTCTGCTTAGGAGATTTTACTAAAATCACCTATTAAAATGTCTCAGCATAGATCTTATGAATGGCACTGGATTGCCTGATTAAAGATCAAATCCATACATTGTCCTTTTTTATCTTCTCTGATTTGATATAACAATGTTGTGTCCTCTATCCTCTATTCTGCACCTAACTGATTCTGCAATTCTTTCACACTACTAAGTCACCTTGAATGATTTCTAAACAATTCAATCATTCACCCCTTATAACCTTCCTGTAACTTGATATATCTCTCATTCCTCAATAATAAACTTTAGGGCTTTGTCTTCCTTATAAAGACTTTGGTGGCTTAGGGTTAGGTATGAATCTATGGCTGAGATTCATCCATATTTCTCCTTAAATCTTCATATTTTCTAATTGGTTGCATGAAAATACATAGGGATTCTGCAAATAGATTCGCCCTTATCTTTGAAAGATTGAGATCTATCCATAAGTCGGTATAAGAATGGTTTACATAGTTGTCTATGTCATCACAAACAAATATGTCCAATCTGTGTTAGTTTGCACTTGAAGTTACTAATGCTCGGCATATACTATAATTTTGTTTCTGGCTTGGCACCTGAACTGCTTGACATCTATTGTCTGCTTGACACTTGAATCACTCTGCATGGTCTATCTGCTTGACACTTGAGTGACTCAACACATGAGTGAATCGACACTCATTACAACTTGGCATGGTCTTGTATTTACATATTATACTTGGCATGCATTACTAGTTCGACATGAACTAACTAAATGACTTAAGTGTGTCGACACTTAATTGTCAAAACCAATCTGAGATCAACAATCTCCCCCTTCGACATGAGTGTTAAAAACACTTAACTATACATAATCAATCTAATCTTCTTGAGTATAACATATTCACAACTCAACTTATATAAAAAACTTCAAAATTTCAAAATTTTGTAATAACATATATACCTGAAAATTTATAACTCCCCCTGAGTTAATTTGCCTGTTTTGTATCCAAAATTTTGGGCTCCATTCTGAGTACATTTTCCTTTGTTGACTAATACTCTTTATGTTCTTCCTTAGCTAATGTTTGATCTACTTTGTTTGTATCTTTTTGTTGACTCCCCCTTTCATCTTGCATATTGCATCTCCATCTTTTCCTTTATCTGCCCCTTTTTGACACTCATGTTGAAAAGGGTTTATACGCTTATGGTGTATTTGTCCAAAAAGGATTTTTGGACTTCCTTGATTATTTTCAAAGCTGCATCGCAATTGTTAAATGCAACATCCAATGACTTGAGTTGGATTGTCAGCTTGGCTGCTAGGTGAACTAGTCCATCTAATGTAGAAATATGGGGATCTTTCTTTAACAATGTTTTTACATATCCTAGCTCTTTAAGAAGTATTTCCATATGTGGGGTGAGGGAGGCTTGGATATTTGTCAAATTGGCTCTTATATTATCCTCTTCTACTGTAAGCACAACTAGTTGACTTTGTGACTAAAGCAATGTATGAAAATGCTTTTCACTCTAAGCTGGGTTCTGTGGTAGTTGCATACCTGATACATTTAGGTTTCTCTCTAGACTCATAATGCTATGTCTTGTGTCTTGAGTGAAGAGTGTGGAGTCATACAATTTAGTGTACAATGAGAAAATATTCTCAAGTACCTTCTTCATTTCCTCAATCGTAGTTCCTAGTGCCACTTGTGTAAGTGCTATTTCACTAGATATATTCTCATTGACTTTTCCTTGAAACTTTCTTTTCAGACCATTCTAACAATTTAGCATTTGTGTCTAGGTCTTCATCGTTTACCTTATCCACAATATCTATCAATTGTTCCAATAGTGACTTTGATTCTTTTGATGTTGGAAAGCTAAAAGCATTTAAGATGTCTTTAATTTCTTGCAATGCTTGCATTTTTCTATACTCCTTCCTGAGTATTTCCTTATTTTTCTTCTTCTCTAAGGCCTTGTCGCATAATGCCTATTTGTTCTAGGGTCATTGTTGCATAATCAAATGTAGGTATCACTATTTCTTCACCTAAAGTTACATCACCATAGTGAGTTACCTTGTCAACTTTTGTAGAGCTTGAGGCTGGTGCTGAAATTTGCAGTGGTACAACCTTTGTACTCAATTTCTAAAGGATTTTTGTAGGAGTGTTTGATGTTGCTAATGTTATCAATGCTGGAATAGCTTCTTGCTCCTTTTTCTCTGGTGTATCCTTACTCTCTTCAAATCTATTCTCATCAATCACAATGATTTGAGTTACACCTTGTTCTTGTATTTGTTCTTTAGGTACAGATACATCTATCTATCTTGTTTGCTCTTCTATTTTCTCCTTTTCTTCTGCTTGTTTTTGTTCAACTAAATCAAATGTATGTGTCAACCTTAGTAGATGTGTCTACTGATGTTTGAATTAAAGGTTGAGCACTAGTAGCTGAATGGATGGAAGGAGGTGGTTCTTGTGTATTCACCTTATCCCTTGTGATGTTAGCTAATACCTTTTGAAGTTCATCAACACTGACTAGTACTAGATTTTCACATAGTCTTGCTTGTAATGTAGATTGGTCAAGAATCATCTTCAGATCTTTTGCAGTTAAATAATTGATGTCCTGAGTTGAACTATCAGGATCTTCTTCAAATCTTCTGCAGTTAAAGGATTGATGTCCTAAGCTGAACTATCAAGAACATCTTTAATAGTTATGATTTCTATAGGTATACTAGTGTCATGAGGAGGGCTTATAGTAGGCATTTGTATGTCTTGCACACTTTGTTCTTCCTGCTACTCTTCAACTATAGCCATATCATCAATTTTCCTTTATGTCTACTCCACTGTATTATCCTTTTCTTTATTTTTTTCCTTGTCATCATCTTCATCTCTATTATTTTTTCCCTCAAAGGGATCTTCTTCTCCTTGTTTAATAGTTGTTAACCCATAAATCAATTTCCACATTAGAGTGGATTTATTCACAACATCTTCAATGCTATTATGAAGAATCCTAAATGTACTGTATTTTGGTGCAAACCTTCCAACATATTTCTTGTTGGCTTTGACAATTTGTCCTTTTGTTAGCTTTGGCATTACATGGGCTAATATGGATTCTCTAATTTGTTTCTCTAGGTTTAAACAATAAAGCCTCTTATTTTCAAAAATAGTATATAATTCCTTTGGCATGGTATTATCTAATTCAAGTGGGGTGTTCTTGAATTTAGCCATCATTTCATATATTGATTCTTCAATCAAATTCTTCTCTTCTCTACCAAGTTTTCCAAAATTAATACTTTTCAAATCAGTCAAATATGCATTATTTCTAATGTTCTCACAAATATTTTCAAGATCACATTTTGGTGGATGACTTACCTCTCTAAACTAGCTTATATCTTTTGATTCTGTTCTCTCATCTTCAATTTCTAGTTGTGCAATACATTTCCTTTGTTGTTTCTTCTGCATTGGGCCCTTTTGTCCTATAGCCTTAGCCTTTTCTTTGGCTTTCTCCTTGGCCTTTTATTTAGTTGTTTGTGTGCTTTCCCTAGTTGTTGGTGTTGTTGTCTTTGTTGGACTGACCTTAGCAAACTTCTTTTCCTTTGTTTTTGCCACAAGTTGTGCCTTGGCCTTTCTTTCTTTGATTCTACTTGTAGTGGTGCTTCCTTGGTTTCTTCCTCCTTGATACATTCTACCTCTTCTTCATTCTTATCTTCTCCCAATCCTTGGGTTAATGCAAGAGGTTCTTGGGCTTGTTCTTGTTCTTCCTCTTCATCCTCTTCATCATCTTCTTCTTCTTCACCAACACCATCAACAAATTTGGCCTTAAGCTTTTTCACTAGCTTATCCTTCTTCTTCAATGTGGAAGCAATCTTTAGTTCCATCTCAACTTTGAATTTCATTACATCCTAGTTTCCAAATATTTTGGCTATTATATCAACTTTTTCAGCAAGAAGTGCAGTGATGGAAGCTAAGGCTTCATCAACATTGATTTCATAGCCTAGAGGTCTTAACCATCTCCCCCTAGGTGTAGCAGCCTATATGCATGTATAATCAATATCTAAAAGAAAGTATATGTCATTATAATATTTCTCAACCAAAGAGACATGTATCCTCATTCTTTATTTCATAGACTTTTTGAAGTCTTCAAAATAGCTGGTCATGATAGTTTCAAAGTTCTCTCCCATTTGCTCAATATATTCATTGATCTATATAGCCAGTGATCTATTTGTTTTCCAAACAACTGTACCAAAGGATGGAAATGTGTTTTGAACATAGAATAATATGCAAATAAGTATTGATCTGAACTTACAGTGTGCACTCTTGGTTTTTCTTATTGCTCCAATATTTTCTATCAACTATTGTAATTGAAGCTCAACAAGATCATGGGAATGATCCTTCTTTACAATTTTATAACCCACATCAACTGCAATGTAGGGTACATTATTTAGCTTGCTAGATTGATAAAATTTATGAGAAACTACCTTAATAGCAAAATCAAGTAGAGGGTATGTGATGGTGTTTATAGTCATTCCTCTTTTGTTTCATTTGGCTCTAGTGTTCTTCTCTATAACCTCCTTTGAATCACTTCATAGAGTCTTGGGCTGATCTAGGGTTGGGTATCTAGTTACCCTATGAATTATTCTCTTTAAGATCTTGATCGGTCCTCCTCCTAACCATAAGGATCCATTGTGAATTCTATTCAACACTATCCTTATCCATTCTGTTTTAAGCATCGTGGAAAATTTGAGGGCATGGATCAAACTCTTTCTTTCAACAATCTTAAATTTTTGTTTCAAAATGCCATTCTCACATAATCTATCATAGGCTTTCCTTATTTCCATATCGCCTATACCTCCTATCTTGCAGTTGTAGCATTTTTTGACATCTTGGACCATTATGACTTTCAAGGGAATCATGGAGAGTGTACCTAACGAGACTTGTTTGTAAGCAACAGCTAGAATTGCTTTGAAATCTAGTTGTTTTACCTCATTGCTAACTAATTGAACATTCAAGACCTCTTTTTCTTTGATATTTCTTGAGCTTGATGCCATTATGACAAACTAGGGTTTCTACCAATGTAATTTGTGTAGCTCAACTTATGAGTAAATACCTTTTAAATTTAAAGAACGAGAGTGAAATCATTACTAAGATCATTGTAGTCGCTTTGAACAAACTTCTAAATTGCCTTCTACACTATTTGTTCTTACTTTAAATTTGAAATGATGAATTATGAGTGAAAATTAACTATATACCCTTCAAAACCTAGCATTTAATGCTTAATACTTGTACAATTGTAAACCTCAACATCAACGTGATTTCTATTTCACTTGGCATCTATTGACATGACCATCACTTGGCAGCTTCTATAGCTTCAACATCCACTGTCTTAGTTTAGCAACTCAACACTAACTACTGTTTTACTCAACATCAACGAGAAACTTTTCATGCTCAACAACATGAAAACTTGAAGATTTAACTTTGAATTTTCCATAACATTTTGCATCTTTATTCATACTAATGTAGTTCTTTTAATACTAACTTCTTTTGGAATTGATATATGATGTAATATTTTAAGTATCAGTCTCACATACCTCTTGTTGCTTAGTTTGATGAGGTGTGACCACTTGACCCATTGGGTGAAGTGACCCTTACTCCATTGCAACCATCTTTCTTCTTCCATGTCTTATTCATCTCATTCCTAATGTCTTCTACATTTGCCTTTGCTTTTCCTTTATCAAATTCACAACTTGGTGCTTTTGACCTAGTTGGACAATGTTTGCTGATGTAACCAGTCTTCAAACAGTTAAAGCATG
Organism: Cupressus sempervirens; assembly: GCA_028749045.1. NCBI lineage: Eukaryota > Viridiplantae > Streptophyta > Pinopsida > Cupressales > Cupressaceae > Cupressus > Cupressus sempervirens. Next base: position 640,124,861 of record CM053787.1, on the reverse strand, counting down.
TAGTTTGACTCAACCATCTGTTGTAGTTGCCTCTGAAATGTGTCTTAATGTAGTTTTTAGGGTATGTCCATACTCTTGATAATTATGATAGCTTGGTTTTTTGTTATAATTTCAATTATAAGAGTGTCCATGACTTCTTATCTTTGCTAATATGTTTGATGACCACATGGATTTGGATCTGCACTCAAAAGTTCTATGTCCATACTTCTTACGGTTGTAGCAGTAACCGTCAAATCTTGGTGCATGCATGATTCTGGTTCTGCATTCATGTGCTTGATGACCTTGTTTGTTGCACTTATGATAATGAGTCATATTCTTAGGCTTAGCATTCTGACTTGTGTTCTTGCTCCTGCACACATTAGCAATATGTCCTTTCTTACCACAAAAGTGACAAATGGGTTTGGAGTTCTTACCTTTGATGTTCTTTTTTTTAGAAGCTTTAGATGATTCTCCTTCTTTAGTGCTTGTGTAGCCTAATCCTACTACATCATTGTTGGATCTAGGGGATTTTAGTAATTGCTCAAAGTACTTGATGGTTTCATTTGGCTTGTTGAAAATTTTAGCAATCTCTCTTTCTCTCTTGAGGTCATTATGTAGTTGTTCATTTTGCAACTTCAATGTAGTTATTTCAATCTCCTTAACATTCAACTTATTATGAGCATTCATCATTTGACTCAAGGTGTCCAATTGCATGTTTGAGATCTTGGATAACTCTATTGACTTCTCTTCCAGTCTGTTGTTCAAGATTATTTTGTCTTCTTCAATCATGGCCTTGTCTTCTATGGCATTCTTCTTTTGTTCAATTACCTCACAAAGCATGATGGCTTGGGATTCTTGTTCTAGCTTGAGATTTTTGATCTCCTCAACTTGGATTTTTTTTATCTCAATTAGATCTACAACTACTGCATCAAATTCACTGGAGTTACCATCTACAAATAGGTTTGTGGTGTCGATCACTTTGTATTGTGTGTCATTCTCTACTATGGAAATTTCTTTCCTTCTCTTCAAGGAACTTTTCAAAGCATCTTTGGCTTCATTCAATTGATGTAGTATGAGATGTATTTCAATCTCTTGGTTTTCAATAGTCTTTCCCAACTTGTAGATTTCCATTTCTAGATCTTTTCTCTAAGTTGCAAAGCTTCTCCTTATGAGAACTTAGCTCTAATACCAATTGTTGGAATTACAAATGGGAAACATGTACTTCTAAGAGGGAAGGGGGTGAATCAAAAGTTCAAACTTCAACAATTTAAACTTTCACCATTCATTAGACGCATTAAATATATGAACTGAAATAAAATGTAAAGCAAATGCATCTAAAACATATAAGCAAACATACACATTTGACACCAAATATGATCACCCAAAAACCCTCCAAATGAGAAGGTAAAACTGGGGTGGAGATGACACAAACATATCTTTACTCTTGCAGCAATAAAGTATAGCCAATTAAGGTTACAATAGGTTGACCATGAAACATGATCTGCCTTATGAAAGGCCTACCTTGTTAAAGGCTTACAAGGACTGTTAAGTCTTACCCTGTTACAGGATTTTAACACCCTATTAGAATTGTTCCTAGTTAAAGGACTTTAGAACATCCACTTGGAATGTCACCCTATTAAAGGATTTGGCTCAGCCTGTTAGGACTACTCTGCTTAGGAGATTTTATTGAAATCACCTATTAAAATGTCTTAGCATAGATCTTATAAATGGCACTGGATTGCCTGATTAAAGATCAAATTCATATAGTGTCCTTCTTGATTCTCTTTGATTTAATATAACAATGATGTGTCCTCTATCCCCTGTTCTGCACTTAACTGATTCTATAATTCATTCACACTACTAAGTCACCTTGAATGATTTCTGAACAATTTGATCATTCACCCCTTGTTACCTTCCTATAACTTGATCAATCTCTCATTTCTTAACAATAAACTTTAGGGCTTCATCTTCCTTATAGAGACTTTGGTGGCTTAGGGTTAGGTATGAATCTATGATTGAGATTCATCCATATTGTCGCTTATATCTTCCTATTTTCTGATTGGTTGCATGCAAATACATATGGATTCTGCAAATAGATTTGTCCTCATCTTTAAAAGATCAAGATCTATCCATAAATCGGCATAAAAATAGTTTACATAGTTGTTTATGACATCACAAACAAATATGTCCAATTTGTGTTACTTGGCACTTAAAGTTACTGATGCTTGGCACCTAAACTACTTTGCATCTATTGTTTGCTCGACACTTGAATCACTTGGCATGGTCTATTTTCTTGGCACTTGAGTGACTTGACACTTGTTACAACTCGGTATGGTCTTGTATTTACATATTATACTCGACATGCATTATTAGTTCTACATAAATTGAGTAAATGACTCAAGTGTGTTGACACTCAATTGTCAAAACCAATCTAAGATCAACAAAAATTACCTTTTCATGACCAAGCATATGCTCAGAATAAGGAATGACCAACATTCCAAAACCCTTTTTTGAGGGTTCTTTCTTGCATGTTGTGACTTTTTAGAAAAATAACAAAAAGCCCCTTTTGTATCATTCTACAAAAACTAACATGTATTCCAAATTTCATACCCCAAACTGTATATTATCATTCATCGAGAAATTTACAAGATTACAAAACTTTAATATCTAAACAAACAAACAAAAAGAGCAATATTTTGTAAGTGACTTTGTTCTACCCTAACTCCTTTAACCATATCTTCATTGGGAGACACAGTTAGGATTTTCAAACTGATAGAAGTAGTTGTACCATCTATTTTTTCATTCTTGGCATTGTCTTCATGTGCCCATCTATCTCCATTGGCTAGGGGCTCCTCCCATTCCATTTGCACATTCTGGAACCAGTTCCGTCTCATATTTTTCATCAAAACTAGCATAAATTGGGCAATTTGGAACTCAATCTTCAGAAACAACTACTTTATAGGATGGTTTATCAGTCTTATTTTCAAGGCATGTCTTTCCATCAACCTTATTTTTGGGACTTGTCTCGCCATCATTGCTAGGTCATCCATGAACCCTCTTTGGTTGATCATTGTTTGACACCTTTGGATTACATTACGTATCATCATTAGAAAGTGTTGTACATTCACTGGTCAAATCACTTGAAACATTTATCTTTTCCACCATTAAGTCCAGCTCACATGTGTGAGCCATCGAAGGGGTGAAGAAATCTCACTCAGACTAGCACTATGAACCCAAGGGGGAAAAACACTACGAAAGAAAAATAAAAGCTTGCAAATACACATAAAGAATGATAGTCATACAAAACACACATGCATTAAAAAAAAAGACTAAACCAAGAAAGGACTTGCAAGGCCACTGTGGCCAACCAACAATATCGTGTGATCACCAATGAGTTGCCAACGTACAAAGTTTTAGACTGCTACTATCTCAAGATAACACTATGATAATATCTGTTACCTTTACCATAATCTTAAAACTAACTTAAACTTATCAAGTCTTTATTGTAGTTATTTCTACTCTTCAATAATAGTTATTAAGCTTTAAAATTAAATTAATAAATTATAATTGTCCTTAATTATTTTAGCATATACTCACATGAGGCCAACTTTATATTGGCATTGGCTATCCAACCCCACTATTTGGGATGGATGGATGGTCATGCCATGCTTCCATGACTGCGTGGAGCAGTGTGCACTTGGAAGCACAATAATGTAAAAGGTAACTGTTGGTTTTAAAATTATTTATAGTTTTATTTTAAATTAGTTGTTGTATTTTATGTTTCATGTATATTATGTTTTCGTAAAATTTGTTTGTGTTTTATGTAGTATAAATTTTTATTTATGCTTTTTTTTTTAATGTTAAGTAAGTTATGTGATAGAGTTATAAAATAGAGTTGTGATTATTTTTCTTTTGTTTTATATTTGATATGTATTATTAAATTAAATTTTTAGTAAATATATTTATTTGTTAACTAATATTTTCTAATATATATTAAATATAGATCATTTTAAAACTTTTTTTTTTCTATTAGATATAAGAGTTTTAGAACAAAAAGAGCAACCAAAGTACCACCACAAAAATCAACAAGGAGGCCAAGCCTCACTAAGGAAGAACATATTCAGTTGTACAACATAACAAAAAGAGGAGAAAGACTAGCTAACTAAGAACATCATAGTAATTGACCACCCAGGTAGTCCAACCTAAGGGACCCTCCATCCAAACGACGCTTTTACATTCTTGAATCTGCATCAGCCTGAATAAATCATCCTTTCTAGCATTCACTTTCTTACGGATTTCTCTATTTAGCCCAATGCAAGCTTGCTCAAAAGCTTGCAGATCATTCAAGGTTCTACGCCATTGGTATCCATGCTTAAAAGCAGCATGCCCATCATGAAGGAACCGTCTCATCTTGTCTCGCTCGATCAGCATAGTAGCTTGCACCTTTCACTTATTTTTAAATAAGTGAGCTTTCGAAAAAATTCAGTAAAGTCCCTTGGCTTACCTTGGTATCTTACCTCATTCCTGCATTTCCAGATCTGCCAAAGAATGTTAGATGACAATATATTCCAAAATAAATTGGTATCTTTAGGAAGACCATTAATATGACCAGTGATAATATCAAGAATATTAACATCAATAGGATAAAAAATGTCAAACATTCTCCATATTTCTTTAGCAAAAGTACAATCTAAAAGAATATGTCTACCGGTTTCAGGAACTCTGCATAAATTACAAAAATAAGAATTAGATAAATCTCTCTTAATAGGTAGCTTGTCCAACATGACTAACCATCTGAAGCATCTAATTTTAGGCTCAACAGAATTCTTCCACAAGATATCAAAGTATTTTTTCCAAACATCCGCATCATAAGAAGAGTACCAAACAACATTGACATGATCAATAATATTAGTATTACAATCAAGGATTCTATATATATTCTTGGCCTTAAGCAGATTCGTGACAACTCCACCAGGCCATTTACACTTTAGGTGCCTTCGAGAATCAACATGGCATATAGTGGGAAGACCATTAACAGCTTGCACAATCATGCTATAAGTTCTTTTATGGGAATTAGGGATATCATATTTATTTTTAAGCTCATCCCAAGGAGTGATTTGGTTCTTCTGAAAGAGATCTATGAATTGTTTAATACCTTTCTTAGCCCACAATCTAGCAGAACACCCTTGGGTAAGGGCCAAAGGTTTACCATTTAGGTGAAGATTCCACCAAATTGATCTTTCACCATGGAGTTGATCATTACAATGAAAATCCTTGTTAGTGATGAATTTCCTAACATGGTCCCAAGCCTTCCAAATAGATCTAAAAACTATGGAACCTTGGACCATGACAGGAAAGTTACCAATAATGAGGTCGCAAAAGGGGAGATTAGTCCAAGATTTGGCTTTCTAGGCACACCCCTTTCAATGTTATTTCTAACTAACACTTTCCAAGGACAGTCACCCTCCATGGATTGAAAAATCCATTTGGCAGATAGGGCAATACCTTGAATTCTTAAGTCCTTAAGCCCAAGTCCCCCAAGGGCCTTGTCAGTGTGGCACCAAGCCCACCTAACAGAATGAATTTTATTATTACCCTTTCCATCAGACCAAAGAAATTGTCTGATGGACTTCTGAATTTCAACAATCTGATAATTGTTAGAAAACCATGTAGAGGAATAGTAAATGGTGTAGGAGGACAACATCTTCTGGCAAACTTGAATTCTGCTTGCCAGAGATAATGCCCTATTATGCCATTTGTTAAGTTTCTTATCAATCTTCTCTTTAACCCATGACCACATGTCCTTGAGGGCAGGATCCACTGAGAAAGGGATACCAAGATATCTAGTGATCTTAGTGGGGCCTCCCCAAAGAAAATTGTATTGAGGAAACCAATCCGGGGGCTGCACATCCCACCCCAAACAAACTGATTTGGCTTGAGATATTTTAGCCCCAGATATAGAACAAAAGAAACTAAGTTTATATTGCAAAGCCTTAAAATTGCTTTCTGAAAGCTCAAAGAACAACGCGGTATCATCCGCAAACTGGCAATTCATGAGCTCTTCATCATTAGGCAAATAGATACCTCTGACATCAAGAGATAAAGAAGTATCTCTAAGAATATAGAAGAGAGCCTCCAAAACAATCACAAAAAGAGATGGTGCTAGAGGGCACCCTTGTCTAATGGATTTCCCTAGAGAAAAAGGAGCAGAAAGAACACCATTAACTTCAACTTGAGCACAAGCATCACTAAGAAGCACTTGCATAGTATTACAAAAGGAGGGAGGGAAACCGAAGGCCTCTAGCATCATAAGAATAAACCTCCATTCAACCCTATCATAAGCCTTTTCAAAATCCAAAAGAAGCATGGCCGAGTTTTGGTGTGAGCATTTAGACCACTCCATGGCTTCCCCACTGGTTATGAGATTCTCGAGAATATATCTACCCTTGATGAAACTAGTTTGGGTAGAGCTAACAAATTTAGGAAGAATATTGACTAACCTAAGAGCCATAATTTTAGCTAAAATCTTATATGACACATTAAGAAGGGTAATCGGCCTCCAATTCCTAATGCGGGTCTTATCTCCATCCTTGGGGAGGAGCTTAATGATCCCTCTATTAACATCCTGTCCCAAGGAGCCAACAGACAAAGCTACAAAGGATAAGTCATGGAGATCCTTACAGATCCAACTGATATTGGATTTATAGAACTCAACAAGAAAACCATCAGGGCCCAAGGCCTTATCATCATTGAGAGCCTTGATAGCTCCCTCAATCTCCTCAATAGAGATATCTTTAGCAAGCACAGCAATATCCTCCGAGTCCAACTTTTTAGGAATAAGCATTTTGCATTTATTTCTTGAAGACTCGGCCTCAGAGGAGTCCTCTGAAGTAAAAAGAGTCTTGTAATAATCAGCAAAAGCCTGAATAATAATCTCAGGGTCTGAAATGTCTTGATTATGAATCAAGAGTCTATCAATGGACTCTTTAATATGTTTATGTTTAAGAAGATTGAAGAAAAATTTTGAACCCCTGTCCCCATGTTGGAGCCAGTGGGCTCTAGATATGATCCTGGCTCCACAAATCCTAACTTGTTGATGCTTCCTAAGAGCATCTTTGGCAGCCATAACACGGGAGAGAAGATCCAAATTGGACGAATCCCTTTGGATGTTGTTCTCAGCTATTTGCAATTCAGAAGATAATTGTTTTTCAACAAACCTATAACCCTTAGCCTTTTTTTGACCAATGGTTTGAAGAAAACTCCTCCATGAAGAAAGGTTAGTTTTCCATCTATCAAGATGGGAAAGGTGCTGAAGGTTAATTTTATTGATACCTCTAATAATCTGCACAGCAGCAAGAACATCGTCATCCATGAGGAGACTAGTGTTTAAGATGAATTTACTACTTCTAGACTTGTGTTGAAGCAGACTACTATTAAAATTAACCTTAGACAAAATAGGGTGATGATCAGACAAAGTGGTGGCAATAACCCGAACAATATTTCCAGAGATGTCTGGAGGAAAAGAGAAAAAATACTTATTGGCATAAAACCTGTCAAGCCTGGAATAAATCCTAGCATTTCCCTATTGAAAGTTGCACCAAGTGTGCCATAATCCAGGGTTGGTTTTCAAGTTACCAGCAATAGGATCAAAAAGATAGTTAGAATTTAAAAATCTATTCTAATAGAATTTTTCATTATCCTTCCAATGAAAGGGAATGCCCCCCGACTTGTCATCCTGAGATTCAATCATGTTGAAATCTCCACCGAAAAGCCAAGGCATATCTAGGAGGTCTATAAGCCATTTCCAGAGCTCAATTCTTTCCGTAGGGTCATTTGAAGCATAAATAGCACATACCCCAAAGGTTTTGTCATCATATTGCAAAGTAACCCACACCGCTCTCTGAAAAGGAGAACATCCATTATTAGTAATATGTTTTTCCCATTTATTACTAATAAGCAGGGCAATTCCCCCTCTACCTCTCTCATGGTTAGTGCAAAACTTAATAGCATCTTTCCAAATAAAATTGAGATTGGAATCCAAAGTGAATCCCACAGATTTAACTTCCTACATCATAAAGAAGTCTATAGAATGCAGAGAGTTTAACAATTGCTTGATAACAAACTTTCTATCAGGGGCCTCTAAACCCCTCACATTCCACGATAGGCAATTCATTGAGACAATATGTTAGAAGTGGTGCACGCAATACCCTCTTGATCAGCTAGGACCAAAAAATTATTTGAGGAATCCCCTGGTTTAGTCATAGATGGCTTATTTTTTGAGCCAGGTGGTCTTCCTCTTCGCATGGCAGTAGGAGAGTAGGTACTAACATCGTCTTCAATATTTGCTAGAGAATCCACATCCATGCACTGCCCATGATTAGACTTCAGGGGAACAAGGGCAGCAGGAATAATTTCAAATTCATAATCCTCCCCAATCTCTTGGAATATTTTTTGGGGGAATTTTCGAGAGGACTCACTAGCTTGGGGCTTACGATTGATATCAACAATCTGACTGACAGTATTCGCATTAGTCAAAGCAGGACTAGTTAACAATTTAACATGATGATTATTACTGTTGTTGGGGCAAAAAGTTTTAGGCATGGAGGAACTATTTCCTCTTCTTCTTCTTTTCTTATCTTGAACAACAGTAAATCCATCATCTGTATTAAGATCAATAGCTAAATCAAGACTGGGGAGCATTTGAAGACCTCCAGATATAGGAGTGGTATCACACAAAACGTTCTCAGGCCGAACAGTAATATCAGAGAGAGGGTTAGGAACAATTTTAGATGAAACAATCTCAGACTGAACAATCTTAGGACCAACATTAGTTGAAACAATAGCGGTGTTAGGGGTTTCGGTGTGAGGCGATGGGGATGAAGAAGAAGTAGGGGTTGATCGACAAAGAGCATTCTCAAGGGGAGGATTACTGGTGACAGGAGGATTAATCACATTTTTAGTTGAATCATTGGAGGGATTAGGTTTTCTCCTAATGATAGGACAATCCTTATGGAGGTGGCCTTCTTTGCGATAGAGAAAACAAGCATTCAACCCCCCCAAAACCTCTATAGAACAGATATAAGCATCATTAAGGATGTTAATTGAAATATCAGAAGGAAGGTCCTTACCAGGCAAGAGAGAGATAAGAATTCTAGCGTCCATATGCGGGATGAGTCTCACAGTTTCATCCATTCGAATAATTTTACCAAAAGGCTCAAGCAATTGCGGCAAAAAATGCCACAAAAAAGGGGGAATGTTTTTAACCAGTATCCATCTTGGAGCTGAAAGTGCGAGAACCTCCTCGTGGACGACCTTTGGTGACCAAGCAATAGCTCTAAATGATGTTGAACCCACATTCCAATATTGTTTTTTAAGAACCTCTGTTTGAGCATCATGATTCACAAAGAAAATCACATATAAACCCTTTTGTATTTGCTTACAGAATGAAATATGCAACCCAAGTTTTTTATTCCAGTAATGATGGAACCAGTCATCCATAAACTTCCTTGGTGGACATTTATCAATTTCAACAGCTGAGAAAAAAATTGCAGTATCTCTTAATCTATCTTTTTCCTTAACAATTTCTTCCAACATTTCAGGATTAGGAACAATGGCAAAAGGAGACAAAGAAGCTGAAGGAGTCTTACCGGATTCGAAGACATCATTGTTATCTGCGCTTGCAAATTCAAACCTAGCTCTATCGTTAATGACTGATGATCGACCCACAGCCTCAGAAAAAGATTTAGGTTGATCACTGTTATGAGAGACTGGGTTACTGATGCCAATACCTGGAGCATATTTAGCCGCCGTCGAAAAAGTATTACCTCGTACTTGCTCGGCGGTCTTGCCATTACTCACCTCAAACATCTTAAAGTCTTTAATGCTGGATGTAGAAAGGGATGCGTTTGGATCAAGGAACTGCACAGGAGAACTGCGATGTTCCCCGCCATCAGTAAAGGTCGCCACCTTGACAAAGCCCTAGGTCGATCAAAAATCACAAGCGGATCAAAAGGAGCAGATCCGATCAAAAACTTCACTCAACAGAAACCCTAGTTTTTCATAAGCAATCACAATTGCTGAATCAGATTAACTCGCAATCTCTCACAATCAGATATTAATTTGTAATCCTTTTTATTCCTTTCACTGCGTTTTCGTAGTCTGATATTGTTTCATACTCCTTCGCATTCGCAATCCCAATGTAAATTTGCAGTCTCACAATTTCTCTGTTGTCCGCTGAAATTGTTGAAATCATTCACTAAAAACGCACACTGTGAAAAAGCTTCAAATCCACAAAACACCGTTGGGGGATTTATTTTGCGAGGGCATCTCAACAGTCTACAATTATACTCGGCAAACATGCAGGTAGACAAAGAACTGTCAGCCACATTTTCGAGCAAAAACAGCACCAGTGTGATAAGTTCTATAGAAACCCTTCAACTTCAGGTCTGGTAGAAGACGCACAATCTCTATCGCCTCAAGGCTCAGCCCGAATCGCATTCATCGCCAATTCTCCAAAATCTGACGTGATTATTCGAATGAAAGCTCAACCTTTGAAATCCAATTCTCTTAAAACTATTTTTTATTTAAAAAGTTCTATTATTACATTGATATATATATTTTAAGTTAAATAAGATAATAATTCTAATATTATAAATCAAAAATTTGATAACCTATTATCAAAATTTAAATAACATATGAATCTATTAATTATAATATAATTTTTAGCATTTAAAGTAATTTATTATTATAAATTCAATATAAAATATAGATTTATTATATAAAATATAGATTTATCATAATTAAAATATAGATTTATTATATTAAAATATAGATTTATTATCTAATGAATTTAGATATGCATTGAATATATAAATGATATATATTAAACTTAAACATTATACAATAATAAAAATATACATAATAAACATTGTTAGTTGAATATAATAATAAAATAAAAAGTATTTAAAAATAAAATTACTGAATATTTAATATTTATAACTAATCACATAAACCGTATTCACTATTTTCACACTTCAAACAAGAGCTCTTTGTGAGCAGCAATCCCTGCCTTTTGGGGTTCATATGTTAGATGTGTGGTGGAGTATGTATTGGGCGGGGCAATTTATTTTTATTCGAAAGCATTATGTGCTATGTGTCATAAGGTAAGGCCATTAGTTCTATTGCAGTGGAGTTCAAAAAATTAAATATTTATATTTTGACATATTTTGATAATAGATATAAACTATAATTCAATCATAAAAACATTGTATCAATAATTAAAATTTGAAAACATAATTAATTTTTTTTAAAAAAGAAAGAGATAAATTATAATTTTTCTATAAAATAAAAATCAAACTAAAAAGTATTTTTTGTCCAAAGAATAATGAATGTTTTAGTCAAATAAAAAATAGAGTCAAATGCGGAGACAGAATAAGTCAAAGCACAGTAGAAGGCAGAAATATCAAACAGTTTACACAGATATCAATAGCCAACAACTGTAATTGTTATAGAAATTTCATAATTGTTCTGATCGTTCATATTTTTTAATTTTCTTATTTTCTTATACGGAAACTTGACTAACTGATAAATCTAAACTAAATGTGCCTCTTACATTTCTATTTAACATTTGTGTTTTAATTTTTTTAACAGGAAAGTGTAGATATGAAGTCTTCAAAAGATATAGGTATTTTCTATATAAACACTGGGCAAACTTAGAGCGGAAGAAAGATAAAAGAGTTGTGAAAGTTGAGTGGAAGAAAGATAAAAGAGTTGGTGAATGAATTTATATTTAAGCAAATGCTTTTGGTCATCCTTCACACATGTAGAACTAGCGATTTCTAGTCCCCTGCAATTAAATTACACGTCCACCTGTCAATTAGCTAGTGATTTCTAGTCCCCTGCAATTAAATTACATGTCCACCTGTGAATACATGTGTTGCCATTTTCGTGTACAAAAACTAGCTCAAACAGAGCACCAGACACCATTAAGCACATACAAAAGAGTTGCTATGCGTACATCCTACTTAGTTATTACCGAGACTTTGTTTTGGTTTAGAAGCCATAGCACATAATGGCAGTAAGCCAATATAATTTAAGTTGGAAGACCAGAGGACCATAGTGTCATATCCCAAAGTGGTGTTTCGCACGAAGCAGTAGCTGCTGCCTCATGTTTTAACGATGGTTCAAGAGGCAAGGCCTAAATCTGGAAATTTTTAAAAAAAAAAATTGGTCATTGAAACATGATTAACATTAAGCGAGCAGATCGATTAACTAATAACCATACTCGACCAAGTGGCGGAAAGAAGAGTTAGGTATGGAAAATGTCAGCTACTCTGGCAAGTTGAACTAAACCGATAACCATAAAAATTGAAGAAAATTATATGCCTTTCCCTTCGAATGACCTGTATTTAAAACTATTATGCCATTAAGCAAACTACAATCATAGATGGTACTAAGGGTTTTGTAAGGGAGCAAAAGCTGGGGCATTTACATTGAATGAAAATGAGGGGGCATTCGCATTCAGCCAAGAAGGAGCCGGCAGATTCGAAGACTGAGCGTCCATGTCTTCCCACGAGTCTGGCTCGGCCATTTTTCTAGGGTTTTTAAAAAACAAAAAAAATATCGCCCCTATCAATTCTAACTCAAATCGAGCGAGACGCAACTCAATAGAAACAACACAAATCAATTTGGGGAAATCGAAATGAAACCCTTCAAGGGCAAGGGCTGGATTGTGATTTTGTCGTCGACTTCAAGAATTCTGGGAGTTGAGCCGACAATAAATTTCAAAGCTAGAAGGATTGTGGATAGCCTGTTAAAGCTTTTTGCTATTAACTGTCACATTTCGTCAGCGTAAGATCAAACAATCTAACCTTTTTTCCGTGAAAACCCAACTGTGATTCTTGGTAAAATCCCAAAAAAGAGTCAAAAAAGAGAAGAACAGAAAACGAATAAAGAAAAAAACTGCTGAAAACGTTGTAAAAACGAATTTATAAATCAGTCTGTAAAGTTGTGTAAATCATTATAAGCTAAACATGCATTTGGAGCAGCAAAGGGAAAACATACCTGGTCTCCTTACCTGGTCTCCTTCACTTTAACTATGCCGTAATGTGAACAGTGAATCACAACGCTTAACTTTATTTGCCCACAATGTCGTTTTTATCCTTGCAAATGCATTTACTGCATTTTTTACCCACCGACTTGCTTCCTGACAGGTAATAAATGCAGATTGAAGTGGAACAGTGTGTTGATTTATCTTGGATTTTATGTTTTTCAAAAACTGCAAAAACCTCGGCTAAAATGCCGCTGGCCAATGAAAAATTCGAAATTCGTACTTAAAAATTAGATTTTCTTAATCATAGCACTAAACCTTTACAAAAAGCACAAGCCATGCGAAGGAAAATTAAATTGGGGGGGCAAAAGATAACATTAGCAGGCTAATAATAATAAACTTTTTAAATTTTCATTTAATAAAACATTGCACACAACTCCTTCATTCTTTCTAGTGTTGACAACTGAGACCACTGGCTTGGAAATGATGCAAATCGGGCCCACAAATGGGACCCGCGATTTGAAGATTGATGCTGAGATCTTCACTTCAAACTCCAGCGCCACTGCTCCATTTCCACCATTCTATAAATAATTTTTAGAATACTTCAATTTAGGAGTAGTTTAAACAAGAAGCATGATGTACATATGGCATGCATTAGATGATATTTTTGGATGCATTTTTGTCTAGTCTTAGTTACTTCTTCTCCCATCCTTAATCATAGGCATGGAATAATGCTAAAACTACAGTCAAAACTCCTGATCTATATTTTGATCTATGTGTTAGGGATTAGTTTTAACAATTTTTATTTGAATAAATGTATTGGCTGAATAGCAATTTGTAGTTGGAATAATATATCAGCTTTTTTTCTCTGCAGTAAAACAGAGCCTTCCTTGTTTTGAATATTATCATTTTTTTTTATTGTGTTGCTGTTGTTGTTTGAATCCTACATTTGGTATCAAAGCTGAAGGTGTTTGGAAAACAGCAGCATGGCAAACAATTTGCAAATCCCAGAGTTTGATGGAGTTGATTACCAATATTGGTCAATCAAGATGAAGACTTTTTTGATTGGGAAAGATTTTTGGGAGATCGTTGAATCTGGATATGAAGAGCCTATAGATTGGAATACTCTCCAACCTAATGACAGGACATTGAAAAAAGAAGCTGAGAAGAAGAATGCAATGGCATTGTTTCACATTCAGATGGCTCTTGATAAGAGCTTGTTTCCTCGAATTGTTGATGCACAGACAGCAAAAGAGGCCTGGAAGACTCTAAAAGATGCTTACCATGGCAATGATCAGATTAAGGTTGTGAAGCTACAAACCTTGAAAAGAGAATATGAGAACTTGAAGATGAAAGAGACAGAGAGTGTGGGAGATTTCAGTGTGAGAGTGAAAGATGTGACTCATAAAATGGCCACTTTGGGTGAATCTATTGCTCAAGAGCAAATAATACAAAAGGTATTGAGATCTCTAACCCCAAGATGGAATATTGTAGTAATTGCCATAGAAGAAAGCAAAAATTTAGCTACCATGGAGTATGATGAATTGGTTGGATCTCTTATATCACATGAGGATAGAATAAGGGACACGTCTATCAGTGTTAATGAGAAGGCTTTTGCTTCCCAATTGCAAATTTCAAAGAACGATGGTGCTAGCAGCAGTAGTAACAACAACAAAGGCTCGGGAAGAGGCCAAAATCAGAATTTTTCAAGAGGATCTAGAGGAAGAGGAGGTGCTCAAGGAGGTAGAGGTAGAGGCAGATTTGATAAAAGGAACATCCAATGCTATCATTGCAATAAGTATGGACATTTTGAGAGAGAGTGTAGACTGAAATCAGGTAACAATAGTGCAAATTATGCCCAACAAGATGAGGATCCTTCCTCGGGTAATTTATTTTTGTGTTATGGGAAAGGTGAAAGTACTATGAATGATGTTTGGTATTTGGATTCTGGATGCTCTAACCATATGTCTGGCAACAAAGAAATATTTTCAAAGCTTGATGATAGTTATAGATCCAATATTACCCTTGGTAATAACAATACTGTGGATTTTGCGGCCAAAGGAGCCATGGATGTTCAGACAAAGGAAGGTATGAAAAGTGTTCAAGATATTTATTATACTCCCAAGTTAAAGCATAATTTATTGAGTGTTGAGCAGCTATGTGAAAAGAATTATAGAGTGGTATTTGAGAACATGCACTGTACTATCTATGATAAGAATCAAAAAAATAAAGTGATTACAGTTGTTCCTATGACAAAGAATAGGATGTTTCCTTTGAAGTTTGGTCAAAATGATAATTAGCTTGTCAATATGGCTTATGAGGATAAAAGTTGGTTGTGGCATCTCAGGTATGGCCATTTAAATTTCAATAGTTTGAAGAATCTAACATCAAATGCATTAGTTCTTGGATTGCCTAAGGCTGAAGAGCATAAACAGATTTGTGAAGGGTGTGCAAAAGGGAAACATTCAAGGGAATCATTTCCAAAAGGCAATGCATGGCGGGCCCAATACCCACTTCAACTTATTCATTCAGATATTTGTGGTCCAATGCAAACACAAAGTTTGGGTAAGTCGTCATATTTCATTACTTTTATTGATGATTACTCACGTATGTGTTGGGTATATTTTTTGAAGACTAAAGATGAAGCCTTTGATACATTCAAGAAGTTTAAAGCTTGTGTAGAGAAAGAGAAAGGGAACACAATAAGATGTTTGAGAACAGATCGAGGAGGAGAATTTTGCTCAAACAATTTTCAGAATTTTTGTGAGATGAATGACATCAAAAGACAACTCACAACTGCATACACACCCCAACAAAATGGAGTGGCTGAAAGGAAGAATCATACTGTGGTAGAAATGGCAAGGAGCATGTTACAAACCAAGGATTTGAACAATTCTTATTGGGCTGATTCAATTGCTACAACTGTATATATTCTCAACAGGAGTCCTACAAGTGCCCTACACAAGATGACTCCATATGAAGCATGGTATGAGAAAAAGCCCAATGTAAATCATTTTAAAGTTTTTGGTTGTTTGGCTTATGTTCACATCCCTAATCAGAATAGGCAAAAGCTAGATGCTAAAAGTGAATCATGTATTTTTGTGGGCTATAGTGAGGAAAACAAAGCTTATAGATTATTCAATCCTATTACTAATAAAATTGTTGTTTCAAGAGATGTGATTTTTGATGAAGGGGGAGTTTATGGTCATCAAAAACAACATGTTGGAAAGCCAAAATTAGTTTTGAATGATTATGATATTGCTGATAATGATAATGAGCAGCCAGCTAATGGTTCTATTTCAAGATCACCAAGCCCACCAAAAAACCCCTCACCAATACCAAGAGCAAGTCCATCCTCTAGTCCTCCAAGGAAGGTAAGAAGATTGAGTGATATTTATGAGAGGTGTCAAAATCAAGCACATGAAAAAGATCCAATAGGTGAGACAGTAAATTTTGCATTACTTGCTAAAGCTGATTTTGAGCCATTATGTTTTGAAGATACATGTGCTAATGAGGTTTGGATGCAAGCAATGAATGAAGAGATGGATTCCATTGATAGGAATGAAACATGGGAGCTTGTAAATCTTCCACATAAGAAGAAGAAGATTGACACAAAATGGGTCTATAAGACCAAGTATAATAGTGATGGGAGTGTTGAAAGACACAAGGCAAGATTGGTTGCTAAAGGTTTCACTCAAAGGTATGGCATTGATTATGAAGAAACTTTTGCACCAGTAGCAAGACAAGAAACTATTAGGATGCTAATCTCTCTTGCAGCTCAAAAGAAATGGAGTATTCATCATATGGATGTGAAAAGTGCTTTCTTGAATGGGTACTTAGAAGAAGAGGTATATGTGGGACAACCACAAGGTTTTGAGATTCAAGGAAAACAAGATTATGTCTACAAGTTGAAGAAGGCTTTGTATGGCCTCAAGCAAGCACCACGTGCATGGTATGCAAGAATTGATGGATATTTTCAGCAGAATGGCTTTCAAATAAGTAAGAGTGAACCTACCCTTTACTACAAACAAGAAGGTAATGATATTCTCATTGTGAGTTTGTATGTTGATGATTTGTTATATATGGGTAGTAGTTCAAAGATGAAAGATGAATTTAAAGTTGCTATGATGAATGAGTTTGAGATGAAAGATTTAGGTCTCATGAAGTACTTTCTTGACATGGAGGTTTATCAAGGTAAAGATGAAATTTTTATTTGTCAAGAAAAGTATGCAAAAGATATGTTGAAAAATTTTGATATGGCTGATTGTAAACCTCTTTCCACTCCAATTGCTCATGGAGTTACATTATGTAGAGATGATGGTGCTAAAATTGTTGATGAGACATTATACAGAAGCATTGTGAGGAGTTTGATGTTTTTAACTCACACAAGGCCTGATATTGCTTATTCAGTTTCATTGGTTTCAAGGTATATGACAAATCCATCGGAGGAACATATGAAGGCAGCCAAGAGAATTTTGAGGTATGTGAAAAGCACGGTAGATTTTGGCATTCACTATTCTTCTAATAAGTTTGAGCTTGTTGGCTTTAGTGACTCAGATTGGGGAGGTTGTTTGGATGACCAAAAATCTACATCTGGTAATTGTTTTTCTTTGGGTTCCGGTTTAATTACATGGAGTTCAAAGAAGCAAAGTATGGTTGCTCTCTCTTCTACAGAAGCGGAATATGTTGCGGTCACTTCAGCTGGCACACAAGCTTTATGGCTTAGAAAGCTTCTTGAAGAAATTGGAGAGATACAGGTTCAACCTACTGTGATTTTTTGTGACAACATAAGTGCCATTAAATTGGCCAAGAATCCGGTTCATCACAGCAGGACCAAACACTTTGATCTTAAACAACATTTTATTAGAGATTTGGTACAAAATAAAGCGGTTGAGTTGAAGTACATCAGTACAAAGGAGCAAATTGCAGACATCTTCACAAAGGCAGTTATAAAAGATCAGTTTTTGGTACTCAGAGATCAGATTGTGATTCCTCTCAGCATCAAGGGGGAGTATGAAGATTGATGCTGAGATCTTCACTTCAAACTCCAGCTCCACTGCTCCATTTCCACCATTCTATAAATAATTTTTAGAATACTTCAGTTTAGGAGTAGTTTAAACAAGAAGCATGCTGTACATATGGCATGCATTAGATGATATTTTTGGATGCATTTTTGTCTAGTCTTAGTTACTTCTTCTCCCATCCTTAATCATAGGCATGGAATAATGCTAAAACTACAGTCAGAACTCCTAATCTATATTTTGATCTATGTGTTAGGGATTAGTTTTAACAATTTTTATTTGAATAAATGTATTGGCTGAATAGCAATTTATAGTTGAAATAATATATCAGTTTTTTTTCTCTGCAGTAAAACAGAGCCTTCCTTGTTTTGAATATTATCATTTTTTTTTATTGTGTTGCTGTTGTTGTTTGAATCCTACACGATTGGCATAGATTCAAAGTTCATCCATACCCAACGGCGGGACTGGATAGCCAACGGCGAAGGGCAAAAGAGAAGGTGAAATGGACTCTCAATCAAGAATATTGAAATACTGACTTGAACTAGCACGAGAGATTCCTCATCTCCTTAAACGGCAGACCACAGGAATATAAGTCTGTTCCTGCAAATACTCTGCAACTGTGCTAGAAAATGGCGGATCAGAGCCGGCTTCATGTGTTGATGTTTCCATGGCTTGCCCACGGCCACATAACACCTTTTCTGGAACTGGCGAAGAGCCTTGATAGTTATGGTCTCAGAGTCTCATTTCTCTCCACTCCCTTAAACATTGAGAGGATTAAACACCAACTATCGCAACAGCAACCAACGCCAGAAATCGAGCTACTGCACTTACCCATGCCAACCATCGCTGGTCTACCCAGAGGCGTTGAATCCACCTCAGATCTATCCAAGATTGGAGCATTAACCGTAATACCGCTACTCTTCCAAGCCACAGATCTCTGCGAGAAGCCTTTTGCAGAGCTACTGAAATCCCTTTCCCCTGATTTTGTGATCCACGACATGGTGCAGTACTGGGCTCCTAGGGTTGCCGCCAAGCTGGGAATTCCAACAGTAAATTTCATGGTGGTATCCGCCTCGAGCATCAGTTTCGCTGTAGGCCATTACAGGCACAGATCCAGGCAAGCCGTAACGGCAGAGAGTATGACGGTACCATTACCAGGGTTTCCCTCAAAGGTCGTCCGCCGCCGACTTTTTGAAACGCGGAAATCTCTGACGTTGTACCAAAAGAAGCATGATGGTGATGGTAATGGTAATGGTGAGGATGTCACCTTCGGGGACCGCGTAGGCATCGTTGCGGAGGAGAGCTGGGCGATTGCGTGCAATGCTTGCATTGAATTGGAGGGTAAATTTATCAGATATGTTGAATCATGCACAGCTCGGTCAGTTTTTCCAATTGGGGTTCTGATGCAAAACCTCCCACCGCGGCCTGTTGATGCGGACCCGTGCTTGGCCTGGCTGGACAAACACCCGCCTCGATCGGTCGTGTTTGCGTCCTTCGGCAGCGAATGTGTTCTCACTCGCCAACAGATCGACGCGTTAGTTTTAGGGTTGGAAGAAAGTGAGATACCTTTCCTGTGTGTTCTCATTGGCCATGTGATGTCTCATGAGTTTCCAACTGGAACTTGCGGAAGAGGGCTCGTGGTGACCGAATGGGCTCCTCAGCTGCACATTTTGAGCCATCCTTCCACGGGAGCTTCTCTGACACATTGTGGCTGGACTTCTATTACAGAAGGTCTCAGGTTTGGGGTTCCTTTCATCGCTCTTCCGATTCAGTATGACCACGGTTTGAATGCCAGGCTCATCTCTGAGGAGCTCAAGATGGGAGTGGAGGTGGGGAGAACTGAGGAGGATGGTTTGTTTACAAAGGAGGATATTGCTAGAGCTGTCCGAGCTGTGATGGTGGGTGAGGAAGGCAGTAAGATCAGATCTAATGTTGAAGAGATGAGCAGTTTCCTGACCAAGGATGATTGTCAAGTGCATCGAACTAATATCCACAACTTTGTTACTGCGCTCAAACAGAAAGCCTCGGAAAAGAGTAATATTTGATATCAAGTTTCATTCACTTCAATCGGGTACGTTCATGGAATTATGTGATAAACAACACAAGTGTCATTATATTATGAGTGTCCGTTATTATCTTGGTGGCACTGTAGTAGGGTATTCTGTTGTCAATTTAGTAATTTTCCGGATCCACAGGTCCCAGCAGGTTGAAGAAGTTTGACATTGTATTTTCAACACTTTCCTTCCATTCCTAAGGGCACCAACACCTATCGTCTTTATCCCAATTTCTCCTTTGATATATGATTTGCACCTGCTGGCCTCTCCACACCGTCAATTTACATTATTCTTTTTGCTGCTCTGCAAGGTTATTCAGTTCCGGGGTTTGTTTTACATTTTTCTGGGGCTAGCATCTTAAAACCCTCAAGCAGCCTGATTCTCACTCCCTCCATCCCTCCCCTATCTTCCTCCCACACCTCACCTTCTCTCTCTCCCTCTCCACCTGATTAAGCTTACACTAGGCTATTAAGGTCTCTGTTTTTTCGGTGGATGGACACGTTTGGTGGATTCAGTATTAGAGCTAATTGAGTCGGATCATTTCTTTGGAACACTAAAATTGCATTTATTTATCTTCCCAAAAGAGGAGTGGGTTTCTACAGATAATTTCAAATTAGATATGTCTTTTCTATTCAAGCACAGATAATAGATAATTTTTCTTTATCTATCTAATTATATCAATCAGCATTTCCAGAATTCAGTATAGCAATTTCATGATGTTGGTGGAGAAACAATGTTGGTAATGTTAATATACAGGGTAAGTCATAATGACATTGCAGTTGAGTTGCAGGGTATAAATCGGAAAAGAAGTATAAAAGAATTTGCCAGGACAAACATAAACTGCAGCCAGTATAAATAAGTACACAAAATACACAGGCACTAGATCACTTTCATGTAAACATATCAGAGACACAGAGACTATTCCTATGGTATATGCAAGTGCAAATAAGTAACATCATAGCCTGTGTTTTAAGATATGCTGCGATAGACATGTATGCGGAAAACATGGAAGACTGGACAATTGACTCAAATTGTTTCACAGCAATGCCCTGACTGCAGTTTATCTTCACAGCTGGAGTCACAGAATTGCTCACCGAAAGTCTGTGATATACTCAGCAGAAGCTCAGGTAAATAAACAACAATATCAAATCCATATCCGGCACAAGGTAAGTCTGTAGTTAGCGAAAGCCTGAACTGTGGCAATGTTTTCTTTTTTAAATCTTCGATTCTTTGTTTTTCGTAATAAACAAGGCTCTGCATTTCTGAGTTATTTTTTACATCCCCCTCTATACCAAATTGGGGGTGTTATTGTATGGTTAAGTTTTATCTATTCTCTATTCTTTGGCTTTTCTCCCTATTATCTCTGAGAATAGTGAACATAGACAAACTTACTTTTTAATATACATCAGAAAATCTTTTACATTACATTTTCATCTTTCATTGTTTTTGAAGCTTTAAAAAACTCCATCACAGAGGCTATGATGTTACTTATTTGCACTTGTACATACCATAGGAATAGTCTATGTGTTCAAACAATATCCACTTGCAAGTCACTGGGTGTCAGAAATTATTTTAGAAAATAAAGAATATTTTTATTTAGAGGTTTTTCTTTTATTGTTTTATGTTATAATTTAAAGTTTTATTAGAAAAATAAGTTTTTAATTTTATATTTATATATTTATATGTTTTTAAATACATTTTTACAAAGTTTAGTGTTTATTGTTTTAATAACAATATACAACAAATTAATACATTTTCACAAAGTTTAGTGTTTATTGTTTTAATGACAATGTACAACAAATTTTATTTCATATTATTTAATATTATATCGGATACCAAAATTTTTTAAATTTCTATTAGAAAGTAAGACATCTTAAAACTGACATATGTAGTTGTATTATATTCACTTTCGATAAAAAAATATATGAAACATAATTTAATTTAGAAACTCTTGATAAAAAGTATATAAAACATAATTTAAGTTAGAAACTTTTGTAAATATATGAAACATAATTTAATTTTGAAACATGTTCGATCATTTTTTGGGGCTTTATAGACTTGTTTCCCGTACTATATTTGACTTAGTTTTAAGAAAAAAATCTATAAAAACTTTAGGAATTTGAAAGCAAAGATACAAAGACATGATAAAATATAGGGAAAAGGATGCATAAAAATGACTAAAGATATGGGCCAAAGGTTCAAAATAAAATATGATCCAACTAAGTACTATGGAAAAAATGGAAAGGTAAAGGGTTTATGGTTTTTGACTATATATGAAAGAAATCTTCCAAGCAATCTCTAAATAATTTGCTACCTTTGCAATTAATGTATTATAAAAAAGGTTCCCAATTGAAATACATCAAAATGTCATTTTTGAGTGTAATGACACACTAAGAAATAATATCAATATAAAAATATATCACTACTATCTACATCGAAATTAACATATAAGGTATGAAGAACATTGAAATTTTGATAGAGTATATAAGAAAAATGGGTTTGTGCAAGAAGAATAAATGAGAGATGAGGATGAATTGTGACAAGGATGCCATTTTAAAGTATAAAACCTTTAAACATTTACAAAATAGACAAAGATAAGAAGGAAAGAAGAGAGACAAGAAAAACTACAAAAAGAAAAAGCAACAGGAGTTCATGTCTCTGTAGCCATGCTACTTGTGTCGTTGTCCCCAACCTCAAACAAAGTCACAACTAGTAATGGGACCAAAACAAAGATTCTTGCACATAATGCAAGTATGTGACACATGGACATGTGAGGAACTCTCAAATGTACTAGTGACAACATCATTAGCATGAGGAGGCAATAATGACCTAGTTTGTCTGGGTGACTAGTAGAATACTGAAATGATGAATGACTCTAATAGATGTCGCACTAACCTCAGCGATGATGTCAAGATGCAACACTTGAGGAGGGGCAGGGATATCGGGGTGGGGGGATGGGTGGTCAAATGTAGTGGCTTTCTTCTACTTCACTCTGGGTCTGTCCTGATGTCATGCCCAAAATATACAAGGCAAAAACACAACTACAATTATTTTTTGAAAGATGAACTTAGGAAGTCATATAAGAAGCTACACATTGTCAATTAGGTTATCGTATGGCTAGGAGTTCAAAATAACTATCTGTTATGCTTATGAGGTTACAACATATTACCAACCCTTAATTGAAGTGATCCTTGAAAGGTTGGGTGAAGGTTCAATCCTTATAGGAATTGTGAATCATAGATAAGATAAGATAATATTATTAATGTCCAACAAAAGACCACAACGAGGGCCTATGGGATTAGAAGCTTACATCAAGAAAATAATAGACAAACGGAGCACCAAACGGTGACCACAAAAGAACAAGAACAATAAATGAAGAAGAAGAAAGTAGGAGACATCAAGGGAAATATTAGGTATCCATCCTCATAGAGAAAAAGTCCAACAACAACTTATCAGTGTGGCTATTAGAGGCCCTGTGATGAAGCTAAGTGCTACAAGAGGAATATCGCTGACGAAGAGGTCCCCTGCGGGGTCTCACAAATCTAGAATGGCTCGTATTAAGGAGATTGTATGGATGCTTCATACCCTGAACTAGAGTTAAGGGCAAGAAGGTGGTCATAATAAGCTGTGTCTAGGCTTGACTACTGGGAAATGAAAGTTGCAAAGTATGATCATGAAGCTGCAAGGACTCACAGAGATAGAGCATAATGCAATGCTGATTGGTGTACTTGAAAAAATCCGAGAGGGATCTAAAATCTCTATGCAGACAATAAAATCTCCCTCTAATATCATAGTATATGGGGCATCTGAAAAGAAAATGAGTCTCAAATTCTGCCTCATCTAAGGTACAAAGTGTGCACACTTGATCCTCTCTAGCAATATGGTGATCAACCTGCATCTGGAGTCTGTGCGAGCCCACCCTAAAGGAGCCAAGGGAGATATGTAGGGTGTGTGTCTAGTATCTATGTAAGTACTCAGGGAAAAAAATAATCCCATCCCAAATATCTAAGAAGTGCTCGACATAGAAAGCCATCCTCCGATGTAGTCCCCTTGGAGGATCCACCCTAGTCCGTATGACATATTGCCTATAGATGTCAAGTCTGACATGCTCGTTCAACTCTTGCTGAGAGGGGAGTAAATGAGCAGGAGCATCTAATGAGAACTGGTATGAAGGGAGATGGTCGATGCTGATCCCCACTGAACTCAAGAGGATAGTAGTCTGAGCATACCAACAATGGGCTCTAGTAGCTAGATTAGAGTCTGCAATAGCAACTAAGGAGCAGTAGGCTAAGTAAGGGTATTTGTGTTGGCCTTCAATCGAGTTTGCAAAACCACGAAGACAGTGGAGAAACCAAATTATGTCAAAAATGGCTACAAGCTTGAATGGGTGAGGTCCAAACTCAACCAAAATAATATTGTGGGGGGTAGATCTGTGACATTTGATAATCCAATGGAGGATCAAAGTCTGGGTATGCTCGATCATGGCCCAATCCGAGTCTAAAAGGGAAGGACCCCAAACCACCGCACCATAGAGCACTATGGGTCTTACTAAGAAATCCAGGAGGGATAGCTTATATGATGTGTCTAGAAAGTGTTGTCTGAAGCACTGCCTCTCGAGCATGGAAAGGGAACCCAACCCTTTACTAATCTGAGGTTGAATGGCCAGTCTCAAGCTGAAATGAGATTTGGAAAACTTAACCCCAAGGTATGTGTAAGATGATGTAATCTCAACTTCCTGACCTTAGAAGAAAAGACAATTCAATGATACAACACCCATGAGTTGGTGGGAGAAAACCTATTTCTACTAGCTCTTAGTATCAACATTATTAGGGTTTATAGGTTGTTGGATTATGACATAGGTTAGGAATTGATCCTTCCGACATAGATCCATCATAGCCTATTGAATGATATCTAGCTAACTTGCAAAATGTGTATGATCACATAATAATCCCTAACTACAATCTAAGCACCACTAAATAAATCCCGTTAAGTCCTAGTATCAAATTTCGTTAATGATTATTAATATTGTACAATAATATATCCTAAATCATTTATTTATTTCATGCTATAAGAATATACTATGTAACAACAATTATTCCCTAATTCCTAATTACTATTAGTCCCTTACTAATGGGTTCCTACTATATTGTCATACTATATATTTATATATATAATTTAATTTCTCTCCTACATTAATTTGAACTTTTGAAAAACTTTTGTTCTTTTCTTGATTAGTCAAATATTTTATTCAATAGTACAAGAGGATCCATGCAAAATCATTTCCATTTGAGTTGCCCAACTTTCATAAATGGCTGAAGCATTATTTGGAATAATACATATATGATATGTACCATAGATCCTCTGTTGAATTCTGACAGTTTGGATAATTTGAGTGAAGACAATTTGCTAACCACTCACAATTTAGGATGTGGTGTGAATTATGCAAAATCTTTTTTTTTTAATTTATGAAAATCTCATCCAAATAGGAAATTACAGAAGAAAAATCTGTGTCAAGAATGCAACTTGAGAAAAAATTGCTAAGGTAGGAGAAAGCCATTTTGTAACAAACCATGTAAAAAATGTTGAAACTTCTACAAGAAAGACAAATTTAAAACAACACATTTTGATGTCAGTTTAGCATCTTTTAATAATTTAAAAGAATTGAATAGTACATACATGGTTCAAAGATGTAATTTGCACTATCAGAAGTACAACAAGCATCCAAGAACAATGTTTAATATCGACTACTATAAGTAGCAAGATGTATTTGTATTTTGAGCCATATTTGAAGATGTTAATAGCCAAAGCTTTGACATATTTTTTTTGTAGCAAACTTAAGCTTAAAATAGAAGTGACGAAGTACACTATGCAACAATTGTTGCTAATTCTGTTTTGATCATTTTTTCATTAGAAACTTTTGAATAAAAAAGTCAAGTGTTCCTTTAATCAAAGTGTCAAGGTCTTCATCTCCTCTAATTGCAAGTTGGAGCTACCTGTAGGGAATTGGAACCCGAAGCATAACCAATTACATCTAAACATGGGAGAGCTCCCAAGCTCAATCAACTATACCAAAGGATTGAATGTTCCTTAGATGAATATCTAGTGCATTTAGTCTTACTGGGTTTTTTTTTATTATCACTTTCCAAATTTTCCCAATCAATAGCAGAAAACCAAAGAAAAATGTGAACTGAAGGGCAACCCATATTGTCAATCTACATGTTTTTTTAATTGTTCATCTTCATGTTCTTTACCCATTCAAAGCATTTAAGATCTTTTAAAAGATTTGAATTAAAAAAAAGTAGTTGAAGTGTTTGTTAATCAATTTAGAAGCTAAGGGCACCAAAAACAATATGATTTATATATATATATTTTTTTATCAAGACTAATTTCCATTATAGTACACAAAAGTATATTTAATAATGATACTATAAATTTTAAATGATATTTTTTATTTTAATCTTTTAAAAATTTATTTAAAAATAATAGTTTTAAATTTTTTAAATTTTGTTAATAGTTAAAATTAGTCAAACTTATTAAATTGATAAAAATATAGTTTCTAAAATTTGAATCCACTATATAAAGTGTTCCATAAGAATGGTTGCCTCACAGTGATCCTAGCATATCCATAGATTGATCGAAAAATTCAATCACAATGGAAACTAAGTATGGCTAGAAACTTGTGATCAGTTACACATGTCAACTAGGCTTGGTTGATCCCCTCGAGTCCCTTGTGATCAATTGCCCATGGGAATCAAGTTTGGTTGGTACTCTATGATCAATTACCATGATAACTAAGCTTGGTTGGTCCTCTATGATAAATTACACAAGAAAAATAAGCATGGATGGTCCCCTATGATAAATTACCCATGGAAACTAAATATGGTTGGTCCCCTATCCCCAATCACCCATTGAAGCTAAGTATGGCTTCTTTCCTATCATAATTACACATAGCAACTAAGCAAGGCAGACTGATCCACTGTTATGAAGTGTTAATGACAACTAAGTATGGTTAATCCTTTGAGACCAATCACACATGACAAATGAGTATGGTTGATCCCGTATAAACAATGACACATGGAAGCTACGAAACATTTATCCTCTATCATCAATACCATGTGACAACTAAACATAGTTGGTCCCCTATAATCCCGTCTTATGAACAACTTACGAAAAACTAAGTATGGTTGATACTTTATGATCAATCACAAAAGGTAACTAAGTATGACTGATCTCATGTGATCAATAACCCTTGGTAGCTTATATGGCTAATCCCCTATGATCAATTACCCATGGCAATTGAGTATGGCTAGTCCTCTATGATCAATTGCCCATGGAAGCTAACAATTGTAGGTCCCTTGTTTTCTTAGGGCAACTCAGTGTGGTTGATCTTTTGTATCCAAGTATGGTGAATCCTTTGTGATCACTAAACCATGGAAGCTAAGAATGATTGGTCCCTTGTAATTAGTTAGCCATACCAACTAAGAATTGTTGGTCCTCTGTAATCAATCACACATGCCAAAGAAAAAAGGGTACCATTTCTTTCCTTCTGATAATAGAACCACAAGAATTCTCAAAAACATCAATTCTAAAAAGCAATAAAAAGTCTTCACTAATTGAATCCAAACACAAATGAATCTCAATTAGAAAAAGTCACATCATACAACTTTGGAACAAACTGATGTCAGATACCACTACGCCACTTCAAACCACTAAATAATCCAAGACTCTAGACCAACTCAAAACAATGTACCCAAATCCATATAATACTTGTCTAACAAATTAGGCTAAATTTCCACATGTTTCCCTCTTGTAATCAAAAGTTTAGCCTAGAATTAACAACTTAGTCATAAATCAAATGAACCAACTCTTATAGATCTCAACCAAGGTTTCTTCTTATCTTTCTTACCTCACTCTATAGATTTTCCAATTACGAGATCTCAAGCACCCTTGCCAGAACCCAACACCATTTTTTTCCCCTCCGAAACCACCCTTAAGATTGTATCTTTATAAGCAATTTACCTAGAAATCCATGTACTAAAAATACTTATTCCCATATTTCCAAGAAATTTACTGTAACACCTTGCCAAGGGATCCAAAAGAAATAACTTAAAGTTTTACTAAGTTTGGTAGCATTTTTTTTTGAAATAAGAAAGATAAATCATTCACATCAAACACATAGTAGTGGAAGCAATAACATACATTCAACTAAAGCATACATAATAGGTTACATTTCTTAAGGATCCCAAGATGTTGAATCACATATAAATTTAAAGTAATACTAAGTCCATCAATACCACATCCATATGAAAGAATAATGAAAAGTCCAATGTCCATTTAAATAATATACATTTGTTCTGTATGCCTCGTGGCAAATTAAATTTGGAATGCTCAATCATCCACAGTACATGTCACAAGGTATGAAAGGCTTAAAAGAATATACATATGTAGAAATGGAAATACATCATCCTTTGTGGATCCATGATATGAAGTACCATAAAATAAATGAAACCATCCACCATACATGATATATCCATCCACGATAAAAGATATAACATCCATCATAAAATATCACCATCCATCACAATGATATATAGATAGAATGAAGTAAATGTAGACAAGGAAGTTCCAACCACAGTGAGTACGGACGAATCTCAATGGTAAGAGCGAAAAAGCAATACCACCCGACCGTGTAGAACCTAAATGGCCCACTCCCACCACACTGAGGAGATAGTCTCAAGTCCCAAACAAGATATCAAACCAAATATCAAAATACTCTCTAAGTTTAAGAAATCCTAAAAGTAATCTAACTCAAGGGTTCAAAGATAGGTCGACATCTATACCTAGAGGCATACAAGACACGTAAGAAATCTAATATGTAAGTGGGCAAGTGTCATCACACGAATCACGCTAGAGTTACCCTAGGAATCTCTCAAGACCCTGGCCCCCTATTGATCCCTATGTGGCCACTAGTATCCTCTTGTACTAACAAGGCATACTACGGATGCAAGGTCACAACCAAGCATTCTCTCTACTCCCATCCTAGTCTGTACTAGCACTTGAGGCATGGGCGAGAACATAGAAAGACTCTTATTGGGTTCATTTTACTCTTATTTAGTTTAATGTTTTCACTTGCTAAACAACTTACAATGGGTTACCCTTGTAGCCACTTAAGGCCCTGGCCCCCATTGCAAGCCACTCCTTGACATCACATATAGATTTCCTACCCTAAGCTCATGAAATCAGAGATCACAGAATCATGGTAAAATTCACCTTGGTCCTATACAAGTGATTGGAAAGTATCAAAAGATAGATTACAATACCCATCGGTTCTCAACGAGCAATCAGGAAAGTATCCTAATAATGCTGATCAACAACTCAAAAATGGTTAAATTAGATATCTCATAGCATAAATCTTGCCATCCCACAAAGGCACTGAAAATAGTAATCAACAATATAAACACACTCAACATAGAGTATATCAACACATACCATGGTTAAGTAAAAGTAATCAAGATCGAGTCAGCATGATACCACACTCACAAAACCCTTGAGCCTCTGGTAGATGTCCTATAATTGGTCAACAATCTAGTCAACCCCAAACCCCAAACATAAACATCACACAGAAAACAAGATGTAAATTTCATGTTTTGGTTTGTTTTCAGTGCACATGGTTAAGTTATATATGATGTTTCAGTTTTCATTTCAAGGTATGTTCTCAAGTAAGAAGATGTCTCGTTTACCCTATAGTTAACCCATGTATTTGTTAAATGAAATAAGGATTACCCCCAAAGTATTTCAAATCAATCTCCTAAATACTCTAGAGGCAAAGTTTGATTATTTAAATCATTAAAATTATAACTAATGATCTTTCATTAAAATAATTTTGATTTTGTTAAAAATTATCTTCATTATAAAATATAAATTCCTTAAATACTCCTCTTCTAATAATTAAACTCAATTAGATTTCATTTAATTTAGCTAATTAATACTCATGCAATTAAGTTGTCTAGATTAACATACTTAATTAGAATTACCATCTAGTAATAATAAGTTCATAAATTGAGTTTAATTATACGTAAAAGTAAAATGTATCAATTTAAATTATATATATATATATATATATATAAAATTTAACTATATTTAAATTGATTAATAAAAAAAAAAAAATTAAATATCATATGCGATGCAATTTAATCATGTTGGGCGCTGTTTAAAACAGTCGTCAACCCTTCCATTGGGCGGTGCTTGTAGCAGCAATGGTTGTTGACACATTAAAGGATGGGGGTATGGGGTTATTCCCTCCCCTCCAAAATTATATATATATATATATATATATATATATATATATATATATATATATATATATATATATATATATATATATATATATATAAACATTTCTCCTTTATCAAAAAATATAAATTTATTTCATTATAATTTTGTAAATAACGAAATTCAGTAAAAGAAAATTTATTTTAAATGTATTTTTTAAATATCAAAACCTAGAATTAATCTGATGGAGGAATACAACGTACCCACCATTTTTATTTATTTATTTTCTCTAAGAGGATTTTTTATTTAAATTCAAACCCTTCCTGGTTTAATTCCCATTTTAAAATCTATTGGATGAAAGATTATATTAATTCAAAAAAAAAAAAAAAAACGTTCCATGTACAAAAGAATTAACAAATGTCCATAACTCACAACATGATACTTCTTCGCAAAAATTATCTAGACAAGCATTTAACAGACATGATAAAGACAGGAAAGAGAAAGAGTGTAATAATATATGCAAAAATCACAAGCGTCTTCCTAGACACTAATGCTAATTGCTATGCCCCATAAACTGTAGAGAAATTTCCTCCTCTCCAAACCTTCTCCTTTTCAAAAATTCTTTCCTTCTCTGAAATTCACAGTGATTCGAAAATGAACCCCCAAGTTGTGATATGGAGTTCTCTTCCAAAAATCGGGGCACTGATTGTGCGTTCACCCAAGAGAACTCCTTGCTCACAAGCCTTAACTCTTTATTAATTTTTATTTATCTTTCTTTTATCTTTTCCATGCACATTCATTAATTAATTAAATTACTTTATTTAATTTTTACTTGACTTCTATTTAGATTAATTTATTAAATTTAATCTCATGCACGTATAATGTGATCATGAAATTTTTAATAAATTAATTTCTTTTCCACTTCTAAATTTATTTACGAATGTTACATTTGATAATTATTTATTAACTTAAATAATAATATTATTTAACATTTATTTAAAAATGAACTTTAAATATATTATTATTAAATTAAATAAATATCATCACGTTCCAAATTTATACTTATGACTTTTTCTATATCTTTAAATTTAATTCTTTTTATTTAATTAATTATTAAAATATCATAATAATTTTTCATTAAATTAAATCATTAATTTAATTTTTTAATTAGACTTAATTAATAGAAAATTCACCAAAGACTCATAAAGTAAAATACGAAAACCCATCATAGAAAAACACACACAAATCAAACTAAAGGGTTAATAATCACATTAATGTCATCCAACACATTCAGAGGGTACACAACTCAGATACTTGTCCTAATTTTCTAAGACAAATGGCTTAAAGGTTTAGGATTTGGACTTAAGAATTTATCTCCCCTCTCTTACCATTGAGATAATGAGATAGGGTACGCTCATCTTGGCAATTCAGGGAAGTCAATATCTGATACCTGCAATCTGCATAAAATCCATGCATGTACAAACAGAATATATACTAAGCTAAACATGCAATGGCATGAAGTGGTGCATCATGTAGATCTTGACTAACAAGTGACTACGACTCCCTTCCTCAACCACATCATAAACACCATACATAAAGAAAATAAACACGCACACCATACACATGTAGTATGGGTTAAGTATCCATAAGAAAACACATATGATAATCCATCTAACTAAACATCATCAATAATTGAAAAACATTGTAATAATCATCATGTATACATGAAGTATAGAGTACCAAGTAATCTCATCATATATCAATTGAATCTGAAACAATATCTGATAATCCCAAAATAATGCTACTAAACATCCAACATAAAACTGGCCTAAAAGAGTTTGGCAATGATAGAAAAAATGTAAACTAGGGCAGGCACTACATTTACTACCACCTTCTATGCCAAAACTAGCAAAGGATGTCATCAATGGGATTCTGGATGCGTAAAGGACTACTTAAAAAGCCAAAAAAATAGATGATGGCCTTCAAAACTTGATTTGAGATTGCACAACATTTTCTTTTTGTTTTATTATTTTTAAATTTATTTTAAATTTATGCTTCTCCTTCTCATTGCTTTGTCCCCACCTTTTATCACTCTTAAGAGCTAATGTAACTAAGCTTTTGGATTCAACTTTTTTTTTTACTAATATAGGTTGAAAAAATTATAAAAATTGATGACTTCTTATAGAAATTTCTATTTTATTTAGAAACAATTCCTTAGAATTATAGATTTAACTTTTTAACTAATTTGGGTTCCATTTTTTTTTAAGGATGCTAATAGCAAACAATGTATATTTATGTCATCTATATTATTTTTGGATTTCTTTCAAGAGAAAGTCTTAATATAGTCATACAATATTATTCAAAACATGTTTCCATTAAACTTGCTTATTTATTAAATATAACTAAACTCACAAATCTAATAAAGTATTATCTAACAAAATAATATCTTAAATAAAAATAACTTAAAACTTTGCCAGCCAATAAAATGATATTTATTGTTTACAAACATGAGCATATTGATTGCATGAAAAAAAAATTGGTGTAGAACAAGATACATACTAATTCTTAGATGAATTTCAATAAAATGCTTTTCAATAATTGACAAACTAGAACTTTGACCACATTTTACAAAGATAATTCTTTTTCACTTCAAATGATCATTAGTGACATTACATTAGGAACCTTAACCTTTAGAGTGGTTCATGTCAGCCATAAGGCAACAATGCCAAGTGTAATATGTCATTTTTCAATCCTTTATTCCTCTTCTCGAAAAACTTATGAGTGAATAAATTGGGTGATCTTTCTATATTGGTATTTACAAATTGACAAATTCTTGGTAAAGTAAAAGAAGTCATCCAAAATTGATCCCTTTCAAGGATTTTAAGTTGGAGAAATTAAAGAACAAAAGAAAGAAATATTTGCCTCTAATGGCTATGTGATAGCCTTCAAAGTGTTGTTTAGTGTGGAGCCTGATCAGTCCCCAAGTGGGAGATTGTTAGATTATGGTGATTGATCAGGAAAGTACTGTACATACATCATAAATAGTGGGATTCGAGGCATCGCCCTAAAATTTTTTTTTGGGCCGTGACCGACATGGTAGCCGACATATTATGGTCGACATATGGCCGACATGTTGTAACCCTAAAATGAATAAAATCCTTGTATAAAAGGGTTTAGGGTTAGGTATTTTTCATTATGTTGTGATGCAAAATTGGTTCTTGCGGTGGTATTGAGCTGTAAGGGATTACAGATTGTAATCAGGTTGTAATCACTGGATTGTAATAAGATCGGACTTGCTATTTGGTGGACGTAGCCTAGGGATTGGGTGAACCACGTTAAATCTTGGTGCCTTGTGTTCATTTCTGTGTGATCTATTATTTTCTATTATTGATTATATTTGCATATAGTTTTAGTTTTGTCTGTGGTTTATCCTAACAAGTGGTATCAGAGCGAGGTTGTCTTTTAGTTATCCTCTATAGGAAAGTCTCACGGTTAAGTGGGAGTCTCACGGTTGAGTGGGAGCAATGGCAGATGAGGGTAAGCTGAGGGTTGACAGGTTTAATGGGCAGAACTTCCAGTTATGGAAGATGCAAATGGAAGACTATATATATCAGAAGGATTTATGGAAGCCGTTGGAAGGCAAAGCCAAGAATTAGGGAACTATGTTAGAGGCTGAATGGGATCTTTTGGAAAGAAAGGCACTCGGAAGCATTCGGTTATGCTTGGCACCATCGGTGGCATTTAATATTACAAAAGCAAAGACAACAGAAGATTTGATGAAAATCCTAGCGACACTGTATGAAAAGCCCTCCGCTTCAAACAAGGTATTTCTCATGAAGCGTTTGTTTAATATGAAAATGGCAGAAGGTGGATCTGTTGCAGATCATTTAAATGAGTTTAATACTATTACTAGTCAGTTATCTTCTGTGGGTATCAATTTTGATGAAGAAATTAGGGCTCTCTTGATTTTGTGTTCTTTGCCTAAAAGCTGGAATGGCTTGGTAATGGCTGTGAGTAATTCTATTCCTGGATCTAGTACCCTAAAATATGATGATGTGATTGGTGTTATTTTAAGTGAGGAAACTCGTAGAAAATCCTCAGGTGGATCTACATCAGGAAGTGCTTTGAATGCACAAAGTAGGGGCAAAACAACTGAGAGAGGAAATAACTCTGGAAATCATGGGAAATCAAGAGGAAAGTCAAAGGGGAAGAGGTCTCAATCGAGAGGACTGAACGACTGTTGGTACTATGGCAAACCAGGTCATAAAAAGAAAGATTGTTGGAATCACAAGAAAAATGAAGGAGATAAATTAGATGGAGATAAGGAGGCAAATATGGTAAGTAACAAAATCGATGAGGATGCTTTGCTTTTGTCTTTAGAAAGTGTTGATGATTCATGAGTTTTAGATTCTGGTGCTTCATTTCATGCTACAACTCATAGAGGTTATTTCACTGATTATGTCCAAGGGGATTTTGGGCTTGTTTATTTGGGGGATAATGAACCCTGTCAAATTGTTGGAAAGGGAAAAATTAAGATTAAGTTGTAGAATGGGAATCATTGGCTACTACATGAGGTAAGACATGTTCCAAAACTAAGTAGGAATTTAATTTCAGCAGGGCAACTCGGTGATGAGGGTTGTGTAGTTACTTTTAATGATAAAAATTGGAAGGTTTCAAAAGGTTCCCTTGTAGTAGCAAAAGGTGTGAAAGTAGGCACCTTATATCTTTGTACAGGTCATATTGTTCCTTCTACTTTGATTGTTTCAAAGAAAAATGAATGTTCAGGAACAATTGCTACAATTGAGCAGGGAGAACAAATAGCTGCTGTAGATTCTGATACAGCGCTATGGAAAAATAGACTTGGGCACATGAGTGAGAAAGGTATGAAAGTACTTCATTCAAAGAAAGGTTTACTAGGTCTGAAATGTGTGAATATGGATTTCTGTGAAAATTGTGTGTATGGAAAACAAAAGAGAGTGAGTTTTGTAAAGACTGGGAAGGAAAACAAAAAGGAGAAATTAGAGCTTGTGCATACAGATGTATGGGGACCAGCTCAGGTATCTTCCCTTGGTGGCTCTCATTATTATGTTACATTTATTGATGACGCAATTAGAAAAGTATGGGTTTATTCTCTTAGACAGAAATTTGATGTATTTCAAACTTTTAAGAAATGAAAATGCTTGGTTGAAAATGAGACTGGTAAGAAATTAAAATGTCTCAGATCTGATAATGGTGGTGAGTATTGCAGTCATGAATTTGAAGATTATTGCTCCACTAATGGTATTCGTATATAGAAAATTGTTCCAAGGACTCCACAGGAAAATGGAGTGGTTGAACGCATGAACAGGACTATAATGGAGCGCGCAAGGAGCATGAGGTTGCATGTTGGGTTGCCCTTACACATGTGGGTGGAGGCTGTCAATACTGTAGTATATTTGATTAATAGAGGTCCCTCTACTCCTTTGGGCTGTGGTATTCCAGAGGAGGCATGAACTGGGAAGAAGGTGAGTTATTCTTTTCTCAAGACCTTCGATTGTGAAGCTTTTGCTCATATAGACTCTAAAAATAGAACCAAGCTAGAAGCTAAATCAAAGAAATGTGTCTTTGTTGGATATGACATTAATGAATTTGGTTATAGGCTTTGGGATTTT
Organism: Cupressus sempervirens; assembly: GCA_028749045.1. NCBI lineage: Eukaryota > Viridiplantae > Streptophyta > Pinopsida > Cupressales > Cupressaceae > Cupressus > Cupressus sempervirens. The sequence goes on along the minus strand of CM053787.1, from coordinate 640,088,836 downwards.
GAAAATCATAAAATTATAAGAAGCCAAGATGTCATATTCAATGAAAAAGTGTTGTACAAAGATATGTTGCAGCAACATGAGAAGAAAGAAGATGATTATGTAGTGTTGGATGATACTCCAAAAGCTGATGTTCCAGCCATTCCTCATGATGTGCAACAACCGCAACAACAAATACCACACACACCAGTGAATGTTAGACGGTCAACGAGGCAAATTAGATCTCCACAAAGGTTTTCTCCCTCTTTGTATTCTATTTTACTTACTGATGCTGGTGAACCTGAGAGTTATGATGAAGTTGTGTAGGTGAATACTAAGATTCAGTGGGAGTCTACAATGAAAGATGAAATGGACTCTTTGCTGAAAAATAAGACATGGGATTTGTGCACGTTGCCTGCAGATAAAAAGGCTTTACAGAATAAGTGGGTTTATAGGTTGAAAGAAGAGGAAGGAGGTAAGAACAGATTTAAGGCCAGGTTAGTTGTAAAAGGATTTGCTCAAAAAAGGGAATTGATTTTGATGAGATATTTTCTCCTGTTGTTAAAATGACTTCTATTCGTACTGTTTTAAGTCTTGTGGCTACTGAAGATTTGCATTTAGAGCAGCTAGATGTTAAAACAACCTTTCTTCATGGTGATTTGGATGAAGAAATATATATGGCTCAGCCACAGGGTTTTGAGGTCAAAGGTAAGGAGAACTTAGTGTGCAAATTGAAGAAAAGTTTATATGGCTTGAAGTAAGCACCTTGGCAATGGTATCTAAAATTTGATAGTTTTATGCATGAGCATGGATATAATAGGTGTCATTCAAATTACTGTTTTTATTTTAAGAGGTTGGATGATGATAGCTACATTATTTTATGTTTATATATTGATGATATGCTTGTAGCTGGGTCTAACATGGATCATATTAAGGGGCTAAAACGCCAGTTAGCACATGCATTTTCTATGAAGGATTTGGGGGCAGAAAAAAAAATCCTTGGTATGAAGATTTACAGAGATAGGAAGAATAGAATCTTGACGCTATCTCAGGCTGATTATGTTGAGAAGGTGTTGAAACGTTTCTCTATGGAGAATGCTAAAGCTGTCAACACACCTTTACCTGGTCATTTGAAATTGACTAAGGAGATGTGTCCCAAGACACAGGAAGAGGAGGATAAGATGTCCAAGGTACCCTATGCTTCAACTGTAGGAAGTTTGATGTATGCTATGGTATGCACTAGGCCAGATATTGCACATGCAGTGGGAGTCGTTAGCAGGTATATGAGTCGTCTAGGATTTGAGCATTGGAATGCTGTCAAATGGATTCTCAGATATTTGTGAGGGACATCCAATAAGTGTTTACACTTTGGGGGCTCTACTACTAATTTACAAGGCTATGTTGACTCAGATTTGGTAGGGGATATTGATACCAGGCAGAGTATTACATGTTATGTCTTTACTGTTGGTGGGGCAGCCGTGAGCTGGGTTTCTAGGTTACAAAAGATTAATGCTTTATCCACTACAGAGTCAGAGTATGTTGCTGCTACCAAGACAACCAAGGAGATGATATGGCTTCAGTTCTTCTTGGAAGAATTGGGACATCCTCAGAAGGATAATTATTTGTTCACAGATAGTCAGAGTGTCATTCATCTTGCAAAGAATTCAGCTCTGCATTCTAAGACCAAACACATACAGTTGTGGTACCATTTCATTCGGTCAGTTTTGGAGGATGGACAGTTAAAGCTGGAGAAGATACATACAAATGATAATCCAACAGATATGTTGAAAATGGTTGTAACAAGGGAGAAGCTGAACTCCTCTTCAGCTTCGGTTGGTCTTTTAGACTGACCATGAATAAAAGAACAGCAGAGTCCCGGGTGGTTTGATCCAATGGGAGCCCCATGTGGTAGTGGTATTGGTATAGGATCAGTCTCCAAGTGGGAGATTGTTGTTTAGTGTGGAGCCTGATCAATCCCCAAGTGGGAGATTGTTAGATTATGGTGATTGATCAGGAAAGTATTGTACATACTTAATAAATAGTGGGGTTTGGGGCATCGCCCTGAAATTTTTTTTTGGGCCATGGCCGACATGGTAGCCGACATATGGCCGACATGTTGTAACCCTAAAATGAATAAAATCCTTGTATAAAAGGGTTTAGGGTTAGGTATTTTTCATTATGTTGTGATGTGAAATTGGTTCTTGCAGCGGTATTGAGCTGTAAGGGATTACGGATTGTAATCAGGTTGTAATCACTGGATTGTAATAAGATTGGACTTGCTATTTGGTGGACGTAGCCCAGGGATTGGGTGAACCATGTTAAATCTTGGTGCCTTGTGTTCATTTCTGTGTGATCTATTATTTTCTGTTATTGATTATATTTGCATATAGTTTTATTTCTGTCTGTGGTTTATCCTAACACAAAGATGGAAAGATTTGAATGATCTCTCATTCATAAGTTTCATAGGGATAATATGGATACTAACTTAACTTAAATCAGTGAGTAAAATGTGTTTTTTTTTCTCTATAGAATTGTGAAAATTTATATGTAACAAGAAGAGGGAATAATAAGGACTTGTGAGTAGATTGTATAATATTATGGGTTTATCTTTATGTACATGTTTTTGAAGATTACTAAGGTCAACATTATAACCTATTTGATGATAGTTATTAAAGGCATTAAGTTGGAGTTATTCTATTGGAAAAATACCCAACATTAAAAAATAATACATGGGCAATTCTAGTTGTTTTGATGGGTTAATCCATTCCATGTGCATATGGAAAAAAGAAGATAAGAAACTTAACTTTATTGAAAACTTTGGCTTGGTAGATAACAAAACATATAATTCATTTGATAAAGGTCATCCTTTTATCAAACACTTCCGATCAATCTAGGATCATCTCACTACCTAATGAATGATTAAGAAGATTTAAGAATTCTCTCTTGATTATGATATTCTAGTATTAGAGTAATATTTTTATTAGTTTTGTTCATGAAAATGGAATGATATATTTTCTTGAGATCCTCAAACCATATTTCCACTTATAAGTTTGATCAAATGGCAATAAATATCTTTCCTTTAATATAGTCTTCATCCAATTTTAAACATAACACCACATGTTTATGATTTAGGAAAATATTAAGAATATACATTCATAGCATGAAAGTAGAACATTCAAGACATGTATGACAGAAGATATTTGGTTACCCAGAAACTCTCCAAGCAAAAGGTAAAACTGGGGTGGAAATTTGATAGTGACCGGTCCTCGTCCAACTATCTTTAGGTGAGAATCATCACCCAAGTACACCTTTCTACCATCAAAAACTTCATACCTTGAAAACCAGCTTTGATGAGAGGTCATGTGGAAATAAGCACTCGAGTCTATCAACCACACAACATCAAATGCATGCGCTACCAAGGTTACAATGAAAGCATCGCCATCTTCTTGAGATTTTTTTGAACTTGAATCTGAGGCCTTCTTCTTGTTTGGCTCTTTATAGTTTTTACAGAAGTGCCCAATCTTATCACAGTTCCAACATTTTTCCTTAGACTTTCCAGGAGTCTTTGATTTTCCACAGAATTTGGTTCTACCCTTTCTAGAATTGTCATTTTGCCTCCCTCTGTCATTGGATTTTCCACAAACAACAAGAACTTCCTTAGCCAAATCTAAATACTTTCTCTGTGTCTCCTCAGATAACAGTGAAGACACCACATCATCCATTCTGAAAGTAACTAAATTACTTCCAAGAGCCATTACAAGATGGTCCTATGAATTCATCAAGGAACATAACATGGTCATACATCAATCCTCCTCCTCTATTCTTAGATAATACAACTTCTTCCTTAGGAATAACTTCTTCACGAGAGATTTGTCTTTGATACATAGAGCCAAGCCATGTCCACAAACTGTTTGTGGTCTTCTCATCAAAAATATTCAGGAGAATTGAATCAGTTAGATAGATTCTAATGAGACCCTTAGATTTCTGATCCTTGAGATCCCAATCTACTTGAGATATTGCTACATGTCTCACATCAAGTGAAGCCACCTTCCATAGATCATGATCATCAAGCAAGTCTTCCATCTTGGGTTTCCACAACTCAAAATTACTGCCATTAAATTTTTCCACCTCCATTTTTCTATGTATGAACTAGCCATCTCAATCTACAAATAAGATTCAGAATGCTTTGCATAAAACTCCCACTCAACTTGAGATTATCTCAAGAAACCCTACCCAACAACTAGGATCAAAAGCTAATCAAGCTTTGATACCACTTGTAAGGAAACTTAGGTGTGAAAATAGCTTCCTACACTAATCCCTTAAGGAAAGTATTGTGCAAATTCCTATTAAATCCTTACAATTTCAGATTTGATATCATGAAAACAATAATATTGCAGTCAACCATGAATACAAAAAATAAATAGAGAAATCAAACACATAAACACAAAGTTATGCCGGTGGGGAAAAACCTTTCGGTAAAACAATCGCACCCCTCCAAAACATACGCAATGTATTATCTTCAACAAAAAGGTTACAACACACTTACACAACCAATCTAGTAGCAACCAACAATACACTTTTCACTCTCTCCTATCTGCAACCCTAAAAATGCTTATATCGCGTGCTTCCCATTTTTAGGGCAATTTTCAAAGAACAACTGTATTAGGGTTTTACCATTCTCTAGAATTAAAAGAATAGGGTTGCAATCTTTATGCATGCTAGATGGAGACTCAAGTGTACAGTACTCAATGATCAATTGCCACATGTCTTCACCCATCATCAAATCTTCCAGAGATAGCTTTTATGCATCATAGGAATTCGTCATAACCATTTCAGTCATGATCTCCATACACAAAATTTAGGATGCCAACACATACAAGTGGAGTGACACATCAACATGCCTACTACACACGTACACTCACATTTACTTACATTATTTGCAAAAAATATATTTACAAAATAAATAATAAGAATAGGAATTATCCAAGGTCGAGACACCTTATTTCTAACAAATGTAGGTCAAAGACTAGCAATACACCAATTGTACCTATATTTGAAGGTCATTGCTACAATTGTTAGAATTATAGACATTATGCTCAAGAATGTGGATATAAGGAAAAATCCAATTGGACAACCAAAAGGAAAACAAATGCATCCAAATAAGGTAACTCCTATATTTGGGAGTACAATACATGGTACAATTGTCATTATTGTGGTGAATATGGCCATATTGTAGAAAATTTCATCAGCACACATTTTGGAGGAAAATACATGAGTTTGATGGATGAAAGTTTGGTTTGTTTTAGTTGTCATAAGATTGGACATGTAAGCAAGAATTGTAGGACCCAAGCGCCAACACATAGCAATAAACAATTAAAAGGAAAAGGAAAAGTTGATATAGAAGAAACAAGGAATGAAATGAATCAAACCTAGAGAAAGAAGGAAGCTGAAGACAACGATAGTAGAACCAGTGAAGATGAGTTCACCCAATCCAATGGATCAAGTTATCACACTACTTCTAACTAAGAAAGAAGGTATATAAGGACCTATACATTTGAATGCTACATTATAGACTAGTTCTTGACATAAGATATGTTACAAGTCCATATCTACATGAAACAAGATCCACTAGGATAGATTTGAGGAAAGAACCAAGCAAAGAGTTCATATACATAATTGATGTTGAGTATCAGTATTAGTGTCTATAGTGATCGAGTATCACTACATGAACTGGGCTCCCATAGAGATAGAGTTAATATGTTGACTGAGCCAAACATGAAAATGGTAATGGTGATCGAGTAGTGGTCTTGATTGAGCAATGAGAGAAATATATTGTGTAAAGCCAGTTGTATTGCACCCACCAGTGTAGGAAGCATTTATTGAAGACCTAATTTGATTGTACGAAGCATTTCTTAGTCTACTATTGCATTCCTTCAATTGATGCTTCCAGGATCCTTTCTATTCTTGGGAACACATTTCATTTACTCTACTTTTAATCTCATTTCATTTTTTCCTTGCTCTCATCCTTTTTAAAAAGTAAATCCAATTCTACTCCTTTCCTACACACACCTATCAATAAAATTAAATCGAATTCTACTCCTTTCCTACAGACACCTATCAATAAAATCCTTTCTGATTGCTAAATTGTGCCACTATTGTTGAGCTGTGTCACTTTTTGAATGGTTTTGAGTATGATGAGAGATCATTGGATTTCTTCATCTTTTGTTTTCTTCTATGTCTTAGGAAATCCAAACACAAAATGACCATCTTAAATCCAAGATGTAATCACTCTTAAGGCAGTAAAATCTTTTGTTCAGCTGAAAAAACATCCCCTCTTTTATAAAATCAAAAAATATTATGATACCACCCCCAGATTACATTCAGCTCAAACACCATCCCCACTTCCTTATTAAATAAGATAACAAATAATCTAGGGTATAGAATACTGCTCAGACTACAAACCTTATTTGAATCCAGTCTAAGAACAGACAATATTTCTCCACAATCAACTTGCAATCTTTTAAGGGGATATGTAGAATAGATCCTGCTTATAGAGACCATAGAAAAATGAGTCCATGATGTCTTAGGTGATATGGGATCCACCAACAACTGTAAAATAATACACCCAATTAATAAACTTGAAGGAAAATCATCTGAACAAGAAAAAAAACAACTGTATAAAGGTCATTGGAAAGCTCAGCAAGAACATCAACTTAAAAGATATACACAATATCTAGAAACCTAGACTCAACTGTGAGGGTTTTTAAATATTTCTTAACATTGCCATTGATATCAGTAATTGTACATATGTTTGTCTTATTTTGAGATTTGAAAAGAAAAGGCCATCTCTTCATTCACTTTGCCAAATTAGCTTCTTGCATGATTCCAGCGTTGCTCATTATTCTCTGTCAATGGTCATGGTCTGGAAATTATTCATAGATCCATATTATTCATTCTCAAACATGATCTTTTAAAGTTTTAAACCATTAATAACAGGCCAAACTTATCAACTTATCAATTTTTACGCCATTGAATCCTTATATTTTTGCTTTATTTTAGTCTTAAATAGTGTGTATAAGCAATTTATTGTTGAGATTTATAAGCAATTCTCTTGTTTGGTTGTTAGTAGAAGAAATTATTGTTGAGATTTATAAGCAATTATCTTGTCTGACTCTTATTTCATATAATTTTGCTTATTTTGTTTCTAGAAGTATCCCGTAGGCTCAACTCTTACCACGTTTTAATATCTAATCAGAGGGTTACACTTTAGCTCATTTGTTTTATGGCTAATTTAGTAACTAGAGAATCTTACAGCTAAATAGAATTTTAATAATTGCTGCTGATCGCATTTGAAACTTCAGAATTGAAATAATTTTTGTATAATAACTACTATTGACCATATCAAACTTTAGAGGACCCCATTGATCAACCAATTCATTTTTAATGCGAAATAGTACTTTTCTAATTGTTTTAAAATTTTGATTTAGGATTTTTTTACCTGTAGCTATCGTGTCATTCATATTTTATGTGTAGTAAAAGAGCAATTTCATATTATTTTATTAATATTATAGTTTAGATAATGAAATTAGATATTTAAATTTAAATAGGTTGATTTATTTTATACTATTGTTGCTATGTGATGATTTATTTATTATTCGTGTTATGATATTATTATAATATATATTTTTGACTTTTTTTTTTTTTTTTAATGTTTTCTATTTGATTGGAGATTCTTCCTTGTCAATTTTGGTTAATATTTTATTCCTTATGCGTTCTCTATGTACCATAATATTCATTAATAAAACATTAATTAATTATAGAATAATTAGCATTTCTAAATGTTATTAATAAATGTGCAATACAATATTTGTTGATAACAATTTAATTAACTCTAGAATAATTAATAATTTTTTGTTATTAATAATAAGTTGCAATTTAATTGAGAGGGAGAGAGAAGGGAGGAGAGGGGGAGAGTGGAAGAGGGGGAGGTAGAGAGGAGGGGTAGAGGGGGTGAGGGAGAGGTGGGAGAGGGAGGCGATAGAGAGGTAGAAGGAGGGAGGTAGGAAGGGGGAGTAGAGTGGGAGAGGGAGAGGAACAGGAGAGGGGAGGGAAGGAGAGAGGGAGGGAGGGGAAGAAATAGAGAAAGGGTAAGGGACATAGGGAGTGGGAGAGAAGGGAAGAGGAGGAGGGGGTAGAGGGAGAGAGAATGGAAGAGATGGTATGGGAGTGGGAGGGCGAGGGGTCGAGGAAGTGATGGAGGGAGGAGAGGACAAGAGAAGTGGAGTGATGGGGAGAGATAGGGAGCGACAAGGGGAGGAAGTGAGCATGAGGGGGATGGTAGGAGGAGGGAGTGTGAGGGGGAGAGGGAGTTATAGAGGGAGTGAGTGAATGATAGAGAGGAAAAGATTGAGAGAGTGAGTGTGTGAGGGAGGGAGGAGAGAAGCTAAAGGGAGGAGGGAAAAGAGGGAGGGGGAAGAGAGAGAGGGTGAGAGGGAAGAAGTAGGGGAGAAGCAAGAAGGGATGGAAGAGGGGAGTAAGGGGATTGGGAGAGGGAATGTGTGAGAGAGGAGAAAGATGGGGGAGAGAGAAGCTATAGAGAAGGAGAGAGGTGGGAGGAGGAGATAGAGGGATGGGGAGTGAGGGTAAGGGGAGGGGGAAGGAGTGAGGGTGTAGGGATGAAGTAGGAGGAGAGGGGAGTAAGGGGATTGGGAGAGGGGGCATGGGAGAAAAGGGGAGGGGAGTAAGGGGAATGGAAGAGAGGAGAGAGATGTGGGGAGAGAAGATATAGGGAGGGGGAGAGGTGGGAGGAGGTAGAGGGGAAGGGGGAGGAGGGAGAGAGGGGGGGAGGGAGTGTGGGTGAGTGAGGGATTGGGTAGGAGAGAGGAGAAAGAAAGGGAGAGATGAAGCTTTAGGGATGGGGATAGGTGGGAGGAAGATAGAGAAGAGAGAATTGTGTGAGAGGGAGTAGGGGCAAAGGTGTGGTGGGGAGCTAGGGGATTGAGAGAGAAAGGATTGGGAGAGAGAGTGTGGGAGAAAGCAAGGAGAAGATGGGGACGGTGGGAGGCGGGAGGGAGTAGGGGAGAAAAAGGTAGGGGGAGGGAGTAGGGGATAAAGGGGGAGGGGGAGGGGACCAACGAGCTTGGGAGAGATAGTATTGGGAGATGGAGTGTGAGAGAGTGGGAGGTGGGAGGTAGGGAGAGTGAGGGTAAGGGGGAGGGAGTAGGGGAGAAAGTGGGACATTGAAGGGAGGAAAGGAGCAAGATGATTCAGAGAGAGAGTGTAGGAGAGAGGGAGAGGGGAGCAAGGCTATTGGGTGAATGAGGGATGAGATAGATTGGGGAGAGGGGATTGGGAGAGTAGGTGAGGGAGGAGAAAGATTGGGGATAGGGGAAGATAGAAGGATGATGAGAGGTGGGAAGAGGATTTGGAGAGAGAGGATTGGGAGAGGGAGAGAGGGACAAAAGATTAGGGGTAAGGGGAGGAGGAAGATAGGGAGATTGAGGGTAAGAGGGGAGGAATAGGCAATAAAGTGGGAGGGGGAGGGAGGACGGGAGCAAGGTGATTGGGAGTGGGAGTGTGATAGAGGGAGAGAGGAATAATGGAATTGGAAGAGGGAGGAAGAGGAGATAGATGGGGGAGAGAAGAAGATGGAGGGATAAGGAGATGTGAGAAGGGGATTGGGAGAAAAAATGTGGGAGAGGTGAGAGAAGCTAGGGGGCAGTTGGGGAGGTAGGGAGAGTGAGGGTAAGGGGGGAGGGAGTAGGGGAGAAATGGGTAGGGGTAAGGAGGAGGAGAGCAAGGTGATTAGGAGAGGGAGAAAGGGAGAAATGGAGAGGGGAGTAAGGGGTTTGGTAAATAGAGGAGAAAGATGAGGGAGAGAGGAAGTTCGAGGGATAGGGAGAGGTGGGAGGAAGGGAGAATAAGGGCAAGAGGGGCGAGGATAATGTCTCTCCTTCCCACTTATCATCTCTCTCCTTCTTCTATTCCACTTTCTCTATCAACTTCCTAACTCCCACTCACCCACTCTTGCCTCGCTCCCCCTCCCTCCAACTTCCTTCCTCTCACTCTTTACTTGCTCCCCCTTACTCCTCTTTCCCACCCACTCTATTACCCTTCCCACTTCTTTAATCTTCCCATCTAACTTTTTTTATTCAACTTCCCCATCCCTTTCCCCCTTTCTCCCCTCTTACCCTCACTCCCATCTCTCCCTCTCCCTCTCTCCATGTCTTGTTTTCCCTTTCTCTCCCCCTCCCTTCATTTCCCAATCCCCCATCCCCCCTTATTCATACTCTCCCTCCCTCCTGGTCTCTCGTCCCCCCTCCCTCTAGCTTTTCTCTACTCCCATCTTCTCCCTCCCTCACTCTCTCCACATTCCACCTCCCTCCAACTTTGTACCTTCTCTCCATGGTATATCTCCCTCCTTCCCCACTCACTCTCCCACCCCCCTCTCCTCTCCCTTCTCTCCTCACCCGATCTCTTCTTCTACCTTTCCCACTCCATAGTCACTCCCTCTTTATCTCCCCTTTCTCCTCTTCCTTTACTCCCCCACTCTCACCCCTTCCATGTCTCCTTTTACTTCCCCACTCTCACCCCTTCCCCCTCTACTTTTACTCCCCCACTCTCACCCCTTCCCCCCTCTCCCTTCACTCCCCCCTTCCCCCCTCCCATTCTCTCCTCCTCCAACCTCTCCCCATCCCTCCCTCAAACTTTGTACCTTCTCTCCATGGTCCATCTCCCTCCTCATTCCCCACTCCCTCTCCTCTCCCTCCCTTCTCTCCTCACCCCATCTCTAAATCTCCCTTTCTCCCTACCTTTCCCACTCCACCCTCACTCCCTCTTTCTCTCCTCTTTCCCCTCTCCCTTCAACCCCCCCTCACCCGCACTCTCCCTCCCTTCTACTCCCTCCTCCAACCTCTCTCACTCCCTCCCACTTCCTCCCTCCAACTTTGTTCCTTCTCTTCCTAGTCCATCTCCCTCCTCTGTCCCCACTCATCTCACTTCCTCCTCTCGTCTCCATCCCTTCTCTCTTCACCCCATCTCCTCTTCTCTCTTTATCCCTCCCTTGCTCACCCCATCCTCACTCTCTCCTTCTCTTCCCTTGCCCCTCTCCCTTCACTCTCCCACTCTCCCTCTCTCCACTTCCCCCCCTCACTTCCTTCTCCCTTTCTCCCCTCCCTTTCCCACTCCATCTGCACTCCCCCTCTCTCTCTCATTTCCCCACTTCCCCCCTCTCCCCACTTCTCCCTCACCCTACACTCTCCCCCCCATTGCCTCTCTTCTTCCTTTTCCCCCTTTCCCACTCCATCCTCACTCCCTCTTTCTCTCCCCTTCCCCTTCTCCTTTTACTCCCCCCTTCTGCCTTGCCCCCTTCCTCCCTGATCTGCCTACTCTATCCTCACTCCCTCTTTATCTCCCCTTTCCCCTCTCCCCTCCACTTCCCCCCTCTTTCTATCCCCTCTCCCCTCTCTCTCCCCATTCCCCCTCTTTCTCTCCCCTTCCCCCTTTCCCCCTCTCTCCCTTCCCCCTATTTTCTCTCTCCTTCGCCCTTCCTTCACTCCATCTCCCCTAACCCAATGCTCTCCCCCTCCCTCTCCTTCTCTCCTCACCCCACCTCTCTCCCTCTCTCCCTCACCCTCTCTCTCTCTCTCTCTCTCTCTCTCTCTCTCTCTCTCTCTCTCTCTCTCTCTCTCCTCACACCATCTCTACCCCTCTCTCCTTTCCCCCCTCCCTTCTCTCCTCACACCATCTTTCCCCCCCTCTCCTTTTCACCCCTTCCTTCTCTTATCACACCATCTCTCCCCCTTATCCCCTACCTCCTCCACTCCACCCTCTCTCTCCACCTCTCCTCCCTCCACTCTCCCTCCCTCCTCTCTCCCTCCTTCCCCCTCCCTTCGCTCCCCTCCCCTCTCCTTTATCCACTCCACTTCTCCTTTGTTCACCCCCCTTCCCCCAATCTCCCTGTCTCTCCACTCCCCCTTCCCTCCTGTCTCTCCCCTTCACCTCCCCCCCTCCCCCCCCCCCCTCTCTCTCCATATTCCCCTCTCCCTTTCCCACTCACCCCTCTCCCCTTCCCCTTTCATTCACTCCCTCTCCAACCTACCCCTCTCCCCTACCCCAATGCTCTCCCTCACCTCATCCCTCCTTCACCACACCCTCTCTCTCCACTTCCCCCTCCCTTCACTGCACTCTCTCCTTTTCTCCCTCCCTTCTCTAATCACACCATCTCTCCCCCTCACCCCCTACCTCCCCCACTCCACCCTCTCCCTCTACTTCTCCTCCCTTTACTCCCCCACTCCCCACTTTGCTTCCTTTCCCACTCCACTCTCCCTCCCTCCTCTTTCCTCTCTCCCTCCTTCCCCTTCCCTTCACTCCCCTCTCCTCTCCTTCCCCCACTCCACTTCTCCTTCATTCACTCCCCCTTCCCCCCTTGCCCCATTTCCCCCTCTCTCTCCACTCCCATCCTCTCTCTCCCCCTCCCCCCCACTTTCTCTCCCCTTACCCCTTCCTTCACTCCCTCTCCAACGTGCCCCTCCCCTGCCTAAACACTCTCCCCTTCCCCCTTCCTTCACTCCCTCTCCAACATGCCCCTCTCCTACCTCAACAATCTCCCCCTTTCCCCCTCTCCCCCTTCTCTCCTCATCCCACCTCTCCCCTCCCTCCCTTCACCCCACTCTCTCCTTTTCTCCCTCCTCTCATCACCTCATCTCTCCCCTCACCCACTACCTCCCCCACTCCACCCTCTCTCTCCACTTCTCCCTTTACTCCCCCACTGCTCTCTCTACTGCCTTTCCCACTCCTCTCTCCCTCCTTCCCCCTACCTTCACTCTTGTCTCCTCTCCTTCCCCCACTCTATGTCTCCTTATTTCACTCCCCCTCTCTCTCCACTCACCCACCTCTCTCTCCCCTTCCCCCCCTCTTTCTCCCCCCTTCCCCCTTCCCCCTCCCCCCTTCTCTCTCCACTCCCCCCTCTCTCCTTCCCCCTTCCTTCACTCCCTCTCCAACATGCCCCTCCCCTGCCTCAACACTCTCCCCCTCTCCCCCTTGGTCCCCTTTTCACCTCATCTCACCTTTCCCCCTCCCTCCCCTTCTCTCCTCATCCCAACTCTCTCTCTCCCCCCTCCCTCCCTTCACCGCATTGTCTCCCCTTCTGCCTTCCTTCACTCCCTCTCCAACATGCCCCTCTCCTACCTCAAAAATCTCCCCCTCTCCCCCTTGGTCCCCTTCTCTCCTTATCTCACCTTTCCCCCTCCTCCCCTTCTCTCCTCACCCCAACTCTCCGTTCAGTGCACTCTCTCCTTTTCTCCCTCTCTTCTCTCATCACACCATCTCTCCCCCTCACCCCTTGCCTCCCCCACTCCATCCTCTCTCTTCACTTCTCCTCCCTTTACTCACCCACTCCTCTCTATACTCCCTTTCCCACTCCACTCTCCTTCCCTCCTTCCCCCTCCCTTCACTCCCCTCTCATCTTCTTCCCCCACTCCACGTCTCCTTCGTTCACTCCCCCCTCTCTCTCCACTCCCCTCCTCTCTCTCCCCCCTTCCCCCTCTCTCCCTCTTAGTCTCCTTCTCTCCTCATCCCACCTCTCCCCTTCCCCCTCCCTTCTCTCATTACACCATCTCTCCCCCTCACCCCTTGCCTCCTCCACTCCACCCTCTCTCTCCACTTCTCCTCCCTTTAACCCCTCACTCCCCACTCCGTTCCCTTTCCCACTCCACTCTCCCTCCCTCCCTTCACTCCCTCTCCTCTCCTTCCCCCACTCCACTCTCCCTCCCCCATTCCATCCCCTCTCTCTCCACTTCTCCTTCATTCATTCTCCCACTCCCCTCTTCACTTACTCCTTCCCCCTCCCTTCACCCCCCCTCTCCTCTCCTTTCTCTCGCATTCCCCCTCCCACTCCACTCTCCATCCCCCCTCCCTTCTCTCCTCACCCCATCTTTGCCCCTATCTACCCTCCTCTACCACTCCAGTCTCACTCCCCATCTCTCCTGTTGCCCTCCCTCCTCCCCTCCCTCCCTTACTCACTCCATCCATCCTTACTCTATGTCCCTCCCACTCTCCCGCTTCCCTTCTACTCTCTTCTCCATTTCTCTCCCTCCTCCCTCACTCTCTTATTGTTACTCCCTCCTCTCTCTCTCCCACTCCCCCTCCCACACTCTTTGGACCCCTCCTCCTCCACTTCATACTCTTTGATTCTCCCTCTTTGCTCCCTCCCACTCCTCCCCACCCCTTATCTCTCTCCCTCTTACCTCACCCTTTCTCTCCAAATCCCCTCCCCTACCCCCATCTCTCCCCCTCCCACCTCCTCCCTCCAACTCCATTGTCACACGCCCCTCGCTCACCCCTTCCCACTTATTCCCACTCACGTCCCCCTCTCTTATCCTCACTATATAATTTTAAGTTAAGCATCCTCACCTTGATGAAAGAAAAATCTAAATATAAAAGGTTTAAAATGAAAAACCAGAATAAAACAATAAATCTTGACAATAGTGACAATGTATTTAAATTTAAATACCTTTTTTTATTGTCTAAAATTTAAATTAAAATAAAAACTAACAAGCAATAATAGAAACAACAGACCCACTCTTCAAATTTTAAGATGAATAGAAACAACAGGCCAGACATAAATAAATTGGTTGTTTTGAACTAAATTTTTTAATCTAATTAGTAATAACTGTAATTACTTAATTGAATCCACCCAAACTAGTATATAAATAATTTGAGCACGATGGGGCATTGCAAGGACTGCTAAATAATTTAAGCACGACGGGGCATTGCAAGGCCCTCTTTCTCTTCCAATATTTGTTTCAAATGTTGTTACTTTGGTTCTTGTTTTGGGGCTTTAACATTTTAAGTACTTTTTGCAATGGCTAGATTTTTGAGTATCGATTGTGGAGGAGGAAATTATACCGATCCTCGCACCAAAATTACATGGGTTCCTGATGACAATTGCATACACAACCTCGGTGAGAAACCAGCTGTTCAGCTAATTGAATTTACATAAAAATTTGGGACAGAAGTCCAAGAACTGCTTCTTATGACATATTGAACGAATGCTCCAGTGCCTCATCTTGATGACATATAGCTAACCACTCGCTATTAGTATATGTTCACCTCTACAGTTATATTTATGGGATAATGTTGCTTTTAATTTCCACTTCTATCCATTTGCTTCTTAATTCAAAATTTAACAAATGATTTGGGGATAAGTTGAAATTTGCAAATCATTCTCCCACCCCAAATTGTTATCCAAAGCTACACTGAACTGTTTCTTCTTGTTTGGCCTCTGGTTTGACCAAACCCAAGAAGGGAAGGAACATCCACTTCACATGGTAGGGCTATAAAAAAAAAGTAGCTTAATATTTCTTTTGAATGTCAGTTATTTTGTGGACTAAATTCCTAAGAGCTCAAATCTCTGACTATTTTTGAAGTAATTTCTTTTTTCACATAAACTAAACAAAGCAATAGCTGTAACACACAAGATTGCAAGAATTTATTTCTTGCAAGTATATTTTCATTTGCAATATTATATTTATGATGAAAAGAGTTTCCTTATTAATAAAGTTTCAGTTCAATATTATTATATAATGAGGACAGTGATTAAGTATATTTGCAATCAGAGTCAGATAAGAGTATATTTGTTTATGGCTCTAAACAACAATTGCTTACAAAATGTTAGTCTTGAAAAGTTGGTCGTAACACTATTAAGGTATCTGTTTTTTCAGTGCATGGACGTAGATCATTTTCTTATCTTCCTAAAGATTAGATTCCAACTAAAATGATTTTTTTAATTTCCTCAGAAGACCAATCATATGATTATATTAATAAATATATTTATTTTGTCATGATTTAAATTATCATTATTTTTTCATTTTAATGATTGATCACTGGACATTATTTCAAACATATCGATTAAAAATATATATACAGTTCAATCCAGAACATGCATTGAAATTCTACAACTTTTCTAAAAAATTGTTAGAAAGAAATTCTACTTTTTGTGAATATTATGTTAAGCATTTTTGCCACTGACGTTTCTATCACCAGAATGAAGAAAATAAAATATTGTGATACTAGAAAGAACTAGAAGAAATCAAGATTTTATAAGAATTGTTCATGAAAAAAGTATTCACAAGATAAGACACTTATTAATTTATTGTGAAAACCTAACAACATTATTCAAAGAGCTCCATCAATCTTCTATTGCAGAGAATCCTAGGTCTGTAATTTGACGGTCGCCCCTGTCTAGTCATTTTAATAGACCATATTGACAATTTTTATTATCAAAAATTAACCTATCAATCTATACGCTCTGACAAATTTATCAAATTTCAGGCTGGGAGAGACAACTGAGATTCTTGGAATTTATATCTGAAAATATATGTATAGATAATTTAAAATTAATTATGATATTCTTCTTTCAGATTCAGGCGTAGTAAATGGCATGCCTAACAAGAAGATTACCATAGAAAAAGAAACACAAATACCTGCAGTCCTGTTGATGA
Source organism: Cupressus sempervirens (assembly GCA_028749045.1). Classification (NCBI taxonomy): domain Eukaryota; kingdom Viridiplantae; phylum Streptophyta; class Pinopsida; order Cupressales; family Cupressaceae; genus Cupressus; species Cupressus sempervirens. The sequence continues at coordinate 640,072,358 of CM053787.1, read as the reverse complement.
AATCTGATTCTTCTGTAGCTGACTTTTCTTGCGATTGCCATCCTCACCATTCTCCAATCGCCTGCATTACTAAAAAATTAAAAACCAAACGAACCCCCTTTTCTTTGTCTTAAGTCTCAATTTAAAAAGGCCTATGGGCAATTGAATAAGCCTGAAATTATTGAACAAAGCCTTCCCAATCTGGATATTAAGAACAGAGCAACAAGGAAGAAAGAGCAGAGAAGTTAGAACAGAGCAACGAGGTGAAATCAGAAACAACTCACCCAAAAATCTTTAAAAATATGATTCTACAGAATAATGGTTAATAAGCATTCCCAAAAAATTGGTTCAGCAGAGTAATGGTTAATAACAATCCCAAAAGAAATTGACTCAACAGAAAAAAGAAGAAGAAGAAAAGTTAATGAGCTTCCAAAAAAATGATTCTACAGAATAATGGTTAATAAGCTTCAGAAACATTGTTTCAACAAAATAATGGTTTATAAGCTTCGAGATAACTGACTGGACAGAATAACGGTGAATAAGCTTCCAAAAACAGTTGATTCAACACACACAAATGAAAAATGAAAAAGCTCAAGCGAAAGAAGAAGAAATGGACAATTCCAGAAACAGGAAAAAGAGTCCAGACGAGGAAAGAATATGAATGACAAACAAATCCCAATACCTGTTTTGCGGATGAATCGCCCATAAATAAGATCAGATGAAATCAAGCTTTTTTTCTAACGGTAATATAAATTAAAACAATAAAACAAAAAATCAGAGCGAGAATAATAATGGTTATATAAATTTAAAAAGCAAAAGAGACGGTTAGATAAGATGAAATCAGGCTTTTCTCTAACGGTAATATTATAAAAATTGAAGACATTTAGCTAAAGGCGTTTCCAGGGTTCATCATTTGAGTTTTAAATGCAGTAAGGTTGACAAAGATTGTATTTGGTTGACTCTAATTATAAATCAAATGAAGTATAAAAATATAAAAAATAAATTGAGATATTTAATAATAGTTTAAGTGAAATACAAGCAAACAAGTTAATTTCTATGTTATTTAAATAAAGAATAAATTGCATGTTCGTAAGATTTAAATAATTAATTATGTTCAATAATAAATATTAAATTTTTACAATTTTCAAATATATTTGGGGAGCGAGTAGGGCACAACAGCAAGGTTTATGATATTTTTTTGCAAAAATTCGAGATTGCTTCGATCCTTTTCAGAATTTGTTTGTTGGGCTCTTATGGCTGCAAGCAGGGTCTCCAGGAGTCTCATTCTTGATGGAGCCTCCGGTTATGATGGATCTTCTCCCGGGGTGAGTTCATAGGAGGAGCCATTTTATGTTAGCGAGCGCTCAAAGTTAAATAAAGTTAATGGCTGCCTTCTGCGTAGTCAGGATCAGCCTGTGTTGGTTATCCCTCTGGAAGCAATAATGAAGATGTGGACTATTTGGCCACACATGCATTGATATGCAAGTTTCTTGGTATCTGGATTTCCCTGTCAGCACTGGAAGCCTAGATTCACCATTAATGGTAGGTGGAAGGTGATATGGATATTATGCTAGTTGGTAATAGCTACTTTTTGGTGAATTTCTCTTGCATGTCAGATCAGAACCAGGTCTTTGAGGGAGGACTATATTTTTATGACCATGTAGGTCTTTTTGTCAAACCTTGGCATATGGGGTTCAATTTTGTTGAGGATCTTCTTTCGAGGGTTCCTATTTGGGTATGCCTACTGTGGCTTCCTTTGGAGTTCTAGCACAAGGATATCCTGTGACAGATTGCTACTGTGCTTGGGAAGCCGATTGAAATTGATTTAAATAATCCTTTGCCAGATTCTTTGAAAATTTGCCTAAGCTCTTCTTCTTGGATCCAACAGCTAGACTATGAATCTATTCCCTTTCATTGCCGCATTTGTCATGCATATGGTCATTTACAGCGCCAATGCCCTCAAGCCTCCAAAGGCAATGGTACCCCTGGTGGGTTCTCTGGCCCAAGGATGGCCAATGATGGTAAGGGGAATGGTCAAACTATTAGTACTGAAAAAGGGAATGTTCAAACTGATAGTATTGGTAAAGGGAAAGCTCAAATGAACACTTCAAGTCAGGGGCAAGGGCCATCCAGTACTACTACTCCTGATAAGGATGGTTTTATCTCGTCTCAAAACTGTGCTAAGGGGTAAGGTCAGAAGTGATCTCATCTAGATCGGCAAGTGGACTCAGGGTTCAATTGTTTTGAGGTTCTTGACAACATGGTCATAGAAGAAAGCATTCCTACAGAGGCTAAGTGTGGGGCTACTGGCTTAGAGGGGATGAGTTCTATTCTTAGTGGCAACCAAGATGTTGTAGTTTAGTAGATGCTACAGACCTCTATTGGCCCTGACTCTAGTGCCCTTGTGGTTTCTCCTACTCCAAAGGAAAAGGATGTTCTTATGATAGATTTGGTTAAAGATGTGTTTGCCTCTGGTAAAGGAAAGGGATCTTCTCTTGCTTTGGACCTGATGCAAAGACCATTTAAGAAAGTCTCTTTTGCTACTCCCTCAAGAGTTGGGAAAAAGCAGGATCAGAAAAAAAATTAAACTTACAAAAGATTTAATTATAGAGTCTAGGGTTGTTAGGACCTTGGATGATCATTTTCCCCACTCTATTCAATGATTATTCTCTCATGGAATGTGAGGGAGATGAATAGCATCCCTAGACAAAAAGCTATTCACGAGTTGGTGGTTGATCATTCTCCGAATATCCTTTGTATCCAGGAGACCAAGCTTTCAGTGGACTCCATGTTTAGATGTGCTCCTAAAATTTGGTTTCTAGGCTAATGTCAATGTGTTGGTGCTTTGGGGAGCTCTGGTGGTCTTGCCATTTGCTAGGATCCTAGGAAAGTTATGCCACTTTACTGGGTCTCTTGCCTCTCGACTCTCTCAATGGTTGCATCCTCTCTAGAAATTGGAGAGATAATTCTTGTTACTAATGTGTATGCTCCTATTGATATCCCTAGCAAGCTCAAGCTCTAGGAACATATTAGGCATGTCAGAAGCTGTCATCCTTTCTTGCCTTGGATTGTGGTTGGAGATTTCAACTCTGTTCTCAGTCTCGAGGAGAAGAGGGGTAGGCTGGCTCGCTTGGGTCCTTCTTCTGAGCTTCTTCGACAAAATATTGATCTTTTACATCTCTCTGATGTCAAACCTCTTAACGGGCTCTTTAGTTGGAACAATCGAAGGGTTGGAAATGATGTCATCGCAAAATGCTTGGATAGGTTCCTAGTTTCTTGCTTTTGGAATTGTGGCTCTCTTTCTCTCTCTTCTGAAATTCTTGATTAGAGAGGTTCTGACCACTGGCCTATCAAGCTCACAGCTAGCTATGTTGCTATCCCCAAGAAGCCTCCTTTTAAGTTCCAGTTGATGCAGCTTTGAGACTCTTCTCTCCATGACTTAATGGCTCACTGGTGGAGATAGGGAGCCCTTGCCTATGGCACTGTTATGTTCTCCTAAAAAAACTTAAGTATGTTAAAAGGAAGTTGAAGCATTGGAACAAGAATTGTTTTGGTAATCTCCACATAATGAAGAAGAGGGCTCAGGATCGTCTTGATGTTATAACCAGACAAATTTGGGATTTGGTTTATTCTGAAGCTCTTGGCATAGCAAAATCCCAAGCTTCTAATGATTTAGCTGAGTGGGATCTTAGAGAAGAAATTTATTGGAAACAAAAGGCTTGAGTTGACTGGCTTTAGGAAGGGGACAAGAACACCACATTTTCCATAAATCTGTGCAGGCTCGAGATAACAAGAGTTACATTTCTTCTCTTGTTACTTCTGATGGGACGCGTTTGACCTCCTCTCAAGCTATATTTAGGGAAGCTATTCAGTTTTACTGTGCTCTCTTTTCAGATGATTTACCTCTAGTAGAGATTGAGGAGAATACAATCTTGTCTTGTATTCCCTCTGTTGTGACCAAGGAGATGAATGACTCTCTTATGAGGCCAACTTGTATGTCTGACTTGGAGGGGGTGGTCTTTAGCTTGCGTAAAGGAAAAGCTCCAGGGCTTGATGGCTTCCTTGTTGAATTCTTTTAGGAATTTTGGGATATTATCAATCATGACCTTTTGGATGTAGTTCAGGAGTCCTATTCTAACAAAGAAATGCACCGGGCCTTGAATGCTACTTTCTTAGTCCTTATTCTGAAGAAGGAAGAGGCTAATCAGCTAAACTTCTTTAGGCCCATTGTTCTTTGTAATGTGGTCTATAAAATCATTACTAAGCTCCTAGCAGAGAGGCTTAAAGTTTGGCTTTCCATGGATATCTTTGAGGAACAAGGGGGTTTTGTGGTGAGAAAACAAATTTGGATTGGGTGGTTATTGCTTCCAAAGCTATTCACTCTACGTGTACTTCCAGGGAACACACCATGTTTATTAAGCTTGATATGGCTAAGGCTTATGATAAAGTCAATTGGGGTTTCTTGTAGAAAGTTCTTCTGGCTTCTGGCTTTAGTCAGGAATGGGTTAGATGGGTTATGAGCTGTGTTACTACTCCTTTCTTAGTCCTTCTTAATGGTGAACTGTCGAAGCTTTTTGGCGCATCTAGAGGTCTTCACCAGGGAGATCCTCTCTCTCTCTCTCTCTCTCTCTCTCTCTCTCCTTATTTGTTTATCATTATGGCTGAGGGACTTGGTAGAATTATCAAGTTTCATGTTTCCCAAAATCTAATTCAAGGATGGAAATGGGGAAATGGTTTCCCAAAATCTAGTTTTGGTAGAGCTTGCTCGCTAAACTTCAACAAAAAGTCAATCATTGGACTCATAGATGGCTCTCTACTGCTGGCAGGGTGACACTCTTGCAATCTGTGATTCAGGCCCTTCCCATGTACAGAAGCATGGTTCAGGCTGCTGTGGTGTATTTTCTTAAGGAATTTGATGCTCTCTCTCGCCAATTTCTTTGGAGTTGCAATTTGCAAAATACTAAATGGAGCCTCATCAATTGCAATACTATTTTTAGACCAAAAAAGGAAGGAGGCCTCGGCCTTCATTCTGCTATCTTGTGCAGTCAAGCTCTTGTTGCCAAGCTCTATTGGTGCTAGTGTTCAAGTCAGTCTCAGGTTTGGGTCCTTATCCTATCACACAAGTTTTCAAGTTTTCTCTTGAGGGAAGAGGCTCTATGGTGTGGAATACCCTCAAGATTGGTGCTCACCTGGTGAAGAGAAGTCTATTTTGGATCTGTAACTTAGGCATGGAGGCTCTATTTTGAAGTGATTCTTAGAATGGGCATCCTCCTCTCTTATCCTCTCATCCACACTTTTAGTCTCTTTGTGATTTTTTCATTTTTTTTGGATGGAATAAGGTGGCCCATTATAAGGAGGCTTATAACCTGGGCCTTGTTGTGGGTTATAGATGGAAGAATTCTTCTGATTGGCCGCTAGGTGGCTCTCTAGGGGATTGGTTGGAACTATCTCAGATAGTGGTTTCTAGGGAGTGCAACTCTCTGTAGGAACCCGAGGTTTTGGTTTCGGGAGGTTCTTGTTCTGGCAAGTATTTTGTTTCTTTGGGGTAGCTTGCGTTGACGAGGAAACTTTTTGGCGAGGTGGAGGTCTCTTGGTGGAAGAAAGTTTGAAATAGTTTTTCATGGCCTAATTGTAACTTTCCTCTAAATTTTGGTTTACAATCATTGTCTTACTTGGGAGAATCTCTCCAAGCAAGGCTTCCAGGGGCCTTCCATTTGTGTTTTATGCCGCAATAGTGAAGAGACTGTTTCTCACCTTTTTTTTCCAATGCCCCTTTGCCAAATAGATTTGGCACTTCTGATGGAGTGTGTAGGGATGCACATGCTAGAATGTTTCCTCTTTGTTTAAATTCTAGGACATTTGGGCCATCCCCCTTCCAAGACATCTTTTCTTTAGGTTGCTTGGACTATTGGCCCTTCCCTTATTTTATGGCATGTTTGGCTTGAGAGGAATAGGAGGATCTTTCATGATGTGCAATTTGAGATCAGGCACCTATGGGGGAAAATTGTTAATTCTCTTCATGAAATGCTCCTAGCTAAATGTGACATTGGTGGAGGTTTGGATCCTAGAGATGCTAGTATTACTCATGCCTTTCCTTTCCTCTTTAGGGTGGCACTCCCTTGGTGCCCCACAACTGCTCTGTGGATAGGGCTAGGCAACACTCTTAGTGTGTTAATCATGAGGGGCATTGGACTCCTCCCAAGGCTGGAGTTCTTAAAATCAACATTGATGGTTCTTCTTGGAGAAATCCTAGTCCAACTAGTATTGGGGGAGTTGGGTGTGACAATTCTAGTGATATTTAGTTTCTATTTTCTATATAAAAGGGTTACCATACTAATAACCTCATGGAAGCTCTAGCTATCTTGGTTGTAGTGGAACAGTGCTATCAACATGACTAGAGAAGAATTATCTATGAGATTGACTCGTAGGTGGTTGTGAATTTATTGAATAGAAGGAACCTTGTGCATGTGGATTGGCATTTGGGTTTGGTTATTCAACAGAACACTCATTATGCAATTCTATGGATTCGGTGTTTGTTATGCATATCCCTCATGAGTGGAACAATGTGGCTGATTGTTTGGCTAAATGGGCCTTCGAGCATGGGCAGACTTGGAACATTATTGACCACATGATGCTTCCCCTTGATTTATCTTAGATGCTTGTTCAACTTGTGGACTAGGATAAAGTTCTATAGTTCTCTTTGTTTCTTGTGTTATTCTACTCTCTTTGGTATTCAATAAAAATTTTACCCTTCTTGTAGTTAAATTTTTTTTCACAATTTTCTAAGTGATTATTAATTTTTTAAAGATTTGATTGTGTTTTATTTAAGTAATATAAATAACTAATCTTGATTTTTTTGGGTGTAATTTAAGTAAATAATGATATTTATATCAACAACTAATCTTGAATAAGAATGAAATAAACCAAATATCTTAGTTGCACATTTTTAAGAGATTCTTTAAATGGTAATTATTTACATCATCAAAGAGATAAATACAAAACTCAAATCATATTAAAAGTAGTTGAATGAAAGAACAAGTGGACAATTAAATGTAGAGATAAGGTACATGAACCTAAAGAATGGATATCATCAATAGGACAAGCTTAAGAAAGCAAGCCTCCTTTTACTAAATAGTGGGTAGACAATGAATTGATGATTTGCAAAACATATTTTATTATTTTAGGATTGAGTTATTTACAAAATTACGTTGACGGTATTAAACCTTATCATGTTTCATGGATCAAAGATGAGCATAAGATATTGGTAAGTAAGCAATGCCTTGTAAAGTTCAAAATTGGACATTACTTTGATGAAGTTTTGTGTCATATTATGCCCATGGATTGTTGTCATATTTTGTTGGGTAGACCTTTGCAATATGATAGATATGTTGTACATGATGGAAGATTGAATCAATATACTCTTTGGGTAAATGGGAAGAAAACATAGTTGCCTTTGATTGAAAGTCTAGATGAGGTTCATTTTATTGCTGTAAAAATTTGCATGGTTAATGGGAAACAATTTGAAAAGGAAATGAAAAAGAATCAAGTTTGTTTTGCCATAGTTCCTAGAGGACCGAGTGTTGGTAGTAATGACCGAGCAACAAAAACTAGTAATGATCGAGTGATAGCAGATAGTGATAGCTGAGTGCTAGTAGAAATTATTGAATTGCTAAATGAGTATAAAGAAATTATTGCTGATGATATTCCTGATGGTATAATTAACTCCCTTCCTCCTTTTTTCTTTAACATCAGTAACCGTATCCACTAAATCATGTAATAGAAAGAACGGAATGAAAATAAAGTCACAGTGGTAAAAATGGTTTAGGAAAGGGAAATGCTAGTAATAACATACACCATACCTCCCTTCCATAGTTAGGTACTTCATCAACATCAAACAAACTTCATTTCATGGCACAAGGAGCTTCTCCTGCATAAACCCTCCTATGTGTTGAATAGGTTCCTCCCCTTCCAAGAAGAAGCGATGTAGACTCACTTCATGAGCCACTCTTGTCACTTTTTTCCATTTCCTTCCCCTTATAGCAAGTCTTGTCACCAAAGAAATGACTTCTTTCGAGACATGAAACAAGATTCCATTAATCGTGACTCTTCGATCCTCCCAAGAATTGACAAACTGCAGGGAGTAATTCTCATCATACCCATTCAACGCCTCCATATATAGAATGAATCCTCCCTCCTTTAGCATGTACCACACCAGCGGCTTCCTAGCACTCTCCTCTATCATGTATGGCTCAATTCACAAAAGATCTCACCCCATCTTTGCAATTTTCCCTAAAACTGTCTCCTCCCAAACTCGAAGGCAATTACTTAGAGTGCAGTCATACTTAGGTGCAAAAACAATGGCCCTTAAGAAAACATAAAGGCCTTTATTGTTGATAATAGTTGCATCCCATCTAGAGATAAATGTCAATTGGTGACTGCCTCTATCTCTTCTCCAATCTTTTCCATCATTCCCAATACTCCCAAGCCATTTAAAATTTGAACTTTTCCTCATCACAACGTACAAGGACACACACAAAAAAATTGTTAAAAAATCATTCATCTCAAACTTCAAAATTCTATCTTTTTTGGGCCATGCGAATTCATTATCAGAAGTACCTTTTCCACCACTCCTTACCATCTATCCATAATGACTCTATCCCATCTGCCTACTCAATGACAAGCCACTATAATTTAAAAGGATCCTCCAACTAGATTTCATCATGCTTGATTTCTTTCTTCACTAAATCTCTTACCAAGTTTGGCAAGGCATTAAACTCCCTCGAACATTGTTGTCCCTTCACATTTAGACCTAAAGCTGCCATTCCATCAACCACCCCATTTCCCTCCAAAAAAATATGTTGCAGTTCAAATTTCTTTAAAATAATTAATGTGTCTGATGTCTTCCACAATACATTTAATAGCCCACCCTTCCTTCATGAAGCCTTTTACAGTCTCTTTAATGATTTTTGAGACACCTTCTATCTCCACGTTTTCCCATCCAACACTAATTATCAATTTTAGACCCCAAAAAAGAGCCATTTCTTCTGCAACATTGTTGGACTCTTTCCCAAGTTGTCTAGTATATGCCAAGAGCATCCTACCCTTGTTGTCTCTAACTATACCTCCACTTGCTGATCCCTTCTTTCTAGCAACATCGTCAAAGTTGAGCTTGACCCAATTCTCTCTCGGGGGTTTCCATCGTGTCCTTTTCCTTGCCAATAGATTGGAATTATCAGTCTCCATTATCCCCTCCTCCAAATTCTAGCACTTGGCAATCTTGATATCTAGTTGATTAGGGGGGATTGTCAGCTTCCTCCACCTGCTACACTTCATATTCTCAACTAGAAGTTTGCAAATCTTACCCACCACAACCTCCTCACTTCTCTCTTCATTCCTAAATGCCCTATTATTTCTCTCCTTCCAAATACCCCAATACCCCAATAGACATGGTGGGGGGGATTACCTTCCACATATTGTTAAGAAGGGGGTGGGTAAAAGGACCTTGCCAACACTCAAGGAATCGCTTGATTTCCTTATTAAAAACCCAAATCACATCTAGTTTATGTAATAGCCTCCCCCAAACATTAGAAGCATAATCACAATCAAGGAACATATGGGTAATATTCTCCTCCGCTTTCTTGCACAAATAGCATCTATTGGATAATTGAAATCTGCTTTTCACGAGATTATCAATAGCGAGAATTTTCCCATGAATGGTGGTCCACCAGAAAATATTAATCTTTGGGATTAAATGGTTAAACTAGTGGAAGCATGGATCATCCATGTTAAAAATGTGGTTTCATGGATACCATCAATTTTGGATGAGCACCCAAAAAAAATATCGCTTTGCCTTTAGCTCTCTTGAATATATTCAAACTACATTTTTTTGAAGACTTAAGAAACAACATGTGATGTTAAAAGATATATCCTTTTTAGACATGTAGCACATTTTCTATTAATGGTATTTAATATCCCTCCCTCTCTTATATCCTTACCATAATTAATGAAAGTAATGGATGTTCAACTCACCAATATCCCCTTCTTTATTTCACCTTTCATTTTACCTATGCCAAACATTCATTATTATTTATGATACATTTAGTGGAGCTATGCTAGTATTACACCATATTAAATTAGACAGATTTTACATAGCATCAAGTGCTACTAGTTAAATGCAAGGAATGATTGTATCTTGTCTATATACATGCATATGATCGTATATTGTCATATTTGTAACTCTTTTCTTTAGTATATAGAAGTTGATTCATTGAATAAAAACAAGACACCCCTTAATGAGTTAATCCTTATAATTTATTATATCTGACATATAAAAAAAATTCTATAACATGTTGATGTTAGCAATGTGTAAGTTATACTCCAGATACAAAATGCATCTCATTCAAGAGTTTGTGCTTTTATTTGAAATGTTAATTTGTTAAAGAGTTTAACAAAGAAGATCAATCGTGTTGATTGTGGATTTATATAATCTAACATTTTTAAAACATTTTTTAAAGTTTACATATACAGGCTGCAGGACACATCAAAGGCAACACAAGATAGGAAAGAGAAGGTTGGTCAACACCATCTTGGCTCTGGTGGATATATGAAAATTCACTCATGCCTTGTAAGTAGTAGTAAATGAAATTTCATATCAAAATTTTAATATAAAATTACAACTAAGAAATACAATAATTATTGATGATATTATGCAAAAAATGCAGGGAATTGAATTTAATCTGGCACCCACATAAGAGGACAAAAAAATTGGCTTAAAAAAAGGCTATAAAGTAGTGGTTGCCAACATGGATTCTAGTGACCAAACAGGTGTAGAAGATTCTAGTGCAATAGTTGGCACACATGTAAATAGGCCAAATGAATAATAACACTAATTGAGAACTTCATGACAAATAATCTATTTGATGTTAATTTTGAACAATGATAACAATACGTGCATGATATTTTATTGCAGCTTGCTACACCTAGCACAGATCTTACTCATGATGACAAAGGCACAAATCCTACACATGATGAAGACCTCAATGTGCATCACAATGATACAGGTACATATTCAATTTCTATTTCAAATTAATCATGTAATTATTAATAAAATTAAACACCTTAAATTGCAATTGGTGCAACCTTTATGTGATATTTTTTGAGTATGCAAAGAGTGATGTTAGTGTTGAGCATGTTGAGTTTGGGGTTGAAAAGAACATGACAGTAGATGATGTGGCACTATTGGGTAAAGAAAAATCCTTGTTATGTTGTTTAGATTAATGAAATACTTATAACATAAAAAAAAAAGTTTTGAATTAAGCCCATTTATTTCTTATTGCAGAGGCGCATCAACCTTGTCCTCAATGAAAGAAGAGGAAGCCTTATGTCATAAGATCAGAACCACAAGAGCCACATGATGCTGAAGATAGTCAAAATGTTCCTATTAGCCTTTATCTTCAAAAAAAGAAAAAAAAACTAAAAAAGAAATGAATGTTAAAAACCTTGTTTGACGATGAATGTGTTGATGGATATTTATGAATGTCGCTTATTAATGGATATTTATGATGATGAATGTTTCCTATTAATGGATTTTTATGATGATGAATGTTGCTTATTAATGAATTTTTATGAATGTTGCTTATTGACGATGAATGTTGATGGATTTTTATGAATGTTGATGAATTGTATGTCATGGTATTGACTATTGTTATGTGATTATAATGATTAACATGCTCATGAATTATTGATGAATGTTTATAGGTATTAATGAATTATATGTCATGTTAATGAATGCTATGTGAATATAATGATTGATGTGTTCACAAATTATTGATGAATGTTTATATGTATTAATTAATTGTATGTCATGTTAATGTATGTTATGTGATTATAATGATTCAATGATATATTTCTATAAATTAATGAATGAAATATTTACTTATTTGTTAATGGGGAATTTAGAGTGATTATAGTGGTGTGATGTAGAAGCATCCTAGGTTGCCTTGTTATCCTGCTCTTTTTTGTTCATTTTGCAATTCCTACATCTGCCTAGCAGTCCTTCATGTGCCTAGTAGTTCTTTCATGTGCCTAGCAGTCTAGTTCGTTCATGTGCCTAGTAGTCTAGTTCCTTCATGTGCCTAGCAATTCCTTCATGTGCCTAGAAGTCCTTTATGTGCCTAGTAGTTCCTTCATGTGCCTAGTAGTCTAGTTCCTTCATGTGCCTAGTAGTCTAGTTCCTTCATGTGCCTAGTAGTTCCTTCATGTGCCTAGTAGTCCTTCATGTGCCGAGTTACTCTAGAAATTCTTTCATGTGCCGAGTTACCCAGTGTATGCCAAGTGACTCTTCATGTGTTGAGTTACCCAGTGTCTGTCAAGTGTTTCTTCATCTGTTGAGTTACCCAGTGTATGCCGAGTGTCAGTATTTGGACGTGATTTCTGTGAGCCGACTTGCAAAATTTATTTTTGACTGCGACATTTATGTTAAGATCTTTTGTTGGGATGTGTCCAGACCATTGTTGGGTTGGCCTTCCTCTTATGTAATGATTTAGAATAATTTGTAAGCCATTTTGGAAAGTATATATAGAGTGTTTACGCTTAGAGTTAGGTAAGTTTTATGAAGAGATGCAAGAGTAGAACTAAAAGTGTGAATTTCTAGTTGGATCCTTAAACGTGAATGTATTTGTAATTGGCCATAACCCAGAAGGCCTTGTAGCTGGGTATGTATGAAGATATTTTGAGAAATCAATAAAAGTATTTCTCTTCTTCCTCCTTTGGTTTTTGTTCCTTGTGTTTGCTTCTATTGTGTTAACTCTTGTAGGTTGGTTTGGATAGCTGGGTGAACCTTTGGCCCTAGTTATTCGTCCCTTTGCCTGTGTTAGTTGGTATCAAAGCTTGAAGTTTGTCCTTGTGGAGATTGGATCATGTAGAACCTTGATTTGGATTTGGTTGTAGGGATGTAGATCTGCAGATTTGACCTATACTTTGTAGAGGGTTATGATCTTGCAGGAACCTAATTTGTAAAGATGGTTCATGGTAGAACAAATGCTGATGATGCTATATTGGATCAGTTGAGACAAATTGTAGCTAGATTAGATGTTGTGAAGACATCCCAGAGGAGAGGAGCACATCTTGATGATGTAAGTGATGATGAAGCAGCAACACCAAACCATAATCTAGAACTTGAAGAAGATCAAGATGAGGAAAGATTGTTGCAAGTGTTGTCTAGGGAAAATTCAAAGCCTGCTGTAGAAGTTGTTCCTTATGATGGAAAATCGGATACCAATGCTGTGTTGGATTGGATCTCTGATATGGAGAAATTATTTGAGTATGAAAAAACTCCTAATAATAGAAAGGTGAAGATTACAGTCACTAGGTTGAAAGGCCATGCATCACTATGGTGGGAACACTTACAAATTGATAGATAAAGGAGAGGAAAGGAGAAGATCAAAACTTGGCCAAAGATAGTGAACAAGGTAAAGAACAAATTCCTTCTTGCTGATTACCAAGTTAGCTTGTTGAGAAAGATGCAAAATTTGAAACAAAAGGACATGACTGTGAAAGAATATATCGAGGAATTCTATAGACTGGACATCAGATTTGGACATGTGGATGATGATGTTAAGAAAATTACAATGTACATAAATGGATTGAGACTTGGAATACAAGATGAAATTAGTTTTGTGAAGTTGAAAAGTGTGGAAGAAGCATACCAATATCACTTTAAGGCTGAGGAGATCTTGACAAAGAAGCATGAACAAAGACAAAGAGGTAGAGGTGGCAGATTCCAGAGAGGTAGAGGTAGATCTTATGGAAAAGGTGGTAGATCTGAAAGTTTTGTGCAGGATAAAGGCAAATCTAAATGGAAGAATGATGAAAAAGGCAAGACCAAATGGAAAAGTGGAAATTCTTACTGAGGAGGCACTAATTCTTACCGAGGAAGAGGTAATTCCTATTCTAGAGGTAGATTTCATGGTAATTGTTTTAGATGTGGTAAAGAGGGACATATATCTTTTGAATGTAGATCCTTTGAAAGTAGGCAAGGTAATAGAAATGTTGTGATTCAAGAAGATGATGAGGGTTCACCAAGTGGACTTGAGGCTAGAGAAAATCTAATGGTGAGAAGAACCTTATGTAATAAGGGAAGTGATGAGGAACCTATTTTAAGGAGAATTCTTTTCAAGACTAGATGTAAGATGGCTAGAAAATGCTGCAAGGTGATTATTGATAGTGGAAGTTCTACAAATTTGGCATCAAAAGAGTTGGTTACTAAGAGGCTAAAACATCTCATACCTTATCATGTTTCATGGATCAAAGATGATCATAAGATATTGGTAAGTAAGCAATGCCTTGTGAAGTTCAAAATTAGACATTACTTTGATGAAGTTTTGTGTCATATTATGCCCATGGATTGTTGTCATATTTTGTTGGGTAGACCTTGGCAATATGATAGATATGTTGTACATGATGGAAGATTAAATCAATATACTCTTTGGGTAAATGAGAAGAAACAAACATTGTTGCCTTTGATTGAAAGTCTAGATGAGGTTAATTTTATTGCTATAAAAATTTGCATGGTTAATGGGAAACAATTTGAAAAGAAAATGAAAAAGAATCAAGTTTTTTTTGCCATAGTTCCTAGAGGATTGAGTGTTGGTAGTAATGACCGAGCAACAAAAACTAGTAATGATCGAGTGATAGCAGATAGTGATAGTTGAGTGCTAGTAGAAATTATCGAATTCCTGAATGAGTGTAAAGAAATTATTGCTGATGATATTCTTGATGGTTTACCTCTAGTAAGAAGTATAAGTCATTGTATGGATCTGATCCTTGGAGCTAGTTTTTCAAACAAAGAACCATATAGATTGACACCTACAGAGAATGAAGAACTTAACAAACAAGTGCATGAGTTGTTGCAGAAAGGTTTGATTAGAGAAAGCTTGAGTCCATGTGCTGTACTTGCTATATTAGCACTTAAAAAGAATGGAGAATGGGGAATGTGTACTAATTCCAGAGCTATCAACAAGATCATAGTGAAATATAGGTTTCCCATGCCAAGGATGGATGACATAATGGATTGTTTGAGTGGCGCAAAGTATTTTACCATGATTGATTTGAAGAGTGGCTATCATTAGATCAGAATCAGAGAAGGTGATGAATGGAAGACTGCTTTCAAGACAAAAGATGGTTTGTATGAATGGTTGGTTATTCCTTTTGGTTTGACCAATGCACCTAGTACTTTCATGAGGCTAATGAATGAAGTTCTGAAAAGATTTTTGGGTAAGTTTGTGATTGTTTTTTTGGATGATATTCTAATATTTAGTAATAATAAGGAAGAACATCCTGAGCATATTAGACAAGTATTGTAGAGGTTGAAAGAGGAAAAGTTGTTGATTAATCTAAAAATGTGTTCTTTTATGTAAGAGGAGATTGTGTATTTGGGATTTGTGATTTCAGTTGATGGATTGAAGATGGACCCTAAGAAGATTAAAGAAATTTTGGAATGGCCTACACTTGAGAATGTGGGTGAGGTAAGATCATTTCATGATTTGGCTAGTTTTTATAGAAAGTTTATAAAGAATTTTAGTGCTATTTTTAATGCTATGACTGAGATAATGAGGGGAGATAAAAAGGAATTCAAGTGGACACACATAGCTGATAAGAGTTTTGAGACTTCGAAATAAAAGGTTGCTGAATTATCTGTATTAGCTTTACTTGATTTTAACAAAGTATTTCAAGTTGAATGTGATGCAAGTGGTAATGCAATAGGAGCTGTATTAAGTCAAGAAGGTAAGCCTGTTGCTTTCTTTAGTGAAAAGTTGAATGATGCTAAAAGGAAGTATTCTATGTATGATCAAGAATTTTATGCCATTATTTAAGCATTGAAGAAGTGGAGAGATTTTTTGATTCTTAAGGAGTTTGTGTTGTAAACTAATCATAAAGCTTTACAATTCTTAGGAAGTCGACATAAATTGAATCAGAGACATATGAAGTGGGTTGAGTATTCACAGAGTTTTACATTTGTCATTAAGCATAAGAGTGGAGTTACTAATAGAGTTGCTGATGCATTGAGTAGGAAATGTTCCTTGTTGACAGAAATGAAGGTTGAAGTTCTTAGTTTTAATGAAATGAAAGAGTTGTATGATGTTGATCCTGATTTTTCTGAGGCATGGAGAGAGTGCAGAGTACCAAATCTGACAGATCACATAAGTAAGTATGATGAGTACTTCATTCAAGAAGGTATATTTTTCAAAAGTATTCAGTTGTGTGTTCCTAGAAGTTCTATGAGGTTGAATCTGATTAAGGAAAAGCATAGTGGTGGATTAGCTAGACATTTTAGAATTGATAAGACATTGAGTTTGCTGAAAGAGAAGTATTATTAGCCACAAATGTATAAAGATGTTCAGAAATTTGTAAAGAGTTGTGGAGTTTGTCAAGTTGCAAAAGGGGTGAGTCAAAATACTAGTTTGTATACACCTATTACTGTTCCTGAGAAACCTTGGACTGACATCAGTATGGATTTTGAGATAGTGAAGGGGTATGATTCTATATTTGTGGTAGTGGATAGATTTTCTAAGATGACTCATTTTATACAATGTAAGAAGACATCAGATACTGAGCATGTTGCTAAACTTTTCTTTAAAGAGATTGTGAGATTGCATGAATTACCAAGAAGTATTATTTCTGATAGAGATAGTAAGTTTGTTGGCTACTTTTGAAAAAAATTGTGGAAGAAGATGGGTATTGAATTGAAGTTTAGTTCTACATTCCATCCACAAATAGATGGTCAGACAGAAGTTGTGAATAGAAGCTTCGGTAATTTGCTAAGATGTTTAGTTGGGAATAAGCCAAGTAATTGGGAGATGGTATTGGCACAAGCTGAATTTGCATCTAATAGTTCTGTGAATAGGAGTACAGGGAAGACACCTTTTGAGATTGTTACTAGAATGCATCCTAGAGGTGTCTTAGATTTGAGAGATGTTGCTGGTGAAGAAAAGAGAAGTGCTATAGGAGAAGAATTTGCTGATTTTATGGAGTCTTTGCATAAGGAAGTGAAGTTGAGGTTGGAACAAAGTAATCAAAAGTATATGGATAATCTTGTTTAGTCTAGAAGACACCATGATTTTCAAGTTGGTGATGAGGTGATGGCTCATTTGAAGAAAGGAAGATTCCTAGTTGGAACATACAACAAGCTGAAGATGAAGAAATTTGGATCTTGTAAGATCTTGAATAAGTTTGATAGTGGTAATGCTTATGAAGTTGAGCTACTTGATGCCATGGACATATCTCCTATATTCAATATTGCTGATTTGTATAAGTATCATGAGTCAGAGGATGAAGTTGTTGTATCATATTATTATCTTAAGAAGTAGATTGAAGAAGTTGAATAGATATTGGATCAGAGAGTTGGCAAGAGCACAAGAGGAAAATATTACTATGAATATTTGGTGAAGTGGAAGAATATACTTATTGAAGATGCTTCATGGATTTCTCAATTTGAGTTGGATTCAGCTTAGGTTGTGACATCTCAATGATTTAGGAGAATCATTTCTTTCAATCCCGGTTGTCTGCTGTAAGAGCATCTTGGGTTGCCTTATTATCCTACTCATTTTTGTTTATTCTGTAATTCCTACATGTGCATAGCAGTCCTTCATGTGCCTAGTTGTTCCTTCATGTGCCTAGTAGTTTCTTCATGTGCCTAGTAGTCTAGTTCCTTCATGTGCCTAGCAGTCCTTCATGTGCCTAGCAATTTAGTTCCTTTATGTGCCTAGCAATCCAGTTCCTTCATGTGCCTAGCAGTCCTTCATGTGCTGAGTTATTGTAGCAATTCCTTCATGTGCCGAGTTACATAGTGTATCCTGAGTGACTCTTCATGTACCGAGTTACCCAATGTATGCTGAGTGTTTCTTCATGTGCTGAGTTACCTAGTGTATGCCGAGTGTCAATATTTGGATGTGATTTCTGTGAGCCAACTTACAGGATTTATTTTTGATCGTGACATTTATGTTAAGATCTTTTCTTGGGATGTGTCCAAACTATTTTTGGGTCGGCCTTCCTCTTATGTAATGATTTAGAATAATTTGTAAGCCATTTTGGCAAGTATATATAGAGTGTTTAGGCTTAGAGTTAGGTAAGTTTTATGAAGAGATGCAAGAGTAGAACTAAAAGTGTGAATTTCTAGTTGGATCCTTGAACGTGAATGTATTTGTAATTGGTCATAACCCAAAAGACCTTATAGCTAGGCATGTATGAAGATATTTTGAGGAATCAATAAAATTATTTATCTTCTTCCCCCTTTGGTTGTTGTTCCTTGTGTTTTCTTTTGTTGTGTTGACTCTTGTAGGGTGGTTTGGATAGTTGGGTGAGCCTTTGGCCCTAGTTATTCATCCCTTTGCCTACGTCAGGGTGGGAGAGAGGCCAAATAAGCTTCCACCTTCATGTGGTTGGCCTTGTTAAGTAGAGAATATGAAAGGATTCTCAAAACCAAGTGAAGCTCAAACTAAACCCATTAAAAGCATTTTAGTTACAACTTACTTTTGTATCATGTCATTATTTACTCTCACATGCATTATTGTCATTATTGTAGATCACGGGGATGCTCAAACTTTGAAGTCTCCAATATGGTACTTTTAATGGATTGTGTATCACACTTGTCCACCAAGGAGGAGAAAGTATTTGATTGCCAATATTAAGGTATATTAATCTTCTAAGTTTATTGGTTTCAAGTTTCTTATACTATCTATGTTACTATCAATATTTTATAGCAATAGTTTCTTAAGGTGGGGAATGTTGGCATATCACAATAGCAATAGTTTCTTTTCCTTGGCTCTCTTACATCCTAATGATGGATTGTATAGTGTGATCTGAAATGTTAATGTTGAACCCCAAAATAAAAAATATACATTGATCTGGATTGTGAAAATCTGATAATTATGAATAATATTTTAGTTAGTTTAGTTTTGAGAATCTAGTTAGTTTAGTGCAAAAATTATCATTAGAATAGATAGTTGTTCATCTTGTATTTCTTATTAAAGGTAGTATTCAAAATAATAAGTCATCCAAGCATGTCTTTCTCTCAATTTCATACTTTTTGTGAACAAAGTTTTAGACTGTAGAAGAAAATATTTATCATTTCCATTTAAAGAGAAACTTTGAGATGCATCCAAATGCTTAAACAGGAATAACAGAATCATCTCATGTCTGGAACCACGTGGGATAGGAAAAGTAGAATGTAGAAAAAAATTATAACCTCAGTCTCAAATCTTCCATTGATCAATTGAACAACTTCTTTAAGCATGGACACATCAACATCTCCATTGGGGAGTGGAAAAATCATATTGTCTAACATTATACATGTTACCATATATCTTCCTTGATCAATATATGACAAAACCTCCTTTACTTTTGCTAAGGTTTTGGTGTCAACCTTCACCAAGTTTGTACAAAAAGAAAACATGAAAAACCTAGTTTTTCTTGAAATCTTATAAATACATCATCCTCAATATCCAATTGTATATTTTATTAGAAAAACAGGCAAGGTATCGTCGAGAGTATGAAAAATTCATTGCAACATATCTCTAGGTTGTCAATTCTTTGACACCTTCTACCATCAATGATGTGGACTACTCATCAAACCATCCCTTAGAGACATTGATAGTTTGAGGTTCTAAACTAGTTGTCTCACACCACCATGGGACAATGATGACAATAATTTTAAACAATTTTTATCATTGATATATCGACATGTCTTAGCTGATGAACTTTCAACTCCAATTTAACAATGGTAGGTTTCAACATTTTTGAGTCGCAATTTCAATGGAAATGCGTTGAAAAATAGGTCCAAATATACTAGTGTACTTTTAGTGGGAAGTGCAATTCTTTTTGAGACGAAAGACATCCTTTCGACAAATACCCTGAAAAAAGACAAAAAGAAGTATGCTAAAAGGATTTATTTGACACAAGGACCAATAAAAGAAGAAAGCAAGGGAAGTACATATAAGGACAAAGAGAGTGAGCTTGAGCCTCATACCAAAGAAGAAATCATTTAATTTTGGAGGACCTTAGAATTTATACCTTTTATGGAACCATCAACATACAAAGCCTTGTAATAAACATTTCCTCTAGTTTCATGTCATGAAAAAATAGTGACTCTCTTAAGAGAAAAGCCCTCTTTTATAGCCTATAAAATTGATAAAATTTACTTGACATCTTATGGAAAAAAATATCTTAGATTTGCAATGGTCTCACTTCAAAGCTTAAAATTTAACATAAGGAAAACCCCAATAAATTTCCCTTTGCACATGTTATAGCATCTAACCTCCCTCCATAGTACCTCTAACATTTGGTCCATCTAGAATAAAGATAAACAAAGATAAAAAATGGTGTGACTAGCATTTAGATCTTATGGCACACAAACTCCTTAAAATTCCTTCATTGTATTACTAATCTACAACCAAAAAATATTACAAAAGCTCTCCCTTAAGGATCACTCTTTTATTTTGGGTCAATAATAAGCATGTATTTTATTAATATTTAATAAAATATTTATAAAGCTCGCATTGAGAAAAATGACTAGTAGTACTAACCATACAAATTGGTGCCTTGTTATCCCAAATAGTTTTAACTCATATTAGTAACTCTCAAGCCAATCCCAACTAAAGTAAAAAGAAACCAAATAATTGCATTAAAACAACTATTAGCACCAAACTAAGACCAAACTAGAAACCCTTTGCAAAATGTGTCAAAGATAAAGTCAACATATTGCAAACACTCCACAAGTAAAAGATTTTAATTCTACCCCAAAATGTATAGAAATTCATTAAACCTAAGAAAATAAAGAAAAAAAGTATTTATATACTTTGGATTTCACTTCTCTTCACTAGTATTATGCATCTTCCATCCTCTTACCCCTTACAGTTCACTTTTACTTGATGTTGTAAATATCCTCTACTGCCACTATAGCAAGACTCAAGTCAATTGTGTTTTGCTGGATGAAAATATTCAAATTGTTCCATTTAGCCAAATCCTCATGTATTTCCATTATCATGTTGAACCAAATGGTCCAACATAGAAAAGAGACTAGTTAATGTACAACTCCTCTTTCACATGGATCCACAATGCTTTCTCTAACATCAAACCCAAAACTGGGGATTTCCCACTCCAAAAAATGGTTAAGCCTAAATAAAAAAAGAAAACCCTCCATAATGGTTTGTACATCACCCATTGAATTATATTCACATCCTCTATCAGTTCTAAGCCTCATGCTAAAACAAGAGAGGTGATATCAATATTAATTTTGTAATGGTGTATGACATTAAGAAAAAAATCCAGTAAAATTTTATGCATAATTTGTACAAAATCCATGTCCTTGAAAATGAAAGGATCTTCAATATCTCAGTTGAAATTGACCCAAAACAAGAAGTTTGATGCCTCATCCTCAATGGAGTGAAATTTGATTCCATCACCAACACTGCCCAATCCCCAACACAATTCAATTGCACAAAATAGTCTCCATAGATTTCTACTTAAAATAATGTAATGAGACCCTCATCCTATCACACATATCTCCCTGGTAAGAAATAAATACGAATATAGCTATTAGCATTGATTTTAGTCACCCAATGTGAGGGTACTAAAATCCTAAATGTTAATTCCTGCCTCATTCCCTTATCTTTGCACATGGCTAATTCGATAGTCAAAGAAGGTGGGAAATTCATGTTAAATACCATCAATGTAGTTTTGTAAATAACTTCAATCCTAAAATAATAACAAGAATTTTGTAAAGCCTCAATTCATTATCTATCAACTATCTAGTAAAATGAGGCTTTCCTTTTTAAGGATGACCTCTTGATGACATCCGATTATAAGGCCCATTTACCTTGAATCCATCTCTATTGACTCAAATTTTGCATATCTCATTTGTAGGCTTGTCTTCCAACATTCAACTACCAAATTTTAATATAATTTGACTTTTATATATATCTCTCATTCATGATGTAAAGAATTGCCAAAAAAAGAGTTTCTTAAAAGAGAGTTCCTAAGGTATTTGGTTTTTTTCACTCTCATTCAATGTTAGTTGTTGAAATGAATATAACTACTTATTTAATTCACACCAATAAGTAGTTTAGTATTTGTTTTTTCATATAACATGGAGATTAGAGGAAAACTAACTTATTACACAGTTACATTTCATTATAAATATTGTACATAAAATTTTGTTGTTGGATATCTCAATATTTTTCTATTTTTTAATTCATCTCTATTGTCTCAAATTTCAAGTAGCTCATTCATAGGTTTGTCTTTTAACATTCAACTACTTAGACATGTTTTTTCATTGAGGAGATTTTAATATAATATAATTTTTGTATTGATCTCATTCATAATGTAAATAATTACTATTTAAATAGTCTCTTAAAAAAGTATTACTACGATATATATATAAAATTTTTATTACTAAGATATTTGGTCTCTTTTATTCTTATTCAAGATTAGTTGTTGAGATGGATGTATCCTAGTTACTATATATTGATTATTGTTTGATTTTCACATTACATAAAGATTAATAGAAAATAACTTATATTTCATTTAAAAATATTGTATATTAATTTTAATATTAGATATCACAATATTTTTATGTTTTTATACTCTTACAAATTATAATAAATGTTATAAAGTAAAAGTAATTGTTAAATATATATATATTTTTTCCATGGTTGAATTAATTAAAGAAGAGTTGGCAAAATACAATCTCTCTCATGTAGATTGCACAATGGACGCTTGCTTTATGCCCACCTTGGGAACGTATTTCCTTTAACGGCCTTGTTTTTTTTAAAATATTACCGCTGAAAAAGGGTGATTACATGTAATCTAACGGTCTGATTTTTTTCAAACATTGTTTTTTTTTGTTTTTTCTTTGTTTTTTGAATTACCGTTGGAGAAAAACCTCGATTTCATTTCATCTATTTAGGGGCAATTCATTGCAAAATAGTGATTCATTCTTCTCTTTTTGGGGTTTTGATTGTCAATTATTTTTTTGACTTTCTGAACTGTAGTCATATTTCTTCTTCTTTTGCTTGAATTTTTCATTTTTGTCTCTGATTTTTCACTGCTAACTCTGCTCCATGCTCCGTTCTCAGTGTCTTTAAAAGCTTATTAGCCTAGTTGTTTTTGGGCAAATTTTCCCTTACATTTTTTTTTTATAACTTTGCTACTATTTTTCTTTGCCAATAGCAGTGTTAAACTATAGCTTTCCATCTATATGAAAACCTTTTCCATTTGCATATTATGTTTGCAGAGGTTAAGCATCTAAATTGTGCTCTCTTCTTAATGTCCACAACTAGGTGTTCTACTTATATTTGTGTGAACCGCTACAGTTTGTGAAATAGGATTTGTGTGAACGTTTACAGGAAATGGCATGAATTCATCATCATTACAACAGGTGGAATGACTGCAGGTATTTATTTGGCTGTCATTATCTTCATTTTTTCTTTTCCTAAAATCTGATGAATTTCCCTTTCAAAATTTGAATTAAGTATCAACATAATCTACCACATGTTCTTGTGTTCTGTATTGCTCTGTTATCAACTAAATAGACAGTTTTAGCCTTTCTTGTTTTGCTTTACATTTTCACCCCCGTTACATGGTGGCTGTAACTTTATATGGAGGGATTCAATAAAGATAACCAATCAGCCCACTCTCTAGGATAGTTTATGTGGTTTTGAAACTAGTGCTTTGCTGTGACATTATATGGAGGGAGTAAACAAAGATAAGATACAATCCAAATATAATTATACATGTTTTGATTCAAATCCAAGAAAGCCCAAAAAATACCAATTGAAGGAATTGATTTATCCAGATCTCCAATACAAAGCCAGTATTAAATTGAAACTCTGACCCATTTTCCATTTACATACCCATCAGAAAATCATTTTCTCATGATTTTAGTGGAAGCAGATACAAGATTCTTGTTGCACGCATGTTTTAATAAAGCAATTGAAGACGCACAAAAAATGTGCAGGATGTCTACGTCAGATCTAATGGGTGAAACGATACACCTTTTACTGGAGGGAATTTACATAGAAATGATATACAAGATTCTAATCACAGGATTGTTTGGTTCTTGATTATTACGAAAAGTAGATAATAAGCCTTCTAGACTTTTCCACGAATATCTCATTTCAAATGATTTATCTGTGATCTGTGTGCAAGTATAAAGATGATCAGGAATCCTATGATTAAGAATATATTTTTACATTAACAACATTTTTTCTGCACGAACACAATGCAATTGCTCTACTGAATTTTGGGAATGCTGATTGATATCATTTAATAGTAATGCTAAAACAACATGACACTATCCAGTAATTGTGACAAGGTATTATGCCTTTTTAAAATCTTTGTATTAGGCATGCTATTAACTGCACCTGAACCTGAGAGAACAATATCATGTTTAATTTGAAATTATCTGTAGATACATTTTCAGATATAAATTCCAACCATCTCAGTTGTCTCTCCAATAGTAATATTGAGTGAGTTCTTTGAATAATGTTGTTAGGTTTTCTCAATAAATTAATTAATGTTCTATCTTGTGAAAACTATTTTCATCAACAATTCTGAAGAGTCTTATAGAATCGTGATTTCTTCTAGTACTTTCGATCATAATCACAATCTTCTCTTCATTTCGATGATGGAAATATTTGTGGCAAAAATGCTAACATAATATTGAAAAAAGTACGAATTTCTTTCACATAAATTCTTATAAAAGATGTGGAATTTCAATGCATGTTTTCTAGATTGAACTGTATATATTTTTTAGTATATATATTTTAATTTATATGTTTGAGATAATGTTCAGTGATCTGTCATCGAAAATAATGATTATTCAATAGTGCAGTTTATATCTCAACTCATACTCATTATTCTGATGATGAATTATTTAGATATGTTTCAAAACATAGATAAAAAATATATCTAATCACTGTCCATGGTATCTTTTAGTAATGACGTCTCATTATATTAGCAGGCTCAGGATGGGTAACTTAATTGGGGCAGCGAAAATGAACTGACACTTTTATTAATAGGGACTCTTTTCATCTTAAAAATCATATCAGATATTTAAGCTGCTAGGAATTTATAACACAGAAAACACTTGCAGGTAATCAAGCTGAAAGGAATTGATAACAGAGAAAGAACTTGCGAGTAATCAACTAGTAAAAACATGTCAGAATTTAACGAATGTAGATATAAATGTCCAATTAAATCAAAATTTTATGTAATTTAAAAAACAATGGACTTAAATTTTATAATTTATTACGCCTGGCTAGCTATTTCTAAAAATTTAATTATTCGCTTATCTATTTTTATAAAAATATTGAAGAGTCTGTTGTTTCTATTAATGTTTGTTTGTTTTTATTTTAATATAAAATTTAGATAGTGTAATCAGGTATTTAAATTTAAACATTACTGTCACTATTGTCATGATTTATTGTTTTATTCCGGTTTTTTATTTTAAACCTTTTTATAAGAAGGGGGAGGGAGAGTGGAGATAAATGGGAAGGAGATAAAGAGGGTGAGAGAAAGAAAAGGGGGACAAAGAGAGTGGAAGGGAATAAGTTGGAGAGAGGAGGAGAGGGGGATAGGGGGAGGTGAAGGGGAGTGGGGAGAAAGGGTGAGAGAAGAAGGAGAAAAATAAAGGAGAGAGTGAGAGGAAGGAAGAGTGGGAGAGAGGGAGGTAAGGAGGGAGGGATGGTAAATGGAAAGTAGAGGGAGAGTAAGTAGGGAAGAGGGTGGGGAAAAGGCCAGTAAGAGGGGGATAGATGGAGTAAGGATACAAGGGAGGGAGATGGGAGTGGGGGAAGGGGAAGGGGAGAGAGTAGAGTTGTTAAGGGGAAGTGTAGAGTGGAATGAGAGAGTATGGTAGCAAAGGGAGGGAGATGGGGAAAGAGGTGAGGAAGTGAGTGGTGTGATAGAGAAGAGGGGGAAGGGAAGAGAGATGGGGGAGTGAGAGTGGAGTGGTAGAGGGGAGTGGGGGAGCAATGGGAGGGGAAGGGGAGAGAGATGGGGGATGGGGAAAAGAGGTGAGGATGTGAGTGGTGTGATAGAGAAGAGGGGGAAGGGAAGAGAGATGGGGGAGTGAGAGTGGAGTGGTAGAGGGGAGTGGGGGAGTGATGGGAGGGGAAGGGGAGAGAGATGGGGGGTGAGTTGAGTTGTAGTGGGTAAGGGTAGATAGGGGGAGACATGGGATGAGCAGAGAAGGGAGGGAGAGTACGAATGGGAGAGTGAGATGGGTTAGGGAGGAAACTAGAGGGAGGGTAGGAGTGGTAGGGTGGAGGATAGGGAGTGGGAGAGTGAGATGGGCTAGGGAGGAAACTAGAGGAAGGGGGTGAGGAGAGAGTGTGAGGGAGTAAGAGTGGAGTGGTAAAGGGGAGTGGGGGAGCAATGGGAGGGGAAGGGGAGAGAGATGGGGGGTGAGTTGAGTTGTAGTGGGTAAGGGTAGATAGGGGGAGACATGGGATGAGGAGAGAAGGGAGGGAGAGTAGGAGTGGTAGGGTGGAGGATAGGGAGTGGGAGAGTGAGATGGGCTAGGGAGGAAACTAGAGGGAGGGTAGGAGTGGTAGAGTGGAGGATAGGGAGGAAATTGGAGGGAGGGGGTGAGGGAGGAGGGAGGGAGGGAGAGAGAGGGGGATGTGGAGGGGGGATTGAAGAAGCGGGAAGGGTGTGAGAGGGAAGGGAGTGAGAGCAAGGAAGTTGGAGAGAGAAGGAGGGATGAGGATAAGTGGGAATGAGAGATAAGGGGAGGTGGTAGAGATTGAGAGAGGTTTGACAAGGAGAGAGTATGAGCAAGGGAGGGAGGAGGGAGAGGGAGAGAAAATGGAGGGGGAAAAGGAGAGAGTGTGAGGGAGGGAGGAAGAAGAGAATGTGGGAGAAAAGGGAAGGGATGTACAGAGGGGAAGGGAGGAGAGAGGGGGGATGTAGAGAGAGGGACATGGGAGAAAAGGGAGGGGCAAGGGGAGAGTGATGGGGGAGTGAATGGAGTGGTAGAGGTGAAAGATGGGGGAGAGAGAGTGAGGAGGGTAAGAGTGGAGAGGGAAGAAAGGGGAGAAGGAGAGGGATTAGGAAAGAAAGGGGGAGGAGCATGGGAGAGAGGGAGAGAGGGGATTAGGAGAGAGGTGGGGGGAGGTGGAGTGAATAAGTTAGAGGGGGTATTGAAGAAGCAAGAAGGGTGTGAGAGAAGGAGAGAGAAGGAGGGAGGAGGGTAAGTGGGAATGATAGAGGTTGGAAGAGGAGAGAGTATGTGCAAGGGAGGGAGGGGATGAGAGAGGGGTGAGAGAGGTGGAGGCATGGAGTGAAGATGTTAGAGGTGAGATTGAAGAAGTGGAAAGTGTAAGAGAGTGAGAGGATGGGAGTGGGAGGGAGGGGATAGAGAAGGTAGGATGATGATAAGTGGAGAACAAGGTGGTAGAGCTTGAGGGGGGATGTAGATAGAGGAAGGGCGAAGGTTAGAGGGGTGTGGGAGAAAAGGGAGGGACAAAGGGAGATTGATGGGTGAGTGAGAGAGAGGGGGAGGTGGTACTGAATGAGAGAGGTTGGAAGAGGAGAGAGTACAAGAAAGGGAGGGAGGGGAGAGGGAGAGAACAGTAGAGGGGTGAGAGAGGTAGGGGGTGGAGTGAAGATGTTAGAGGTGAGATTGAAGAAGTGGAAAGTGTAAGAGAGTGAGAGGGATGGGAGTGGGAGGGAAAGGAGAGAGAAGGTAGGATGATGATAAGTGGAGAACAAGGTGGTAGAGATTGAGGGGGGATGTAGATAGATGAAGGGGAAGGGGAAGCGGAAGGGTAGAGGGGTGTGGGAGAAAAGGGAGGGGCAAAGGGAGATTGATGGGTGAGTGAGTGGAGTGGTAGAGGTGAAAGATGGGGGAGAGAGAGTGAGAGAGAGGGGGAGGTGGTACTGAATGAGAGAGGTTGGAAGAAAAGAGAGTATGAGAAAGGGAGGGAGGGGAGAGGGAGAGAACAATAGAGGGGTGAGAGAGGTGGGGGGGTGAATTGAAGATGTTAGAGGTGATATTGAAGAAGTGGAAAGTGTGAGAGAGTGAGAGGGAGGGGAGTGGGAGGAAGGAAGTTGGAGAGAGAAGGTAGGATGATGATAAGTGGAGAACAAGGTGGGAGAGATTGAGGGGGGATGTAGAGAGAGCAAGGAGAAAGGTAGACAGTCATGGGAGAAATGGGAGGGGCAAAGGGAGAGTGATGGGGGAGTGAGTGGAGTGGTAGAGGTGAAAGATGGGGGAGAGAGAGTGAGGATGTTAAGAGGGAGGGGGGAGAAAGGAAGAGAGGGGATTAGGAGAGAGGTGTGGGGAGGTTAGAGGGGGGATTGAAGAATTAGGAGGGGTGTGAGAGGGATGGTAGTGAGAGCAAGGAAGGTAGAGAGAGAAGGAGGGATGAGGGTAAGTGGGAATGAGAGAGAGGGGGAGGTGGTAGAGATTGAGAGAGGTTGGAAGAGGAGAGAGTACAAGCAAGGGGGGGAGGGGGAGAGGGAGAGAAAATAGAGGGGAGAAAGGAGAGAGTGTGAGGGAGGGAGGAAGAGGAGAATGTGGGATAAAATAGAAGGGTGTGAGAGGGAGGGGAGTGGGAGTAAGGAAGCTAGAGAGAGAAGGAGGGATGAGGGTAAGTGGGAATGAGAGAGAGGTGGAGGTGGTAGAGATTGAGAGAGGTTGGAAGAGGATAGAGTATGAACAAGGGAGGGAGGGGGGAGGGGGAGAGAAAATGGAGGGAGAAAAGGAGAGTGTGAGGGAGGGAGGAAGAGGGGAATGTGGGAGAAACGGGAGGGGAGAGAGATGGGGGATGTAGAGGGGAAGGGAGGGGAGAGAGGGGGGATGCAGAGAGAGGAAGGGGAAGGGTAGAGGGATGTGGGAGAAAAGAGAGGGGTAAGAGGAGATTGATAGGGGAGTGAGTGGAGTGGTAGAGGTGAAAGATGAGGGAGAGAGAGTGAGGGTAAGAGGGGAGGGGGGAGAAAGGGGAGAAAGAGAGGGATTAGGAAAGGAAAGGGTAGGAGCATGGGAGAGAGAGAGAGAGAGAGAGAGAGAGAGAGAGAGAGAGAGAGAGAGAGAGGGAATTAGGAGAGAGGTGGGGGGAGGTGGAGTGAAGAGGTAAGAGGGGGGATTGAAGAAGCGGGAAGGGTGTGAGAGGGAGGGGAGTGGGTGCAAGGAAGATGGAGAGAGAAGGAGGGATGAGGGTAAGTGGGAATGAGATCTAGAGGGGGAGGTGGTAGAGATTGAGAGGGATTAGAAGAAGAGAGAGTACAAGCAAGAGAGGGAGGAAAAAAGGAGGGAGGAAGAGGGGAATGTGGGAGAAATGGGAGGGGAGAGAGATGGGGGATGTAGAGGGGAAGGGAGGGGAGAGAGGGGGGATGCAGAGAGAGGAAGGGGAAGGGTAGAGGGATGTGGGAGAAAAGAGAGGGGTAAGAGGAGATTGATAGGGGAGTGAGTGGAGTGGTAGAGGTGAAAGATGAGCGAGAGAGAGTGAGGAGGGTAAGAGGGGAGGGGGGAGAAAGGGGAGAAAGAGAGGGATTAGGAAAGGAAGGGGTAGGAGCATGGGAGAGAGAGAGAGAGAGAGGGAATTAGGAGAGAGGTGGGGGGAGGTGGAGTGAAGAGGTAGAAGGGGGGATTGAAGAAGCAGGAAGGGTGTGAGAGGGAGGGGAGTGGGTGCAAGGAAGATGGAGAGAGAAGGAGGGATAAGGGTAAGTGGGAATGAGATCTAGAGGGGGAGGTGGTAGATATTGAGAGGGATTAGAAGAAGAGAGAGTACAAGCAAGAGAGGGAGGGAAAATGGAGGGGGAAAAGGAGAGAGTGTGAGGGAGGGAGGAAGAGGGGGATGTGGGAGAAAAGGGAGGGGAAGTGTAAAGGGAGGGGAAGGTGGAAGATGGAGGAGGGGGAAGAGGCAAAATATGGGGGAGAGAGGAAGATGGAGGGAGAGAGTGTGAGCATAAGAGGGGAGGGGAGAGAAACGGGAGAATGAGAGGGAGTAGGAAAGGAAGGGGGAGGAGGATGGGAGAGGGGGAGAGAGAGGGGGGATTAGGAGAGAGCTGGGGGGGGGGGGGGGGTGGAGTGAAGATGTTAGATGGGAGATTGAAGAAGTGGAAAGAGTGAGAGAGTGAGAGGAAGGGGAGTGGGAGGAAGGAAGCTGGAGAGAGAAGGTGGGATGACAATAAGTTGGATGAGAGAGAGCGGGGATGTAGATGGAGCAAGTGGAAGGGGAAGGGTAGAGGGGCATGGGAGAAATGGGAGAGGTAAGGAGAGAGGGAGGGGGAGGAGGAGAAAGATAAGGGAGAGAGAAAGTTTGAGAGAGAGTGAGTGTAAGAGGGGAGGCGAGAGAGGGGAGAGAAAGAGATGGAGTAAGCAATAAAGGGGGTGGAGGATGGGAGAGATGGAGAAAGGAGATTAGGAGAGAGGTGGGGGGATGTGGAGTGAAGAAGTTAGAGGGGAGATTGAAGAAGTGGGAAGGGTTTGAGATGGAGGGGACTGGGAGAAAGTTTGAGAGAGAAGGTGGGATGACAATAAGTTGGATGAGAGAGAGGGCAGATGTAGAGGGAGGAAGTGGAAGGGTAGAGGGGCATGGGAGAAAATAGAGAGGCAAGGGGACAGAAATGGGGGAGTGAGTGGAGTGGTAGAGGGGAAGAGGAGAGGGAGGGGGGGGAGGTGAAAGATGGGGGAGAGAGAAAGTTGTAGAGCGAGGGAGAGATGGGGAAGGAGAGAGTAAGAGGGAGAGAGAGTGAGTGTAAGACAAGGGGAGAGAGAGGGGAGAGAAAGAGATGGAGTAGGCAATAAAGGGGGAGATGATGGGAGAGATGGAGAGAGGAGATTGGGAGAGAGGTGGGGGGATGTGGAGTGAAGAAGTTAGAGGGGGGATTGAAGAAGTGGGAAGGGTTTGAAAGGGAGGGGAGTGGGAGAAAGGAAGTTGGAGAGAGAAGGTGGGATGAGGGTAAGTGGGAATAAGAGAGAGGGGGAGGTGGTAGAGATTGAGAGAGGTTGGAAGAGGAGAGAGTAAGCTGGAGGGAGAGGGAGAGGTGGGGGAGGAGAGAGTAAGAGGGAGAGAGAGAGTAAGTTTAATAGGGGAGGGAAGAGAGAGAGGGTAGAGAAACAAAGGGGGTAGGAAATAAAGAGGGAGGAGGATGGGAGAGATGGAGAGAGGAGATTAGGATAGAGGAGGGGGGACATGGAGTGAAAAAGTTAGAGGGGGGACTGAAGAAGCAGGAGGGGTGTGAGAGGGAGAGGAGTGGGAGGAAGGAAGCTAGAGAGAGGTGGGATGAGGGTAGGTGTGAGAGGGAGGGGAGTGGGAGCAAGGAAGCTGGAGAGAGGTGGGATGAGGGTAAGTGGGAATGAGAGAGAGGGGGAGGTGGTAGAAGTTGGAAGAGGAGAGAGTATGAGTAAGGGAGGGAGAGGGAGAGAGGGAGAGAAAAGTGGGGGTAAGGAGAGAGTGTGAGGGAGAGAGGGAGGGCAAGAGAGGGAGATGTGGGAGATAAGGGAGGGGCAAGGAGAGAGAGATGGGGGAGTGAGTGGAGTGGTAGAGGGGAAGGGTAGAGGGAGGGGAAGGAGGTGAAAGATGGGGGAGAGGGGAAGATGGAGGGAGGGGGAGGAGGCAAAGGATGGGAAGAGAGGAAGATGGAGGGAGAGGGACAGGTGGGGGAGGAGAGAGTAAGAGGGAGAGAGTGTGAGTGTAAGCAGGGAGGGGAGAGAAAGGGCAGAGAGAGAGTGGGGTGAATTATGAGAGAGGTGGGGGAGGTGGAGTGAAAATGTTAGAGGGTAGATTGGAGAAATGGAAAGTATGAGAGGGAGTGGAGTGGGAGGAAGGAAGCTTGAGAGAGAAGGTGGGATAAGAGAGAGGAGGAGGTGGTAGAGATTAAGAGGGGATGTAAATGGATGAAGGGGAAGGGGAAGGGTAGAGGGGCATTGAAAAAAGGTAGGGACAAGGGGAGAGAGATGGGGGAGTGATTTGAGTGGTAGAGGGGAAGGGTATAGGGAGGAGGAGGAGGAAAATTATGAGGTATAGAGGAAGTTGGAGGGAGAGGGAGAGGTGGGGGAGGAGAGAGTATGCGGGAGGGGAGAGAGAGGGGAGAAAGGTGGGAGTAGGCAAGAAAGGTGGAGGAGGGTGGGAGAGAGAAAGAGGATATTAGGAGAGAGGTGGAGAGAACAAGTCAAAGGGGGGATTGAAGAAGTGGGAAGGGTGAGAGAGAGAGGGGAGTGGTAGCAAGGAAGCTAGAGAGATAAGGTAGGATGAGGGTAAGTGGAAATGAGACAGAGGGGGAGGTGGTAGAGATTGACTGAGGGATGTAGATGGAGGAAGTGGAAGGGGAAGGGTAGAGTGGTGTCAGAGAAAGGGTAGGGGAAAGGAGAGAGTTTTGGATGAGTGAGTGGAGTGGTAAAGGGGAAGGGTAGTGGGAGGGGGAGGAGGTGAAATATGGGGAGAGAGGAAGCTAGAGGGAGAAGTATAGGTGGGGAGGGAGAGAGTAAGAGGGGATAGGAGAGAGAGAGGGGAGAAAGAGAGGGAGTAGCCAAGAAAGGGGGAAGAGGAGGGGAGAGAGGGAATTAAGAAAGAGGTGGAGTGAAGAAGTTAGAGGGGGGATTGAAGAAGTGGGAAGGGTGAGAGAGTGAGAGGGAGGGGAGAGGAAGGAAGGTGGAGAAAGAAGGTGGAATGAGGATAAGTGAGAATGAGAGAGAGGGGGAGGTGGTAGACATTGAGAGGAAGATGTAGAGGATGAAAGGGGAAGGGGAAGTGTAGAGGGGTGTGGGAGAGTGAGTGAGTAAGGGAGGAAGTGAGGAAGAGGTGTAGGAGAGAGGGGGGGGGGGGGGGTGGGTGGACTGAAGTAAGAAGGGTGAGAAAGTGGGAGGGGGGAGAGGGGGAGAATAAGTGAGAGGACACTTGAGATAGTGGGAGAGGGGAGAGAGAGTAAGTGGGAAGAAGAAAGAGAGAGGGTGGAGTGAGAGGGGAGTGGAATGGAGGAAGTTGGAGAGAGAAGTTTGGATAGGGGAAGGAGAGTGTGGGTAAGTGGTAAAATGAGACAGGGGGAGTTGTATAAGAGTAGGGGGAGATAGGAGGAGGGAGTGTTGAGAAAGGGAAGTGTAGAGATGTGTTGGACATGGAGTGAGTGAATGAGGCAAGGAGAAGAGGGAGAGTAAGGAAAGGGAAGGGGAAGGGTAGAGGGATGTGGGTGATCAAGAAAATGAGGGAGGGAGGGTGTAAGGAGAGAAGTGAGGGAGAGGGGAGAAGGAGGGTAGAGAGGGTGGGGGTGAAGAAGGGAGGATAAGGTGGGGAAGTGAGAATGGAGTGAGAGGGGGAAGGAGTGGGTGAGGTGGATGGTTGAGGAGAGAGGGCGATATGAGTAAAGGGGAGAGGGAGAGGGAATAGGGAAGGAGATAGATTAGTTAAAAAAGGGAGAGAGTTGGAAGGAGGGAGAGAGGTGGGAGGATGAGAGGGTCAAAGGGAAGGGGGGTGATTGAGGGTAAGGGAGGAGGGAGTAGGATGAAGTAAGTTACAAGGAGGGGAAGAAGAGTTGGTAAGTAGAGAGTGAGAGGGAGAGGGAGAGGTGGAGGGAGGTGAGAGATGGTAAGTGAGAAGGGGGAAGTGAGTGTAATTGGAAGGAGGACAGTGGAGTAGGAGAGAGAGAAGTAGAGAGAGGCAAGAGAGGGGGAAGGGGAAATAAGAATATATCTAAGTGGGAAGGGGAGGGATGAAAGTGGGAAATGAGGAAAGGGAAGGAGGGAGGGGAGGGGGAAGGGTAAGAGGGGTGTGGGAGCAAGGGGCTAATCAAGGGTGAGATTGAAGAGTGTGGGACAGTGAAGGAGGGGAAGGGTAGAGGGTTGTGTTAGGGAGAGAAAGAGAGGGATCGAGGAGAGAACTTAAGGAGAAGGGGAAGGGGGAGAGGGAGTGTAAGAGAGAGTGAGGAAAGGGGATGGGGAGAATGAGTGGGAGGAAGTTTGAGGAAGAGGGATAAGGGAGAGAGGGGAGGGAGGCTAGACCGAGAGATAGAGATTTAGTGAGAAGGGGGAATGAGAGTGAGAGTGGGAGGGAGTGGGGAAGGTGAAAGGTAGAGGAGAGAGGGAGTGGGAGTGAGATAGTGGGGGGGAGAGGGAGTATGTGGGAGAGTGAGTGGGAGGAAGGAGAATGGGGGAGAAGGTAGCAAGAGTGGTGAGGGAGGGGGAGGGAGGCAAGAGAGGGAGTAAGTGTGAAGGGGGGAATGAGGGTATGTGGGAAGGGGTACGAGATGGGGGGAGTGAGAAGGGAGTGATATGGAGGAACCTAAAGAGAGGAGGTAGGATAGGGGAAGAAGAATGAGGGTGAGTGTGAATGCGAGAGAGTGGAGGTAATAAAAAAAGAGGTAGGAATAGGGGGAGGGGGGAGGGACGGTAAGGGGAAGGATGTAAGGCTGGTGGACATGGAGTGAGTGAATGAGAGAGGAAGGAGAGGGGGAAGAAGGGAAGGGAAGGGGAAGGGGAAGGGTAGAGGGATATGCGAGAGCAAGTGAGTAAGCGAGGGAAGGGGTGAGGAGAGAAGGGAGGGAGAGTGGAGAATTAGAGAGGGAGTGAGGAAGAGGAGATAAGGTGGGGGAGTGAGAGAGGGAGGGAGTGGGCAAGGTGAAGGGTAGAGGGGAGAGGAAGATGGAGTGTAAAAGGGAAATGTATTGGGGAGAAGGGGAGGCAGAGAGGGAGAGGGAGGTGAGATAGGGTAAGGGGGAAGGGGAGAGAGAGGGATAGTGAGATTGGAGTAGGAGAGAGAAGTAGAGAGATGAGGGAGAGGGAGAGGCAAGAAAAAGAATATGGGAGTGGGAGAAAGAAGAATGTGTTAGCATGAATGTTGATGGGATTCCTTTCAGGGAGCATCCTAAGCATTGGTGAGCATGTGACAATATTTATATGGTGCATTCATGACTATGTTTGTCATTGGTGACATCATAGCAATAAATCTTTGAAAACTAGCACAATAACAGATAGAGATCAAGGTTGTATGGATAGAGGTTTGATTGTGAGGTGATGCATGATCATGGACATGTTCTACATTGTGTCCTGGTGATAATGTTACATTCACATTATGTAAATCAAATATGTACGAAAGATATGCCTGATGTACAGAGAGCAGTACATAGAGAGAGAAAATGTTAAGTAGTTTTTGATGATTGTATTATATCTTATATCATGAATATAATTTGGCAATGCATAGTGAGTCAATGATAGAAGAGAGTCTGATGGTGATGTTAGTGAGTGCACAAGTGCTTGTGTTGCATGTGTGAGAAGTTGCATACACTGTGAGTCGACATTGCTATTGTAATAACAAATTAGTTAATTTTCTTGTTATAATTCATTAAGAAAGCCTTAAGGCCAACTTAAGGAATTATTTTGAATATAGGTAATAAAGGAAAGATGTTCTCTCTATTTGAGAAGAGTGTGAAGT
Source organism: Cupressus sempervirens (assembly GCA_028749045.1). Taxonomy (NCBI): domain Eukaryota; kingdom Viridiplantae; phylum Streptophyta; class Pinopsida; order Cupressales; family Cupressaceae; genus Cupressus; species Cupressus sempervirens. Next base: position 640,036,953 of record CM053787.1, on the reverse strand, counting down.
GTGTTGAAAGAGAATATGGGATTGGGGGAGAGAATAATGTGTTACCGTGAATGCTAATGATATTCATTTGGGGGAGTATCTTAAGCATTGGTGAGCATGTGGCAATATTTATATGTTGCATTCATGACTCTATTTGTCATTGGTGATAACATACCAATAAATATTTGAAGACTAGCACACTAATAGATAGAGATCAAGGTTGTACAGATAGAGGTTGATTGTTAGGTGATGCGTGATCATGGACATGTTCTACATTGTGTCCTGGTGATAAGGTTACATGCACATTACATAAATCAAATATGTATGAAAGATATGTTTGATGTACATAGAGCAGTACATAGATAGAGTCAATGTTAAGTAGTTTTTGATGATTCTATTATATCTTCTATCACAAATATAATTTGGAGATGTACGATGAGTTGGTGACAGAAGAGAGTCTGATGGTGATGTCAGTGAGTGCACAAGCGCTAGTGTTGCATGTGTGAGAAGTTGTATACACTATGAGCCAACATTGCTATTGTAATAACAAATTAATTAATTATCTTATTATAATTAATTAGAAAATCCTTAAGGCTGACTTAAGGAATTATTTTGAAGATAGGGTATAAAGGAAAGATGTTTTCTCTATTTGAGAAGAGTGTGAAATTTTTTGAATAAGTATCAAGTGTGAGGGGCAAAGTGTTTTGTGAATGCGAATAAGTGATCCAAGGGATTATTGGATTCAAGTTTCATGATATAGTTACAAGATCAAAATGAAAAAAAGTCTAGTTGACAAGATAGAGAGAGAAAGGAGCAGTACAATACCATTCTATTATTTTGCAAGGGATAATACAAAGATCATTTGGACACTGGGGTATGTTCAGGATCATGGTCAACCAAACTATGCCCTTAAGTGGCAATTGAAAATCAACAAATTAGGGTTATGTCAACTTAATGTGCAATATTTACCTTATTATGAACTTTCTATCAAAAATTTGATAGAAATAAATCTCTAGGAAATTGAATTTAGTTTCTAAAATACTAGGCCTCATCAGAAAAAATAAAATTGATTGGTCAACATTTTTAATTTTAATGCAATGGTACAAACATTTCAGGACAAAAATAAGAAGTAGGCATATTTCTACCACCTTAATCAAAATCAAATGATAATATTTTTTAATAAGATCCTTGGTATAAGAATTAGAATCATTCACAAATGTGACCCATATTTTTTGATATTTTTATTCTAAATAAATAATTAATTATTAATTTTCTACTATAGTATATTTGGAATAAAAAATCTTGTGTCTGACCACCTTAACTAATTCAAAACTCTGCAAAATTTAATTTAATTAAATTTTTTTCCTTATAGTAGAAGAAGCATAGAATGTGGTGCATCTTTTTTATTTTAAAAATGTTGTACCATTTGAAAGTTATAGTTGTTTTTCAATCAGTGTGTCAATCAACACTTTATACATAACTCCATTAGAAAATAAGTAATAATTACTTACCGAACTAATAATTTGACAAAAAATATATTTATGGAAAGCTAATATCATTTTAAGAAACCCTTTTTGTTTCATCAAATTTGGGTGAAAAAAGTTTTCAGCTATATGTTTTAAGTATAAAACACACAAGAAAAGACAAAAAACACATTTTAAAGAGATTTTTAAAGTTGACCATTTAGGGTTGCTATCCAAAGAAATAATAGGCCTGATAAAGGTATTATTTTTAATTTTGGTATCAAGATGGGTGGGAAAAAGTATGAATAAATTTTTAAATTCTTTGAGGCATTTCAGAACTACATAATTTTTAGGTCACCACTTTTTACCACACCATGATCTTGCACATACCCAGTGGATTCTTTAGTCTTTCCATTGAAGCTATTTGGACAGTAGGTCCATCTGCCTTCTATAACTCCTAATAGGGCTAGCACAACTCCTAATAGGGTTGGAATCTCCTAACAATGATTCAAAGTCTCAAAAGATAGAATGATATGTCTTGAATGTTATTATTGACTCCTAACAAGGTCCATCCTCTAACAAAGAATATTTATATTAGTACATCATCTTGTGGGTACCATCCCCACTAAGATTTTTCCTCTGATCAAGGGTTTCCCTGGTTAACATATCTGGTGTTATTGTGCATGAGTATCTTGTTGTGGTTTCTAATTATATTGTTTATATGGTTAAGATAAAATAACGTTGATAATTATGGAAATAGTTAGATAACTGATTCAACCCCACCTCCCCCCCCCCCCCCAACTCTCTCTATTATATTGGTGGACTATATATTCTAACAAGTGGTATTAGAGCATTAGGTCCTTGAAGGAAAATCTTAATAGCTTTGGGAGAACAATGGAAAGTCACTTTAGAATGGGTAGTCCAATGTTTGATGGGTTTAACTATATAGCTGGAAGGATAAGAAAAAGACTCATGTGCTATGTATTGGTCTAGGACATTTTCTATTGAAAAAAGGTAGCAAGACAATTGTGGAAGAAGAAAAGATTGAATAATGTAGTGAAGTAGAAAGAGATCTATTCATGTGTAACATGCGAGCCAGAGAAGCAATACTATCAGCTCTTCCTAAGAATGAATACAGTCAGGTAAAGTCACTACTAACTTCTCATGAGATTTGGAAAGAACTAGAATAAATTTTTGAAGGTCATACACATACAAAGAGGATAAGATTGCATAATTGGATATGTTTGTTTCAAGATGCTAAAATGATGGAAGATGAATCTATAAGAAGCTATATTGGTAGGTTATCTAAGATTGTTGCAGGAATCAAGTCTTATGGTGGATCCACGAAAGAAGATGAAATTGTGCAAAAGATCTTGAAAAGTCTGACATCACCATTTAAGCAATTAGCACAAGTGATTGAACTATTGATACCCTTTACTAATAAGTACACAAGGGAAAATTTTCTTGGAAGATCGCAAGCAACAAAAGTAGGTTTGAAATAGTCTAGAGAATTGACAAGAGTAGAGACAACCTTCAGTGCCTTAAGTGTTTGGCCATGTTAGTCAAGAAGTGCAAGAACTTATGGAGATTTTGCTAGCAACTAATGAGTCCTAATAGTGCTCTATTTTCATTAGTATTTTCCCTCATATACCTCTCACCTCTTTTGGTAGTAAAATAGAATAATTAGTACCACTTTAAAATTTGGAAGAATAGCTCCTAAGAGAAAGCATTTGTTTTATTAGTAATATATTTTGCATTCCAAATTTCTACAGAAACTATATGCTAGATGAGAGGGATCATGGTGAAAGGAGGTTGGGTGCTGGAAAATTGTTTTTCTAATTTTCTTTGTAACTAATATCGCTAGTTTGAGACAGTGAATTAATAAGTACTAGTTAGCTTTAGTTTTATTTGTTTTCTAGTTTAATACTGATGGCTTTTAGCCAAAATAGGCTTATGTAGTTTTAGGATTATGACCTACGGTCATACTTCTTCGATCCAAACTTTATTTTTGTACTTTTTGAAGTTATATAAACTCATGCATGATCATAATCTTAATTATATATATATATATATATATATATATATATATATATATATATATATATATATATATATATATATAAGCTCTGTTAAACTATTCTCCTGAGTTAATTATATTAGTAGAGTGGAACTCCTATAGCAGTTTCTGTTGATTCATCTCTCTCACTGCATGAACTAGAGGAAGGGCCCCTTCTTGGGAAACTCAATGAAATCATTTTATTACATTCAGTGTGTTTTCCTTTAAATCTATTAATTTGTGTGTATTTTCCTTTAAATATTGTTGCATAATCTCTTTTATGAATGCATGATTATAGATTGGTGTGAATATAGCCAAATGCAAGGAATTGAATAGTTTCTTTATAGGGATTAAAACACTGGACTTTAGATTTCATCTTTCTTCACTCCGCTCCAATGTATCACTCACAATTCATTATCACTCCCCTACCACTATCCTATACTCTATGATAAGTCCATCAGCTCCACCATGGACCAAACCATTCCCTATCACAATCTCTCTCTCTCTCTCTCTCTCTCTCTCTCTCTCTCTCTCTCTCTCTCTCATAATTGCTAAGTTCATGTTGCAATTAACCTTACCTTTCTATCGTAAATCACTTACTATCACTACTCATTCCATAATCTATCCAACTAAAGTTTTGATTCTTGTAACACTATTAAGCAATATCTTTCAAGGAATCTAAGTGTGTTAATTAAGAAAAAAAGCATGAATAAGTATGATTACTTTATGAATGATTAAAGTGTGAGTAAAAGTAATAATGTTTCCTTAGAATAAAATCCTAATTAGATCAAGGTTATGCTTTTATGTGATGTTTGACTTTGTTAAATAAATGTGAAATTTCATTTAAAACCATTGGCATGAGGGTTTGATTTGTAAATTCCTTATTTATATTTTCTCCTTTTTTAATAAAATGCATTTCATCTCCACCTAACTTGTTACCTGCATCCCTTCGATAAACAACCCCAATATCTTTTAGTAGTTTATGAATCCCAAATTGACCCTCTTAGGGTATTTTGGTTCAATTATATCCATAAATATACCATCAAGTTAGACCTCAACTTTTCCCTACATTTTTGGGGTCATTGTTGGGGAAAGATATTAAAGGTATGCAGCTGTAGCAAGTTAAGTTAGGAATAGTGCACCCTTGAGAAGCCTTGAGTAATTTTCAACCTTGGTCTAGGTAGTACCTTTGGTTTGCACTGTAATAAATCATTTAGGTGCATGAATAGGCCTAGAGGTAGTCAAGGAAAGTTTGTTAAGAAATAATTAATAGGTAATTCAAAAATTCAAGATCTACAAAAAGAGAAGATTCCATTGACCATCAAAACCAAAACAAATCACAAAATTATCTTCCACCCATCTTCATGATCTACCTCCCATACTATACCTTCTAATATTTTTCAACAATTCAAAAATTCTATTGCCGCACTTTTTTCCCTCTACACGATTAGTGAAAGTAAATGCTTAGGTTATAGTGAGTTCCTAGTTGTGTTTGAGTCTAGGGCTAAGCTATCTTAGGTGGATTGAGTCCCTATCAAATTTTTCATTTTCCCTTTCTACACATTTCATAGTCAAGTGGTTCTCCATCTTGTCAAAATGATCTTGCGGGTTGGTTTGTGTGTTGTTTGATGTGGAGTCATGTTGCTCATACAATGATCATTTACAAGTTATATCTTCTTTCAGTCTATCACTTTTTCAATGGAAATAAAAGATTGCAATATTTTAGAATTCAACTTTTCTTCAGTGGTTTTTCAACCCATGAAGATGATTTCCCACAAAGGGCACCAAATGATGCATATGGATCAAAGAAAGAAAATAGAAAGGTACCCTATGGAAAATCCATGTTCCCTTTATGATTATTTACCTCCAAAAATGTTTAGGATTCATCACAAGCTCTCATAATCATTCCTGATGAAAAACTCAAAATGAACTTCTCCTCAGTTGGTTTTCAACCCATGAAGTTCATTTTTCTACAAAAGACAATTCAGAAGGAAAAGAAACAAAAGGTAGGCTCCTAACGAATTTTTGCACCTTACTTAGACATTTTTGAACCCAAAAATGGCAATGGTCTAAAGGTCAATTAAAAGGGAAGCATTAGAGGAAAAATACAAATTGTCTTCTCCTTGGCAGGTTTTCAACCCATGAAGGCAATTTCTTCGATTTTAGAGAAAATCAAGCGAGGAAGAAAATTTTACCCATAATTTGTACATAAAATGTCTCAAGATGATATTAGAAAGAATCTAACCATTGTGGAAAATAGTTAATCAATAGAATTCAAGTTGGAAAATATTTTCCCACAGAGTACTCTATTGCTAATTTCTTGAAACTTAAAGGAAAATGGGAAAGTAAGTATGGGGAGATAGAAAGTTACCATTGGGCCAACAAAACTGTGAAAAAACCCTGAGATATCTTTCAAAACCACACATTTACTATTTCAATGGATCTCTCCTTCAATGCATTCATGTGGCATGAATTTTGAAGATCAACAGATGAATTGAGGCTCCCATATATATAGAAACATGAACAATTTAACAAACTACAACTCTATTTCTTGAACTGTTATTTTGTTAATGTGCATAACTTTAAAAAAAATCTAGTATCTATTGAATTATGTATTCTTCTTAGTTTCTTGATTCAAAATTTATTTTCAAAAGAATGGCAACCAAGTTTGTGGGTTTTGACAGTTCGAACAGGATCAAGTCCCAATTGTAGAGTTTCATAGATACATCCCTTCATTTTTATGACAACAAGGATTTCCAAAGGATAGTGAAGTTGGAGCTGATCCATTCCATTACTGAGAAGCTCTGAGGATGTAGGTCAGTTGACACAATTGGTCTTCCTATTGTAGTCTAGGCCCTAGAATTGATCTCTGAATGTATAAATCATTACAACTAAGATACAAGACAAATTGTGCTACTAGATGACATAGTGTTGATCTCCATCAATAGGAAAACTATGGTGAATTTCCTATAAGTTTCAAAATGAGAGGAGTTCTTAGATTTGATATTCAGAGGAACCATTTCCGATTTCTCCACAAAGAAGATGATCTGAAGAAAGGAAATCATGCAGGCATGGTTCCAAAAATCACGGAGCACCAAGAGTAAGGTTCCTAAGACTCTATTTGGGACTAATCTCAAGCTTGAGATTATTGATATCTTGGTCCTCTTACATAGATTGAAAGGTGAGGTAGAATCTTTATATTTTGTTGAGCAATATTTCTTTTTAGTGAACACCATCTACTCTGAGACCCAATATATTGATTGGGCTCATGAGGTAAGCAAGATTTTGTCCAATGCTCTTCGTGCCACAAAGTTCTACAAAACATTCTATATGTCCTCTTTCCTTATTTACATGTTAGATTCTTTACAATTATGGCCAGGCCTCTCAAGGGTGGAAATTTTTCTTGACGATGTGAAATCCTATGAGTTTTACCCATGTTTACAATTGGAAAATAGCTATACAATGTATGTGAAAGTTAATGATGCATTCAGTATGAGAATTCATAAGGAGCTACATGGATGTGTAGAGAGGAGATTTTGTCTTGAAGCCATGGTAGCCATTAGCCAATTTAGAAGTTATTTCATCCAATTCTTATCCTTTTCTTATTTACATCTTTCACATTTTGATGGTTTCCCCTTGAAGCTGCTGAGGTATCCGAGTGATATGATTATGCTGATCAAGATTGTGCATCAAGCTATTCAAGTGAATGTGTTGAGTGAGAGTCTAATGAAGAAAGGTTACAAATTCCCTATGAAGGTGGGAACTTTTAGTTGTGAAACCTATTTTGATGCTAAGAACATGTTGAAGGTGTTTGAAATGATGTATAAGTTGGAGATGTATGAAGTCTTGAGGCCCATGTTTGATCGGAATGGGTATGAAAGGGAGGTGTTGTAGATCATAAGTGTAATCAAACACATCACCACCATTGAAGACTACTTGGCTAATTGCAAGGATGAATTCAAGAGTCATGATCATGCTTTTGCTTGGCTAACTATTGATCAAGTAAGCATGTATAAAGTAATATAGATGTAGGAGTAGAAGATCATTGTTAGAACATGTATAGTAACACTTATCTGACCATTCTAAGAGGCACTCTGATAAGCTTGAAACCATATGAAGATGTAGGAGAAGTGCTACATATAATGATGGCTTAGATTATCAAAAGGAAAAGGAAGTAGGTTGAATGGACCATAGCTAGAATGAGTTTAAGCAAATGTACAACCACTCAAGCTTCCCAAAAAGTTGTAGTGGCTTCCTCCTCCCAAGGGGGTACATAAAGTGCAACCTTGGCTATTACCCTAGGGCCATCACAACAATCAGATAGAGGTGACCAACCTCCTAACAAGTGTAGTCCCTTAGCTAAGACTTGTTAGGATGACTCCCTCCCCACAATTGGAACTCTAGAAAAAGATGAGAAGAAGAAGACAGAGGAACCAAATGATGGTGCAGTCACTCTAGCCCTCTTGCCTCAAAGTAGCCTAGTTCCATCTATAAGTTCTACACTTCTCCTACTGAGTAGTCCCCAAGTGCAAGTAGCAGATTCAATAGATGGAGGAAGCAGTGATAACGAGTCTACTAAATCCGATGAGGCAACAAAGAAGACTTCAAAGGTAAATCAAGGTCAAGATTCTTCAAAGCTCGTTTCAAAAGTTTCAAAGAATTCTTTCTCTTTGACTGTGAGAACAATCACCCTTGTCAAGAGAAAGATGTTTAGCATAGACTCCCTTGGGACTACCTCCAAGGTGATAGGCATAGATTCATGGCTAGAGGACACCCTAGATAGAAAGAGGAAGAGGAGAGATGAAGGAGCTCCCAACAAGGATACTCTATCTCTTACTATCCACTCTAGATCGACATTGAGCAAAGTCAAAAAGTAGAAGACCTTGTCCATCCTTGGACATGATTTTGAAATAGGGCATCTAACAATGGAGATTGAAAAGCCTACCAATGAGGGAAGAGTTAAGGATATGTCTATAGATGATTTTGCATTACACTCTATGGATCTTGGGGATGCTAGACATGATACAAAGGTTGGCTAATGGAAGTCAACATATGACATGATTGAGGGATAGCTAGAAAGTCTTAAATTATCAAAGATTAGAATGAGGCAAAAATACATGAATTGATCAGCTTCATTGGAAAATTGGTCACCCCATTGTCAAGCATTTTGAAAAGGCCTATTACTAGTGATCTTACTACTACTGATGTAAAAGCACTCATCTCTCAACTCCAAGAAGGTAAAAAATTTGGGTAAATCAGTAGGTAATGGCATGGGAAACTCAAGTTGGAGGGAATCACCATTATAGAATAGATTAGTAATGCCATACTAAGGTTGGAAACAATAAAGGACAACATTTTAGCTAATAGAGCTACCGTAGCAACAAAAAAGGTTAAGAGTGAAGATTGTATCTCTTTACCAAAAATGATTATCCACATGAAGACTAAGGAGGCTGTTGAACTAAAGATCTTTCCTAAAGGAGATGAACCTTTATTTGAGTGGCTTAAGAGCATGTAGTTCAATTTCGAGATGATCATGGTGATAGAGGAGGGGCTTAATGAAATAGAAACCAAAGTGAAGAAAGATTAGGATAGAGATTATGAACTCCTAAGAGGTCTACGTACGAACTCCTAGACTAGTTGAAAAGGGAAAGGAATCATTGGGATAACTGTCATGCAAACAAACTTCTCCAATTACATAGATAGTTTGACGGGGATATCTTCTCATCACCAAAATAGAGTTTCCAAACTCTAGAAGCTTGGTGGGTGTATACACATGGCCATTGAGGAAATACAAGACTGACTAAGTGATGTCAAAGATTTAGCCAGAGAGCATTCTAAATGGCTCTTAAGATATACTAATGTACATTTACATAGGCATGTGTAATTGATTCCAATCATTATTGCCGCTAAGGCCTATAGGACAAAGTTAGAGAAGGGAAAGAAGGCAAAGTGATTCATATTTAGCCTCTTTCATATTTTGATGTAGTCATTGTAATGCACAAACTAGCCCCTTGCCATTTGTCATTTTTTAAGAGTTGAATTGATTTAAATTCCTTTGTAATGGTCATCTCAAAATGCTATATGTACTAGAATGAAAGATTAATAAAAGGTCAGCTAATTTTTTGTGTGAAATACTTGATGTTGTACAGACAATTGGATGGTATTTATTGTCAATTATTTTCTATTCCATTATGTTTTGCATTAATTGTATGTTTTCTCTTTCATCTAAATTAAAACAAGGAATGAACATAGCTTCAATCCCCTATTTTGAGGAAGTGAACTGAATATGATAGTATTTTCATCATAGGTTCAAGAGAAATCCCTTTTGTGTTTTTCTTCAAGTTAGTCTTCCTTTCTCTATAGTTAGGATCCTGCTTAATTAGTTTAGTATTAGTTCATATGCATTTGTCAAATCATTATGTCTCGGGGGTTCATAAGATGTGTGAATTCATAAAATTAATCAATCTTATATACCATTTCTTGCCTACATTAGTTCCTATTTAGGCCTAGGTTAGTTTACCTCTCCTATTCTCAGGTTAAGAACACACCCCATTTTTAGATTTAGAGACAAACATAATTTATTTCAAATCATACTGCAATAGGGAGCCATACCTAAGAATTCAGAGGAAAGTTAGTCTTTTTAGGAGCAATTTTCCAACTGTTGTAACTAGATACTATTCATAAATTTGGCCATCTAAGAGTTAAATTAAAAAGAACAATTTTTTTACAAATAGATTTTTGGTGACTCTACTAGGGAAACAAATAGCTACTTGACTAATAAAGAAATAACATGAGGGAAAATGGTACTACATCATGATAACATAGTCCTAGTGCTCCAACCTAATCTTGGTTTCCAAGTCGACCAAGAAGATATAATCTCATCCCTTTTAACACATTTGTTTGGAAAAATTGGACAAATAGAGAACACTGTAGAAACACTAACTAGGTATTGGAAGAAGAAGAATTTAGGGCTGAAGTATTAGAAAGAGCTATTTAGATGAGAGAATTCTAAAGAGCATAAAGATAGTTAGAATGTGAAGCTCGTAGTTGAAATTAATCTAACATCCTAGAACAAGCAAGGTTCCTCAGAAGTACCAAAGAACAAGGTGGGCAAGACCCAATTTTTGAAAAGCTTATAGATCTCAATTTTTCCATCTTAGATACTCTTGGGTGAGAAGGTGACAAGAAAAGTCAAATAAGACCACCCTCACTTGTTAGGAATCAAAGTTCTTCACATACTACTTGTCAAGTATTGGCCTTACATGGAGTAGGTGCTCCTCTAGTTGTCAATTTTTTGCCATACCTTTCTAGAAAAATCATGACTACTCCCTAGGCCATAGTGATAAGTTCGTTAGCACTAATAACTTATCAACCCCTCTCATGTTGTTCAAGGAAGAATTTCCCTAAATTTTTAGGTGATGGGAAAGTTACTACTAATGAACATATTAAGGCCTCTTTGCAGTGACTCATATCTTAGGAATATCTCATGAGGATGTAGCTGTAAGGCTATTTGTGGAAACTCTGATAGAAAATGCAGGAGATTGATTTTATCATTTAGAAAATGGCTCAGTCACAAATTGAGACACAATGAGGATACCATCAAAACAATAGTCAAAATAGAAGAAGATGAACATGTCCTGTTAATACAATTGACATTTATTAAAAAGAAACCTACCATGAGTATGAGGGATTTCATTGCAACTTTCAATAAGATCATTAGTAGGATCCCCATTGTTGATAGACCCACTATTGGCAATCTAAAAAAATTCTTCATAAGTGTGATGGCACTAGATATAAATTATGATTTGAGAAGGGGCCATCACATAGATTTAGTAGATACACAAAAGAAGGTGATCAAATTTGAAGATGACTTGATCTCCACTGGAAAATGGAAATGAGAACTTCAAACCAAGGGAACTTCTAGTAATACTACTTCATCTGATGAAATGATTCAAAAGTTTTCAAATGAGCTAGTGGCAGTGAAGAGGCAATTACCTAGATTTTTTCACTCTTATCAACAAAGCTATCAAAATCTACCAGGGAGGAACAATGATAGAAAATTCTCGCAACTTATAGGTTCACAACCAAGGTTCGCAATTGAAGTAGCACCTAAGAAAGGAAATATGTGTGTGTTTCATTTGACAATAGATCATGATAGTGAAAGCTATTTGAAAATAGCTTGTATGATGCAGTTTTTATCCACTAACGAGTTCAATATTGCAACTCTTGCTCTGAGTTAGATTTGTACTCAAATGGAAACTCTAGAAATTTATTTTTGGAGTATGAGTTGGACTCTGAGCTAAAGGGAAAATGCTATACAACTATCAATGGAGCTTTATACATAGTGTTAACCCAGAGTCAAAAGCCCAAAAATCAATCCTCCAATCATGTTCTAGGAAGTGATCCCACCTCTTCATCAAATAACATTCACATTGATTAAGGAGCATTGACATCTCAACTAGGTAAGGAAAAGAGCCCTTTTTATTTCGTCTAGTTTTGTAAAGAATCAAAGATCCAAATCTCTCCCATAGGCTATCTAAAATATTATCCCTCTAAATTAAAGAGATTAGTAGATCATTGTAAAGGAGGTGCTATGGATTTAAATTATAATGTTACTAAAGAGGAAGATGAGCCTTTAACATCTAACCTATTTGATCAAGAAGATTCCACTATTTTAGTGACTTTTCTTGGATAGAAACCCAACTCATTCTACATATGTCTATACATGAACAGATGCAAATTAAGTAATTGTTTAATAGATAATGTGATGGCTTTTTCTATAGCTAAAGCCCTAGCCGTCACCCTTACTAAAGTTCATGGAAAATGTTATTCAATGGATGCTAAACAAGTCTCATTACTTGGATAGATCAAAGATTCTTAGGTAGCCCTAGCCTATCATTTGAAAAAGAAATTATTGTTGACTATCCTAGTTGTAGATATTTCAGCAAGCTATGGCCTGCTCTTACGTAGATGTTTCTATAGAGATCTAGGGGGAGAAATAAAATTAGACTGGTCTCAAGCAGTCATACCTATAGGAAGTAAGGAGGTTAAGTTAGAACCTAAAGAGAAAGCAAAATTTACTATCTTAAATTCAGATGATCCTAAAGCCTAGATTTTCTATTAGGAACTAGAGTTTGGAAATTACATGTTATTTACTAAAGATGCTTTAAATGTGCAAGAATTCAAATATTTGAGAAAGCAAATCCTAAGTGAAGAAGAAGAGTCATCCTCTATATGGACATTGGAGTTTGACAAAAGTTGCTCCTCATCACGGTCTAGTACAGGCATAGTGTTAATGCTTCTGGAAGGAGAACTTGAACCTATGGCTTTCAAACTGGAATTTGGGAATACAAATAAAAATGTAGAATATGAAGTTCTATTACTTGGGATAATAGCTATGAAGGAAAAGGGAATAAAGATCCTTAGAGCTCAAGGTGACATAGAACTCATTGTGAGACAAATTAAGGGGTGGTACTCTATGAAGAATCACAAGTTAAAAAATTATAGAAGCAAGATTTGGGATGAAATAGAAGGCCTTGATGCATTTTCTATTGAACCAATGCCAAGAGAGATGAATACTAAGCCAAATTAACTAATTGTGTTTGCCTTCTTATTGCTTCCTCACCCAAAATTGAAAGATAAAAAGTAACAAGTGGAAATTGTGTATCGAGCCCCTGTTCCTGACAATGCAAAATTCTAGCAAGTTTTTGAAGATGACAAGAGTTTGTAGCTATTCTTAGAAAATGACAAAATTCCATGCAAAAATAATCTAATAATGACAATCAAGAAGAACCTAACTATAAGCAAAAAGAATATGAAACTGATGAAGTCCAATTATGAGGTAATATCATTCCCCCATACTTTGTATCTTTGGAAAAACTATTTAATACACATGATGCCTACACAAGGAAAAAGAGGATAGAAAAGGGTCCTACTACTAAAGAATATGAGGGGGTGAATATTGGAGATGCTAAGAGTCCTAATATGATCAATATTGGAAAGTGTTGTTCACTTGAAGAGAAAGAAGCTGCCAAACAACTTTTCATAGAATATGAAGACATTTCTACCTGGAGTTATGAAAATTTGAGAATCTACAAAGGTGGATAAACAAAACATTAGATTCCATTGAAGCCTGATGTAATTCCTTTCTAACAGAAGTAGAGGAATTATAATATGAAGGTAGTAGATGCTATATTTTGGGAAGTAGACAAGATGCTAAAAGAAAGGATCATTTATCCCATCCATCACTCCACCTAGGTAGCTAATATAGTACCAGTTAGGAAGAAGAACAAAGAAATAAGGATCTACATAGATTTCAATAATCTAAATTAGGCATATTTGAAAGAATTTTTTTCTCTTCCTAACATGGATTACCTACTACAAATGGTGGCTAGAGCTGAAATGATGTCCATTCTTGACGGGTTCTTAGAATAGAATCAGGTAGAAGTGGAAGAGAAAGATCAACACAAAATGACTTTCACCACTCCTTAGGGTACATTCACATATCATAGAATGCCCTTCAGTCTTATGAATGTTGGTGCTGTGTTTTAGAGATGTATGAGTAGATATTTTGCTGATCTAAAGGACTAGATTATTGTTATATACATGGATGATCTCATTGTGTTCTCTAAGAAAAGAGAAAACCACATAGATGATTTGAGGAAGGTATTGCAAAGGTGCCAAGAACACATAATCCCATTAAATCCCAAAAAGTCCATTTTCTATGTAATAGAAGGAAATCTACTAGGTCATATAGTCTCTTAAAAAGGTATCAGAATTGACCCTAAGTGAGTTGAGGCCATTCAAAGATTAAGCTTGCCAGTAAACAAAATGGGAGTTTAATCATTTTTTGGACAAGTGAATTTCCTCAAGAGGTTGATATCAAGCTTTGTAGAAACCACAAAGTGTATTATGGATATGATGAAGGGAAGTTCAAGTTTTAAATGGAATGAAGCTAGGAAATAAGCCTTCTAGAATATAAATATTGCTATTGCTAATGCTCCAGTACTATGTCATCTAAACTATAAATTGGATTTCATCATCTATTGTTATGCCTCTGAACACACCTTATTAGCTATCTTTATGCAAGATAACAAAGAAAGAATACACGCTCCTATGGCCTTCATGAACATACCTCTGAAAAGTCATGAGTTGAAATACTCTCAAATCAAAAAACATTCCTTTGTGATGGTCAAGGCACTAAAGAATTTTAGGATCTATATCTTGCACTCGCATTCTATGGTGTATGTACCTAATGTAGTAGTAAAAAGTGTGTTAACCCAACAAGATGTAGGGTGTAATGCAAGAGGAATGTGGATAGCAAAAACTCAAGAGTATGAGATCGAAATCAAGCCTACTAAACTAGTGAGGGGTAATGCCTTATGGAAGGCAATTGTAGAAAATAGAATCTTTGAAGAAAAAAAGGAGTTGGGAGAGAAGCAATTAGTTTTGGCAATAGGCCTACAAGACTCTTGGTTTGAGAATATTACTTATCTACTGACATACAAAGAATGTCTTGAAGGTATGACAAAAAACAAGAAGATATCTCTAGCTAAAAATTTCCAAATACATAATTTGGGATGACAAATTGTTTAAGAGAGCTATAGATGTTACTTTTCTCAGATGCATAGATAAACAAGAATAGGAAAAGTTTTTGAGAACATTCCATAATGAAGCATGCGATGCAAATTTCTCATCCTCAGTCATGAATTTCAAAATACTAAGACAATGTTACTATTGGCCCAACATGTTTAGGGATGCCTACTTGTGGGTGTCAAAATTCAAAAAATGTAAGATGTTCACAGGTAGACCCTAGCTAGCTACTCTACCTCTCAGATATGTCATCATTGAAGGTCATTTCCAACAATGGGCCCTTGATTTCATTAGTCCTATCAATCCAACATCCAATGATGGTCACCAATATGTTACAAATATGACTAAATATTTCACCAAGTGGGTATAAGCCAAAGAAACCAAGAAAACTACTTTTGAAGTGGTTTGTGAATTCATCAATGAAAACATATTGGTTAGATTTGGTGTCCCCATCAAATTGGTAATGGATAATGTGGCATGTTTTTCTTCAGTTGAGATCACCAAGTTTTTTTTTGAGCATGGCAACATAGTTAGTCATTCATTTGACTATTTCCCACAAGGAAATGGTCAAGTAGAATCTAGTAGCAAGAATTTAATGAATATTGTTAAGAAATTGGTGCTGGATAATCATAAAACTTGACACAAGAAGATTCATGAGGCACTTTAAGCAGATAGGGTGACCCATAAGAGGGCAATCAACATCTCTCCTTTTGAATTGGTCTATGAGATTGAAGTTAATATTCCATTACCCTTGGAGTTGGTTACAAGAAAATTGAGAACATTAATTGAAGATGACATCTATAGAGATGGACTAGAGAAGAGGATTTTGTACTTCAAAAAACTCGAAGAGGAAAGAGAAGAAATCGTGGATCACATCACATGACACTTGATGCACGTGAAGAGCTTGTTTCAAAAAAGAGCGAGACCATGAAAATTCATTGTAGGAGATAGTGTGCTACTATGGGATAAGTGAAGAGCACCAAAGGGTATGCACAAGAAATTTGATACTCTATGGAAAGGCCCATTCTATGGGATAAGTGAAGAGCACCAAAGGGTATGCACAAGAAATTTGATACTCTATGGAAAGGCCCATTCACTATTCATCATGCATTTGAGAACAACTCATTAAAATTGGCAAATATGGATGCTAAAGTTCTACCCTTGACATACAATGTTCAGGATTTGAAGCTCTACCAAATTTTAAATTGAAAATAGGTAGCCCCTGTATTGTACTATAGTTACGTTTAGTTCCTTTTCTTGATTTCCTAGTTAGTTTTCCCTCATTTCCCTCATTCCCTTTTTTTTCCTTGCTTTAGTTTTGTTAAGTAGCCACCTTTTACTTTTGTGAAACTAGAGATTTTGGATTCCTTGCTTGGGTATGGCTTACCCAAATCCCCAAACAGAGCCAGTTGTTGCCCCACTTTTTTCCCTCTACCTAATTAGTGAAAGTGAATGCTTAGGTTATATTAAGTTCCTAGTTTTGTTTGAGTTTAGTTCTAAGCCCTTGTAGGTGGATTGAGCCCCCATTAAATTTCTTATTTTCCCCTTCTCAACATTTCTTAATTGTGTGGTTCTTTGTTTTGTCAAAATGATCTTATAGGTAGGTTAGTGCCTTGTTTGATGGGGATTCATGTTGCTCATACAATGATCATTTAAAAGTTATATTTGCTTTCAGTCCATCACTTTCTCAATGGAAATAGAAGCTTGCAAAAATTTAGAATTTGTCTTCTCCTTGATAGGTTTTCATCCCATGAAGACAATTTTCCACAAAGGGCACCAAATGATGCATATGGATCAAAGCAAGAAAATAGCAAGGTACCCTATGGTGAATCCATGTTCCCTTTATGATTATTTACCTTAGAAAATGTTTAAGATTTTTCACAAGCTTTCATAATTATTCTTAGTGGAAAATTTAGAATGAACTTCTCCTCGGCGAGTTTTCAACCCATGAAGTTGGTTTTTTGCAAAAGGAAATTCTAAAGGAAAAGAAACAAAAGGTAAGCTCCTACAATTTTTTTGCACCTTACTTAAACATTTCTAAACCCAAAAAGGACAATGGTCTAAAGGTTAATTAAAAGGGAAGCATTAGTGAAAAAATACAAATTATCTTCTCCTTGATGAGTTTTCAACCCATGAAGACAATTATCCAGATTTTCAAGAAAATTAAGCTAGTAAGTAGGTTGGACCCACAATTTGTACATTAAAGGTCTCAAGATGATATTAGAAAGAATCTAACCATTGTAGGAAAGAGTTAATCAACATAATTCAACCTTGCCGATATTTTTCCATGGAGTACTCTATTGTTAACTTTCTAAAACTTTAAGGAAAATGGGAAAGTAAGCATGGGGAGATAGAAAGTTACTATTGGGCCAACAGAACTACGAAAAGAACCCAAGATATCTGTTAAAACCATGCATTTACTATTTCAATGGATCTCTCTTTCAATTCATTCATGTGGCAAAAATTCTAAATATCAATAGATGAATTGTGGCTCCCATATATATGGAAACACGAACAATTTAACAAACTATTGCTCTTTTTCTTGAGCTGTTATTCTATTAATGTGTATAACTTTTCCAAAAAGCCAGTATCTATTGCATTAGCTATTCTTCTTAGTTTCTTAATTCAAAATTCATTTTCAAAAGAAAGGAAACCAAGTTTGTATATTTTTATGGTTTGAACAAGATCAAGTCCCAATTGTAGAGTTTCACAGATACACCCCTTCATTTTTATGGCATGAAGGATTTCCAAAGGAGACTAAAGTTGGAGCTGATCCATCCCATTATTGAGAAGGTCCGAGGATGTGGGTTAGTCAAGGAAGCTAGTTTTGTGGTTGTAGTCTAGGCTCTAGAATCGATCTATGAATGAATAAATCATTGTAGCCCAAACACAAGGCAAATTGTTGTACCAGATGACATAGTGTTGATCTCCATTAATAGGAAAACTGTAGTGAATTACCAAAAAATTCTAAAATGAGAGGAGTTCTTAGATTTGACATTCAAAGGAGCCATTTTTGAGTTCTCCATAAAGATGATCTCAAGAAAGGAAATCATGTAGACATGGTTCCAAAAATTATGGAGCACCAAGAGTAAAGTTCCTAAGACTTTGTTTAGTACTAATCTCAAACCTAAGATTATCGATATCTTGGTCCTCTTACACAAAGTGAAAGGTGAGGTAGAAGCTTCAAATTTTTTTGAGCAATATTTCTTTGTGGTGCAATTCATCTACTCTAATAGCCAATATATTGATTGGGCTCATGAGGTAAGTGAGATTTTTTCCAATGCTGTTCATGACATAAAGTCCCACAATGCATTCTATATTTCCTCTTTCCTCATTTACATGTTAGCTTCTTTACAATTATGGTCAAGCCTCCCAAGGGTGGAAAATTTTCTTCATGATGTGAAATCCTATGATTTTTACCCATGCTTATAAATGGAAAATAGTCATGTAAAGTATGTGAAAGTTAATGATGCATTCACTATGAGAATTTTTAGGGGGCTATAGGGATGTCCAAATAGGAGATTTAGTCCTAAAGCCATGGAAATAATTAGCCAATGTGGAAGTTATATCATCCAATTCTCATCATTTTCTTATCTATGTCTTGCAGCTTTTGATGATTTCCCCTTGAAGCTGGCAAGGTATCCCAGTGATGTGATCACGATGATCAATATCATGTTGCAAGCTATTGAAGTGAACATGTTGAGCAGGAGTCTAAATAAGAAAGGGTACAAATTTCCTATTAAGGTGGGAGCTTTTAGTTGTGAAACCCATTCTGATGCCAAGAAAATGCTGAAGGTGTTTGAAATGAAGTATAAGTTGGAGATGTATGAAATCTTGAGGCCCATGTTTGATCTGAATGGGTATGCAAGGGAGGTGTTGTAGATCAAAAGTGTAATCAAACACATCACCACCATTGAAGACTACTATGCTAATTGCAAGGATGAGTTCAAGATCCATGATCATGCTTTTGCTAGGCTGAAATTTGATCAAGTAAAAACCTATAAGGTTAATATTGATGTAGAAGGAGTAGAAGATGATGGTTAGAACATGTATAGTAACACTTATTTGACTGAGCTAAGAGGCATTTTGATAAGCTTAGAACATTATGAAGATGTAGGAGAAGAGCTAGATATAATGATGGCTTGGATTATCCAAAGGACTAGGAAGTGGGTTGGATGCACCACATCTAGAAGGAGTCAAAGCAAAAGTAAAACTACTCAAGCTTCCCCAATAATTGTAATGGTTTTCTCTTCCCAAGGGGGCACATCAAGTGCAACCTTGGCCATTACCCATGTGCTAACACAACCATTAGATGGAGGTGACTAACCTCTTGACAAGAGTATTCTCTTGGCTAAGACTTGTCAAGATGACTTCCTCCTCATGATTGTAACTCCATCACAATCTAAGAAGAAGAAGGCAGAGGAACCAAAAGATGGTATAGCCACTTTGGCCCTCTTGCCTCATAGTATCCTACTTCCATCTATAAGTGTTGTACTTCTCCTACTGAGTAGTCCCCAAGTGCAAGTAGTGGATTTAGGAGATAAAGGAAGTAGTGATAGCAAGTTTATTGAATTGGATGAGATAGTGAAGAAGACTTCAAAGGAAAATAAGGGTTTGGATTCTTCAAAGCTCATTTCACAAACCTCAAAGAATCCTTTGTCTTTGATTTCAAGAACAATCGCCTTGGTCAAGAGAATAATGTTTAGCATAGACTCGGGCTCTAGATTGCCTCCAAGGTGATAGGAACAAGTTCATGGTTGAAGGACACCCTAGATAGAAAGAGGAAGAGTAGAGATGAAGGAGCTCCCAAAAAGGATATTCTATCTCTTTCTATCTGCTCTAGATCGACACTAAGAAAAGTTAAAAAGAGGAAGACCTTGTCCATCCTTAGATAAGATCCTAAAATAGGGCATCTAAAAAAAGAGATTGCAAAGCCTACCAAAGAGGGAAGAATTGAAGATATGTCTATAAACAAATTTTCCTTACACTCTGTGGATCTTGGGGATGCTAGACATGACACCAAGGTTAGCTTATGGAAGTCAACAAATGAGGTGATTGAGGGATAGCTAGAAAGTCTTAAGTTATCAAAGGTTAGAATGAAGGTGAAAATCCATGAACTAAATGGCTTCATCAAACAATTGGTCACCCCATTGGCAAGCATTTCCAGAATGCCTATTACTAGTGATCCTATTGTTGATGATATCCAAGAACTCATCTCTTAGCTCCAAGAAGATAAAAACTTCAAGAAAATTGGTAGGTAATGGAGTAGGAAACTCAAGTTGGAGGGACTTTCCATTATAGAACATATTGGTAATGCCATACTAAGGCTAGAAGCAAAGGACAACATTTCAATTAATAGAGCTACCCTAGTAGTAGAAAAGTTTAAGAGTGAAGATTGTGTCTCTTTACTGAAAATGATTATCCACATGAAGGGTATGGAGGCTATCAAAGAAAAGATCTTTCCTAAAGGAGATGAGCCTTTATTTGAGTAGCTTTAGAGCATGTAGTTCAAGTCCAAGATGATCATGGCAATAGAGGAAGGGCTTACGAAAAAAAAAGCCAAAGTGAAGAAAGATCAGGATAGAGATTATGAACTTCTAAGAGGTATACATACAGACTCCTATAGTAGTGGAAAAGGGAAGGGAATCATTGGAATAACTATCATGCAAAAAAACTTCTCAAATTACATAGATAGTTTGACAGGGATATCTTCCAGTCAACTAGAACAGAGTTTTCAAACTCCATAAACTTGGTGGGTGTATACACATGGCCATAGAGGAAATACAAGATCGACTAGGTGCTATCAAAGGTCTGGCCAAAGAGAATTCTAAATGACTCTTAATATATTCTTTATGTACATGTACATAGGCATGAGGAATTGATTCCAATCATTATTGCTGCTAAGGCCTATAGGACAAAATTAGAAAAGGGAAAGAAGGCAAAGTGATTCATATTCTATGTCTTTCATATTTTGATATAATAATTGTAATGGACAAACTAGCTCCTTTCCATTTTGCATTTTTGAAGAGATGAACCAATTTAAAGCCCTTTGTAATGGTCACCTTGAAATGCTATATATACTAGAATGAAAGATTAATAAAAGGTCAACTAATTTTTGGTGTGAAATACTTGATGTTGCAAAGACAATTGGATGGTATTTTGTGTCAATTATTTTCTGTTCCATTCTATTTTGCGTTAATTGTATGTTTTCTCTTTCATGTGAATTAAAACAAGGAAAGAACAAAGCTTCGCTCCCCTATTTTGAGGTAGTGAATTGAATATGATAATATTGTCATCATAGGTTCAAGAGAAATCCTTTTTGTATTTTTCTTCAAGTTAGTCTTCCTTTCTCTATAGTGAGTTTCTTGCTTAATCAATTTAGTATTAGTTTGTATGCATTATCAAATCATTAAGTCTCGTCAGTTCATAAGATGTGTGAATTCATAAACTTAATCAATCTTAAATACCATTTCTTGCCTGAGTTAGTTCCTATTTAGGCCTAGCTTGGTTTGCCTCTCCTATTCTTGAGTTAAGAACACTCCCCTTTTTTAAATTTAGAGACAAACATAATTCATTGCAAACCATACTACAATAGGGAGTTGTACCTAATAATTTAGAGGAAAGTTAGTCTTTTTAGAAGTAACTTTCCAACTATTGTAAATAGATATTGTTCATAAATTTGGGCATCTAAGAGTTAAATTAAATAGAACAATCAATTTACCAAAAAAATCATACAAATCTAAGTGTATTAAACCTCTAAATCCACCAACCTTTTAAGACATACTACACACCTTGGGTAGGAGAAGTTTTGGAAGAAATCATGGTGAATAATACCAGAAGTAATGCAGGAGGTAAAAATGTAGGAAACAATGGTAATGCAATTCTTCAAAACAATATGACCTTTGAGTTTCCTACTTAGCCTCCCAAGGATAATGCCTCTATGAATAATATCCCTCACTCAACGCTTCCTATATTTAGAGGATCAACCTTAGAGGATGCTAATATGTTCCTATTTGAATTTGATGTCCTTTGTAATAGCTATGATTATCAAAGTGATCCACAAAAATTAAAGCTATTTCTAGTTACATTAAAAGATGTTGCATTATAATGGTTTATGAGCCTTAGGGACATTAGAGCCTAGGACCAAATGAACTATAATTTTCTAGTGAAATATTAGGAGTATTTTAAAATGAAGGAAGTATGGGATAAAATATTTTGCATGATTCATTGAGAAGATGAGTCAGTTGAAGATTTCTTAAATTGTTTTTCCTTTAGCTTACAACATTCCATATGTACTAATTAACCATAGACACTATCAAGATACGTTGAAGATATTCCTTGGGATCTTTTAGGGTGGGTTCTCACTAGCTACGTATTTAGACTAATCACCAAATTGGTAGGGAGGATAGGATTTGTCAACCTTATCACCTTGGGGAGGTTGAGACCAAGTCTCACTTTATTTTTTATTGTCCAATTTATTATGAGATCTGAGGGAGATTCTACTATTTTTTCAGACAGTGTTGGTCTCTTCCCTTATTCTTCAGATATATTGATCAACACTATCTTTCACTCTACCTTCATGAGACCATGCAACTTCATGAGCACAATATAGAGCTCCAACTTTGCTCTACATTGACCCCTACACAACTCATCACCCCTTTCTTTAGTCCCACAGTTCTTGCCCAAGGACCAAAGTGGCCTCTCTACACTATCTTAGTTACACTAGATCCATGAGACCTCACAGAGATTACACTCCACAAGGTCCCTCTAGTAGACCTCATAGGTGACCTTTTAGAGTACTTGATTGCCCTAATTTCCACCTTTGCATTTTAGCATACTTCTCACCCATGAGAAGTTATTATCTATTGTTATTTCTTTTTCTTGGTTCTCTTGTTTTTTTTCTTTCATGTTCTTTCTACGGACACCATTTGGTGCTCCCCTACCAGCGCTTTTTCTTTGTACTATTTCTAGTCCCTTAGACCCTTGTTGGTCTCTTGTTGGAAATTAATAAATTTATCTTATCTTATCTTCATAAGAGGGATATATGATGAAACCATGGATGCTTTAAATTTGATTAGTAAGGTGACATTTCTAAATTTTCATTCGATGATATTTTTGATATATGCAGGAACTATTCGTGATCTCATAGATTTGTTCAAGGATACTCAAGTAATTTTTCCACCATGGGTAATGCATCAAGTATCTCCAAGTGAGAAATTGGTAACCTACTTGAAGAGCTTAAAATTTATTTATTAAATCACATGGGTAAATTAATTGACATATTGTATACTTGCTGCAAACAAGAGAAAACTACAAAGGCCTTGGCAGTATACTATCCAACTTGTTGTAAGAAGCATGGGCTAGAAGACTGCTCCTATAATTAGACTCATGTAGCATCTGTTAAGGAAGCGAGAAAAATTTTGACAGTGTGACTATTTCCTGAAGGGATGACTCCTATATAATATATAGAAGAACCAATTTACTTTATGGTTGATGCCAGTTCCTACCTAGATAGTTCTCCAATGAAATTTTTTTTGGACCATCTCATAAATTTTCTAACCAAGGTCCATGGTATGGAGGTTGGCAACAACCTCAACCCTATCCTCAAGGGCCCAAAAATTTTCAACGTATTACTCAACCATGAAATCAGGCATGGAGGCTAGAATCTTCATATCTACCTCCACAACCTTATACATAATCCTATCTTTTACAACAATCCTTTCCTCCACCATCAATGATAAGTCCTTATCAACAACCTAAATAACTTCTTCCTTCAATACCTCAATCTTCCTCATGTCCACCTTCAAATCCACTACAACTACCTAAACCAAAATCCATGCCAACTCAACCCAATTCAAATCCTAATAATAATCCTTCTCAACTACTTTATAATAATGAGATGGCCAATTTTACTACCTATCCTATAAATACAACTAATTTGGATGGTGTACAACTAATATCTAGGAAGACACTTAGAGTACCTACTATCACAAAGGTCCATGATGAACTTGAAGAATACTTAGAAAAAGAGCCTCTGTTTCCTAGACAATTCATCCCTAAGCGAAAGCCTAAAGAGAAAATACATTTAGAGTTTGATATTTTAAATGAATTACACAATGCTAATATCAAAATTCCTCTTTTTTAGGCTCTCAAGGACATTCTATTATACAACAAAATAATACATGAGTTATGCACTTAACAAATAAAAAAGAAGGAGGATCCAAAGACTATTCAAGTTATTGGACAATTAGTAGAATTAATGTTGGGGAATGTCACCATTTTAAAATATACAAATATTGGTAGCCCTATCATATAGGTAAGTATTGGTACAATTATTATTCCTAACACACTTGAAGATTTAGGTGCTACTATAAATATGATGACCAATGAAACAAAAATCAAATTATATTTGGATGGAGTTAGACCTACTCCTATGGTACCTTAGATGACTGATTGGTCCTTAGTCAAACCAGAGGGGGTTATAGAAAATGTTGTTCTTTCCATTGATAGTTGGGATTATCCAACCAATTTTTATGATTTTGCAATCAAAAGATAAGTGGGGGGAGGGGGGTATCCTTTAATTCTAGGGAGAACCTAGTTAGTTGTCAATAGTGCCCGTATCAATTGTCATTCAAGTAACATGATTATCTCCAATGGAGAACAAACAAAACAATTGGCACTATGTCCCCCTGCTCAACTTTTGTTAGATACAAAAGATCCTGTATGGGTTGACAGTGATCTAGAAGGTTTTGTACTAGTCCTTACCATCAAATAGACACAACACCTTGAGAAACCTAATGATGATGACATTTTGGTGAACTTTCTTTATAATAGGTATGAGTCTAATGATATCCTAGAACCTATGGATTTTCTCTCTCATGTGATTGTTGATTGTCCTTTTGGAAAATTTCCCTTAGTTGACAATCCTCGATCTATCCAACACTTTCTCATATTAAACTATCTTCTAGCACATCAGTATTTTTATAGTCTATTATTATCTTTAGATAAACCATACACGTCACTAAAACTCATTCTTAATGCTCATACACCATCAGAAGCTATGGAGATCTTACCATGGCATACCCTCAATATTAACCCATAGTTGACACCTTCTTAGGTTAAAGATATCAAAGGTGTGCTCAAAGAAAAAAATGATGCATTTGCATGGGAATATCATGATATAAAAGGTATCCATCCAAATACTTGTACCCACCACATTTACATAAAAGAAGGAAATTGCCCAGTTTGACAACTGCAACAAAGACTCAATCCTACCTAGTGTGATGTAGTAAAAGAACTCCAAAAACTCTTGAATTTTGGTTTTATCTATCGTATCTTGAATAGTAGGTGTGTATCTAATTTGGTTGGTATTCCAAATAAAAATGGTAAGTAGTGTATTTGTGTTGATTATAGGGCTTTAGATAATGCTACTAAGAAGGATCACTTTATATTGCCCTTTATTGATCAAGTTTTGGATACTCTCGCAAGGAAATGATTCTTGTCTTTCTTCGATGGATTTAGTAGTTACAGTCAAGTTTTCATTTCCCTAGAAGATCAAGACAAGACCACCTTCACCTATCTATAGGGAACCTTCACATACAATGTTCTCTATTTTGGGCTATGCAATGCCCCTACTACATTTCAATGAGTAGTATTAAGCATCTTTATTGATCTAGTTAATGATTGTGCCGAAGTTTATATGGATGATTTCAGTTTTCATGGGAATACTTTTGAAGAAGCTAGAAATAACTTGGAGAAAGTACTTAAGTGATGTATTGACACTAACCTATCTTTGAGCCATGAGAATTGTCATATGCTAATGACTGAAGTAATTGTATTAGGCCACTTAATTTCCTCCAAAGGTATCCAAGTTGATCCCAAGAAGATAAAAATAATCCAGGACCTCCCTACACCTTTGACCCAAAAAGATGTTCAGAGTTTCCTTGGTCATGCTAGATATTAGAGGAGATTTATTCAAGGCTTTAGTAAGATTTCCTTTGTTTTCTCTGTTAGTCAAAGATGGTGTTTTCACTTGCACCCCTGAGTGACAGGAAGCCTTTCAGACTATTAAGGAAAAAATTGTGACTACTCTGATTCTTGGAGGCCCTAATTGTAAATTAGCTTTCCATATTCACACTGATGCTTTTGATTTTTCAATTGGAGCAATACTCAGAAAAAATGAAGATAACCTCTTCTATTTAATTTACTATGTTAGCAAGAACTTCACTGGTGGTAAGGTAAACTATATGGTAATTGAAAAAGAATTTTTTGTTGTTGTTTATGCTATTAATAAAATTTGACACTACATTATTGGTTATAATTTGTTTTTTTATACTAATCTTTTAGTGATTCAATTTATAATGAATAAACTAGTGGTAACTAATAGGGTTACTAGATGGATGCTTGTATTACAAGAATTTGATGTCACTATACTTAACAAGCCTAGTCAAGAAAATGTGGTGGTAGATATCTTGTCCTGATTATAGCTACTAGGTGATTCAAACCTATTCCTATTAATAATATTTTCCTTGATGAATGCCAATTTTCCCTTTCTTCCAAGAGCCCTTTTTGGTCTAGCGCCACCTTTCTTATCTAAGTTATTAGTGGAATAAATATTTTCAAGTTTCTTCTCACAAGGGGAGGTCAAAGGTTTTTCTCTCTCAACCTCTTACATGACCTATTAGTGCCCTTCCTATTAGTAGTTCTAGCACTTTCAACATCTAAGACCTTAATTTTCCTTATTTTGATCTTTCTAGTAATAGCAGGGGGCTCATTGTCAATCAAGGTTTTCCTAGAAGGGGATGAGATTTGGGAAATCTTAGTGATTTTGAAAGGGGAAGGGCCTAGATTCAAAATTTATGGGTGAAGGCCTTTGTATAGCCTAAATAGGTGAAACATTAAGGCTTAGTGGTAAGCAATGTAGCTTTTACCCTCCTCTCTCTTCTTATGTATATCCACACACAGTCTTCCATAGAATGTAGTAACATTAAGGAAATGAGATACATTCCCTATTCCTAAAGTAGTTAAGGATGCAGAAATGGTAATACTAACACATCATAACTACATCCTCCATAGTAATTTACCTCATGATGGCATAGTAGACCATGTGCTAGGGTTTAGGTAAAATTTCACAAAACAAAGCCACTGTAGAAACGAATCGGCTTCTCATTGGGTTGGAAAATTTTTGTAGACTAATCTCATCTACAACCCTTGGTTGCTTTCTCAAATTTCTACTATCCATAACCAGGCAAGTGGCATTAGCAAACATATCCTTCATTAAAATAACAAATTTTACTAATTCATATATAAATTTTCTTTTTTCATTTATGAATGAAAACATATAAACACTTTAAACACTTTGACCCATAACTATGAATCAATATTGAAGCCACAAATAGGAAACATCATCACCAAACATAACATAACCATACGTGTATCCATAATGCTAGCTACATGTGTGTATTCATATGTTTTAATATTAGTATTAATGTCTAGAATTTGTATAAACCTTGCAATACAACACTCATTATTGAATGAATTTCAGCATAACTTATATGGTAGAACTACAAAGGGGAATTAATGGGACAATTTTTTTCATGCTCACATTAGATTTGAGTCATTAGATTCAAACAAAATCTTTTTGAGTAGAGTATTCATTAAAAAAATAAAGTATAAATAATTGTGCATACATATTGTGATAGTATAGATTGAAAATCTGTAGAGACACCTTGTTAGAATGTCATTCTACTTGGTTGAAGATTTGAAATGATATGACACCACTCAAATTTAGGGTATCCAAACCACATTTGGGAGGATCACATCTAAATATTATGTTGATAATCATTTATTATCTATATAATGCAAAAGCCATAGGTACTAAATTATACACAACTATTGTTACATAGTACAAAGATATACACCTTAAAGTCACCCAATCAAAACTTAAGTAAATCTTCTCATGTTGGGCTTTCAATGGGTTGTCTATAATTGTGTGTCAGTCACAATATACCATATTTTTGACATTAGAAATCCTATATTTACTATCAAATTTGGAAAAAAAGAAGGTGAACAAAGACCAATAAACAAAGGGAAATGAGCCAGAAATTAAATACAGACACTAACCACAATGGACTTTTGAATTGCATATTAGCAAGTGTGGAAAGATATTTTGTAAGAAGCCAAGTCAAGAATACTAATACTTCTAGAAGAAAGACACTTTTAAAATAAATAAAATAATTTGACACCTATTTATCATCATTTAATAATTAAGAATAATTAAATAGTAGATACATGGTTCAAAGATGTAAATTGCAGTATCACAAGTTCAACAAGTATACAAGAACAATATTTGATATTGACTACTATAAATAGCAAGGTGTACTTTTATTTATAGACATCTTTGAAGATGGCTATTAGATAAATATTTGGCCTATCTTTTGGTAAAGAAAACTTAATCTTAAAATACAAGTGACCAAGCACAATATGTAGTAGTTTCCACTAGCCTTTCTTGATGATTTGTTGATAAGAGACATGAATATGTGGAATCACACCACCAACTCTTGAATGGAAAGAAAATTTGAGATGCCTTGGAGTTATGCATTTAATTTAAGAATAGACTTTTTTTGCTACACCTACTCTACCATTTTCTAAAACATGAGACTTATTAGAAAAATAGTTTCACCTATAGGAATTGGAAGCATAAAACATGTTATTGAAAATTAATCAAAAAATGCATACAAATTTATACATTAAAAATTTAAAATCTACCACCTTATAGTGGTCATGGTTGTTGCAGTCCCAACACTTATCATTCAATTACAAAATGATATAGAAAACTAGCCATCCCATGAAATCACAAGCATCGTGAAATCATAGAAACATGACCCAATTTAGGATTGCCTTGTGAAAACTAGGAATTGCTCACATGATCAATTTCCTAAGAAATGGTGGTCCTTAATTTATCTATTACATCAAAACATTAGAGATCTTCTAAGCTCAATCAGTTATGACAAATAAGCATTGTTTGAACTCATTAAGATCAGTCACACATGATAAAGTACCATTATCTATCCTACAAGCTCAATTGGGTTTGATGATCAAATGATCAAATGTTCCTCAAATCAATATATGTGTGCCAAAAATGTGACCACTTATTATTATAACTTGTTGACAATATAAGTTTTAAATTTAAAATCTACTCTATAAAGTGTTCCATAAGAATGAGGCAAGAAGTCTATAACACAATAGTTAATTTTGAATCTCTTATCCACTAGCCTAGTTATGCAAGGTGGAAATTTGAAAAAGAAACTAATGGTTGTAGATGAGACTAGTCTGTAAAAATTCTTCCAACCCAATGAGAAGCTGATTCATTTCTATGGTGGCTTTGTTTTGTAAAATTTTAACTAAACCCTAGCACATGGTCTACTATGTCATCATGAAGTACATTACTATGGAGGATAGAGTTAAGGTGTGTTACTATTTCCATTTCCTCATCCTTAACCACTTTAGGAATAGGGAACATATCTCATTTCCTTACCTATTACTACATTCTATGGAAGACTGTGTGTGGATATACATAAGAAGAGAGAGGAGGGTAAAAGCTACATTGTTTACCACCAAGCCTTAACATTTCACCTATTTAGGTTCTACAAAGGCATTTATCCATAAATTTTGAGTTCAAGCCCTTCCTTTACCAAAATCAGTAAGGTGTCATGCCCTTCTAGTAAAACCTAGAGTGACAATGAACCTGTGAGGCCTCACCCTGACCTATCGTAGCATAGTGATATATTACTATTATTTTGATACTCACGACTTGAGATGCTGAGACATTATTTGATGCTTTGAACATATCATATTATTTCATGTTGTGTGGTGTTATTTTCAGATATTTGATGTTTGTCAATTAATGTTTTATGTATATGTATGTTGATGAATTAAGCAAATGCAGGATTAACACTTGATTATGGAATTGTTATGATTAAGGATATAAGTAGGATGAAAGAGACCTTGATTGATGTATGTTTTAATTTATGTGAATTTATGATACGTATATACATATGTACATGTGATTTTATGGGACTACTGATGTGTGCAATGAGTATGCAGGATATTTTAGCCGAGAAACCTGACGGAGGAACATAACTGATCCTTATGTGCTAATTTTGGAAACCTTGTTGTTTGTAATTCAAGTATTTTAATTGTGAGATGTATGTATGTATTTTCCTGTGATCAGTGAATGTTAATGTTCGTAACTATGTTCTTTTAGTGTCGCTTGACACTCGTAAATTGTTTATGCTCTTCAACGTGCTAGCTAGGGTTAGTTGTGTAACCTTTGGACCTAAGTTAGATTAAGTTAGTATCTTTTGCTAATTTGGTTCTTAATCGAGTTTAGTCATCCTTAATCCGAATTAGTGCTTAATTTGCATTTTTATAGTTATTAGTTGGTCCTAATTATTTTCCTAGCCTTTGTTTGGTTCTAAACCTATTCCTAAGGCTTTAAAACATCAAATATTTATACCCAATGGGTATGGGTATGGGTTGGGGGTCTTTTCCAACACCTAAGCCCCTTTTATTGACTTTTGAGATCACTCAAAAAGTCTCTTTTTGCCTTTGTGCGAAAATTGACTATGGCTACCATGAGTTGTCTCACCCCACCTCCACTTAGTGGTTAACCATAGTATGGGTTGAGTTAGGAGCTTCCAGATTTGTAGGTGGGTGGGAGAAGTTATTGATCCTTTTGGTGGTTGAGTTTGAGGCTTATTTAGAGGCCTTTCTTGGAGTAGTGGAGGTTGTTACCCAATCTCTACATTTAGAGAGGAGTTTTGGAAGATTGAAGCAAGGAAGGGAAAAGCTCTACTCAAACTTGTTCATTTTCCATTACCTCTTTGTGCAAGTAGGAATTCTCATCTCCCTTGTTCGGATTTTCATGTTTGTTTCATGCTTATGCTACCTTGTTGTTGTTTGAATGCTTGTATGTATGTGGGTATGTTGGGAAGGTTTGAAAACCATTCTTTTTGAATATTTTCCTTTCGTGTTTATGTTTGAATTTTGAGATGTTCTTGCACGGGTGTTTTGGCATTACTCACCCTTAGAGAGGGAAGAAGTGGCCAATTTTAGGAAAGGTCATTTTAGTTGGACTCCAATAGTGTAGAGTCTCTTCTCAGGATGAGAAGAGGGAGAGAGGGTAGGGTGTTATGGGCCCCTACCTGTCAGCACAAACTACGTATGAGTTTTGGCATGTAAGAATGGAAGAACGGAAGTTCTTGATTTATAGCTCCGATTGGGCACCTGGTTTGGTGTTGTGTTTGACATCTCCTGTTGGAAAAATCCTCCTTTCCCTAGTTTTGATTTATTGTGAATCCTATTGTGATAACCTTGTATGAATATGCATGTTTGAATTATTTCTTGGTCATGCTTGTTGTCACTTGATCAGATTTTGTTCCCTCCACGGTCCTTAGAAATGTGTTGCAGAAATTGTTATGGTATCCTTGATGAGGGTCATGAAGGAAATTAAATTAAACTGTTGAAATTTTGGGATTTAAAATCCTTTGTAATTGTATTTCAAAACTTTTTTGTAATGGCAACAACACCGAGTTTTCTTCCTGGTTCTTTCTCGACTGAGCCTTTGAATCAGGTTTGCCAATAAAAATGGTGATTGAGTATATTTGTTTATCTTGAGATTTAATCATAAAATTTTCAATTAGATGGATGCACATTAGAAATAAGATGATATGATGATGGTTCAATTAAGGAAAATTTTTAAGTTTTCCTTATATGTTAAATATGAAAACTATGTTGAAGAAAGAAAAATGGTTATGGTTGATAGTTCAATTCAAGTTGTTTGAGATATCAATTAATCTTGTATTATTGTGTCACAATGATTAAATCTATGTTTTAAATCCAAAAAAAAAATACACCTTGAAAAATAATATACATTACTTTGAAATCTATACTTAGAAAAATTTTGACAAAAAAAAAGTGTCTCAAGAGAGTAAAAACTCTTTGGTTTTTGTATGATCAACTAATTATGCTCTTTTTTGGTCATAGAGAATCTTCAAGATTCCCTCTAAATATTAATTGAAAAATGGATGAATAAATATAAAATAAATACATTCAATCAAAATAAATATTAAATATGTGAAACTAACAAATATCTTTTTTACCTACTTTGCTTTTTGGTTTGTTCCATCTTCTTGTTTAGGCACTAGCTCATGAGAATGGACTTGAAAGAGTTTTCTTTTTTAAAAAAGAAAAAAAAATGCAACAAAGTCAGTTTATTTACTCAGGGTGACATCACCCGATTTCCCCATAGGAATTCCCAGCTTGTCTTGTCCTTGATTGATGGCATTTGGAATGACTGATTTAATCTTCCTCCACCCTTAAATGCATTGGTTGCCACCTTTCTTAAGATGGTCCTGCGCAGGCTTTATTGGGCAGAGTGCCTTTGGAAACACATGGAAGCACTGGAGTTGCCTTAGCTTTAGTTTGAATTGCATTTTTTTAATTTAATCTTGTGCCTTTGTTACTTGGGTCGCCCACATCACTCCACCTTGGTCAGCGCACCATATCACCTTGGGCAGAGTGTACAGCTTGGAAAGCACTACAAACTTAGTATTGAAGGATATCTGCATTGTAGTTGGGTGCCACCATGAGGGATGGGAGGGTGGATAGTGCAGGCCTAGTATGGGTATAGAGGAATAAGGTAGGGTTAGATGGGTGTGATAGTGAGTCAATGTTTAGGTTTGGGATGGGTTAGTTTAATTAAGTAATTTGTTAATTTATAATTTAATTTAGTTCAAGATTTAATTTTATTTAGTTTTAGATTAGTTTTTAGTTATGTGCTAGTTAGTCTATGTTAAATATAGTTAAATGTTAATTTGTTAGTTTTAATTTTATTAGTGGTTATTAAAATTCTTTATAAGAATTAGTATGTTTTAAAAATTATTGGTAGTTAGTGATGTTAGAATTTAGATTTAGTTTTAATTTAAAGGTTAGATTAAGTTAGTATGTAGTTAGTTTATTTAAGTCTAGTTAATTTTTATTAAAGTAGTTAGTAAAATTTAGTTAATTACAATGTGATTATTAGTAAGTGGCATTAATTAAATTAATATGGATCAAGGATGTAATTATTATGATTAGAATAGTTCAGTTAGAATGATTTAGTGTTAAATTTAATTAGTTCGATTAGGAAGTTAAAATTAGTTAAAAGTTCATGTTAGAATATTTGTGTTATTTTAAAGTTTTTATTTTAAAGTTAATTATAAATTAAGTTAGTTTAGTATTAAATTAATATTAAATGTAATATAGTTTAGATTTTAAATTAGTTAGTATTTTTAAATATATATATTGTAACATAGTTTACTTGCAAATATAGTTTTAATTTAGTGTTAATCGAATTTGGTATTTGATTTGTGATTGTATTAAATTATAATGATAAGTTTAGTTTTGTTATGAATTAAGTATCATGTTAAATTAAATATTAATTTATAGGTTCTATCATCATTTAAATTAGTGTAACTTTAGTTCTATACTAATATGATTTTAAACTAGTATAAATGTATTATTGATTTATATTTAGTTAGTGGGTATTATATTTAGTTAGTTGTTATTTAATTTAAATTTAAATTTGATAAGATTTAGTTGATATCTTTTAGAGTAGTATTAGTTAGCAAGTATTTTATTAAAGTTGTTTTAAATTTTCATTTTTGTTTTGTAAAGTTAGTTAATCTTTTAGTTAATGTTCTAAATATTTAATTAAATGTAATTTTGTTAGCTTTAATCGAGAATTGGTTAGTAATTGTTAAAATTAGATTCTAATTAAAGCAATTTAGATTAAGTATAATTTTGTAGTAACATAACAAATGTCGAGATCAGATTAATAATGAGAGTTCAAATCTCAACAATGTATTCCTCCACAAGATTATAAACTTAAG
Organism: Cupressus sempervirens; assembly: GCA_028749045.1. Classification (NCBI taxonomy): domain Eukaryota; kingdom Viridiplantae; phylum Streptophyta; class Pinopsida; order Cupressales; family Cupressaceae; genus Cupressus; species Cupressus sempervirens. Next base: position 640,002,931 of record CM053787.1, on the reverse strand, counting down.
ATGAAATGTGGAGAACCTTTACTTTAACTGTGATTGCAAACATATCTACTTAATGAATTTTAATTATTAACTTTAAAATTTAATATATATATATATATATATATATATATATATATATATATATTTGTGTTTTTGCCCACATAGTTTGGGCATGACAGAACCCCTTACTACTACTAGAAAGATCAAAATAGGGAAAATTGAGGTCTTAGATGTTGAAAGCACTGGAACTACTACTAGGAAGGGCACTAATAGGTCAAGTGAAAGACTGAGAGAAAAATATCCCTTGACCACCCTTGGTAAGGAGAAACTTGAAAATTTTGAATCTACTGATAACTCAGATAAGAAAGATGGCCCTAGACCAAAAAGGGAAGTGACAAGGAGAAATTATGGTGAAAAAGAGGAAGAGAAGGTTAGTGAATGGAAGAATGAGGAGGACATCAGTGTTGATCAGGGTAGCCCTATGCCTTCCTATGTCTAATACTTTTAAAACTAAGTCTAATACCCTAGAGTCAAGGAAAAGGGTGACGTGGGTAGGTAAGGCACAATTACTTCCCCTGTTAAGGTCATTAATATGGGTAGCTAGACCTAAGAGGTAGAACTTGTGGGGAGAGAAATTCAAAAAGAAAAGAATGTGGTGGAGGGTGACATCTAAAAGGAGGAAAGTACTATGTCAAAAATTTCTATTGTCAAACAACCTTAGGGTAACCAAAATCTTACTAATATGGAGGAATCCATCACAAGCTCGATCAACAAGAATGAGGACCTAGAGGATAAATTTGACAGGGTCATCAAATTTTCTGTGTGGGAGATGTATTTCATCGCTACTACCATATACCTATTACATGTTGAGAACAATGACTTTAGATATGCTATCTCCATTAAGATCACACATACACACACTCCCTAGACTTACAAAACTAGTAGATTTTCTAGTTTTGCATGATAACTCTTGTGAAAAATCTTATTGTCATATGTCTAGAAATTCATTCTTTGAAGGGAGCATCTATAACATTCTGTCTTTTTTCTCTGTAGATATATAAGTCAAAACAATAAATTTCTTACTTTTGATGATGTTAAGATTTTTGATTATAAAAGGTTACTTGATAAGATTTTTCATTGCAATCAAACTTGAGCTATATATCAATATCATCATGATATTTTGTCGTATAATATGAAATCCTTTTCCTTCAGTCTTGCATCTTTAAGGTAATGGGACTACACAGTCACTAGATTGACCACTTGAAGGATTCTATGTTTCTTTTAGCTTTAAATCATTAGATCCCCTTCTCCATCTCTAAGAAACCATTGTGAGCCACTACAACTCCACCCTTTATTAAACATCTTCTTCTATCTTAGCCTTTTACTGGCATCATTGAAAACAAGCCCATTAGAAGACCCACTTGTTTCATTGCACAGTTCCATCACTAGCCACCTTTGCAAATTTATTTACTCCCATAGATTGTGAAAGTAAGAAGATCTAAAACTATTGTTTTTCCATGAAGTAGAAATGATTTTTATTTGGAACAAAGAATGAAGAGGAAGTTTTAAAAATATCATAGTGAAGATCTCCTCTAGAATATGACTTACAATAATTGATTCTTCTATGTTTTCTACTCTTTTTTTGCACAATCTTGGCTACTTGATGAAGTCCCCCTTACCCCTATTTTCTAAATCCATGGTCTCATTGATTACATGTATATGTTTTTTGGTTTCATCCTTAATGCATAAGCCAAGTTTAAGGGTTATTGAATTGGAAAAAATTCCAATTGATCCAAAACCACCTTCCTTTTGTGTAGCCACTTCACCCTTTCCATGTGGATATTTGGTTAAGCATGAGCCATCCCCCTCATTCTCTTCATTGAAAATGTTATCCCTGTAGATCTTGATCCTCTTAACACCATGGATGAACCTAGAATTTTTAGATTCTCCCTTGGCAACCATAATCCCTACAAGGTACCCCTAATAAATCCTTAACCCTTGTGAGGTATTAAGTCTCTTATGGTAACATTTTGTAGAGTTCATACTCTAAACTATTTTAGTTATGATGGGGCCAACCTCATTATGACCTCATACAAAATTGACACCTAATGAGAGTTAAAATTATGAAATATCCAAAGTTTTAATTGTGTAGATTTTCATTTGGCCTATTTCAGCCCAAGCTCTAAATTTGATCCCCAAATATCCCTGTGTTAACAAAATAATATTGATAACTTAAATTTAAGTTTTAATTCTCTTATGGTAAACTATTTTTGGACAATTTTATTTAGAGGTCATTCTATTTTAGTTAAGGAATCTCCAAAGCTGTGATTGTGCAAAATTTATTTCAGCTGAAGCTCTAAATTTGATCCCCAAATATCCCTATGGTAAAGACATAATGTTGATAAACCTAAATTGAAGTATTAAGTCCCTTATGGTAAAGATTTTTTGGACAACTTAATTTTAGACCTCTATGCTGCCTCATATAAAAGTGACATGCAATGAGAGTTAAAGTTATGGAATCTTCAAAGTTGTGATTGTGTAAATTTTTTTTGGCCTATTTTGGCCAAATATATGTGCTAAAAAGTTAATATTGATAAAAGATAAAAAGTGATGGAATTTAATGTACCTAAATTTAATATATATTAAAAAATAAACTTCAATATGGTAATTAGTTGCTTCACTTTTATATATAGTTTTTAAAAATATAAATAGATCATTATTATTGTATAATCATATAATTAGGAAGATAGTTTTAAAATTTCCATGGTTACAATGAAATTATTCAAGATTAGTAGGTTTTACCATAGATAATTTGTGTTAAAATGACACATTATATTTTGGTTCTTATAGCATAGACTTCTGTAATGAAAATCTTGTGAGGCATTGAATAGAAAAATTTATTTTAATATAATGGTACCCAATGTAACATTCAAGTGTATCATACATATATTATATTTAAACTTATTTTATTTAGCTCACTCTTAAATATTTTAAATATACAAATATGTAATATTTATATTTCTTCATAATAAATTATTTTAAAGATAAATATTTGTAAATTTTTTTTGAGATTTTAAATGGACTTAAGGGGAAGAATTCATGTTAAAGTCAAATCATGTTAGCTAAAATTTCTTAGTTTTATTGATTGTTGTACAATTATCTATTTTAAGGAGGATTTTTTCAATCTTATTTGAGATTCCAAGCAAGCTTTATGAAGAAAAAACAATGTTTTTTACATATTAAAAAGCAACCAGAAGGGGGGCTAACCTTGAGGTATATTAGGCTGAATAGCCAGTAGTCACACCTCTACAATTCAACCTCTATCTTTTCTAGACATCAAAAACATCTTATCAACCAAGAAAAGATCCAATTTCTTCTTACTATTAACATAAACAACCATATTACTATAAAGTCTAAACTAAAAAATATTGTGGTAGCATAAATTATAGGTGCTGCTATGTAACCAATAGTGATCCAACTTAATTGAAATTGGCTCAAAGGGCACAAATTTCACAATATAACTTATCATAACAAAAACTAAAACAAAAAATAGCACATGGGATAGCTCCCCTCTTTATCATCTAGGTCCTTCTTAGCTAGTTTGTCCTCCTCCTTGACTAGCTTGTCCAACAAGTTCGTGAGCCAATCATCCGCTAGAAAGCTATAGAGATAGTGGGTGGTTTCAATATTTTGTTCATTCTTTTGCCCAAACTCTCATCTTGTCATAGAAATATTTAATGTTTGAAGATTATCCTTACATACTATTAATGGCTTTGTAATTCCCATTTTTCATTGTGAGAGGCATTAGTAGGACACAATTGTGAGTTTCAGCCTATTGGATCAATATCTTGGATAGATTGTCAGGTGTTGGACAAGTTGAGAAGAATTTCAGTAACAAGAGAAATGATCAAGTGAGTTTTACTAACTACATTATGATGAGGATAATTATTGCCTCTATTTTATGTTAGTTTTAAATACTTTATTTTAATACCACCAAGACATTTGTAAGCTTATGTTTAGTTGAACTTATGATTAAATCTAGATAGAACCGTTAACCCATGGGTAGATAGTATGTCATATTTTGCAAATATTATACATATAATGTAGTATTTTATATAACCATCAAAATGTGTGTTATAATATTTGAATTTAATTTGATTATTCTTATTTACAAATATTTCTACATCATAACTAACTTGTTAGAGAAGAAGCTAGAGTATGGTCAACAACATTCAAGAAGAAATGTTAAGGCCTAGCTATGGTGGAAGAACCATAACGATACCATAAGACACGACTACTACAAATGAGGAGCTATGATTCCAAGAATGTAGGGACGAAGTGTTACTATATTCCCTCTGCATATACTATTATATTGAATTGGTTATCTAGACTTTATTGCTTGTACCATGAGCTGTTATATTTTCTTCTTCTTATCTAGTGGATTTGTAGTTAGTTTATTTTCTTTCTTATTTTAGAATAAATATCAAGCTTCTATATATAGGGATTAGGTCGATTTTTTTTTTGTTAGAGAAAAATTTATGGAAAAACATTGTTGACTATCATAGTGAATTATTTTATAGTTTTATGTATTGTTCTTATTTAAGGAGTTTTGAAATATAATGAAATAATTCTTGTTTTACATTCTATGTTAGCAGATTAGTAGGATCAAATCAAGGGGGGCCACTTGGGAGGTGCATTGGACTAGAGTAATGTAGATTTACTTCTAGCATTTCAAGTATTTCAGGTAGAAGTTATAAGTTTCTTCATGCAACATCATACTTTGTGAATGTTCTTGTAGCATTGCAAGAGTAGTTATAGTAGATGGTCTGAGTTAAAATATAAGTTAGCATTTAATTGTATTTACAACATTCATTTTAGTAAAGATTTAAGTGTCTTACTTTCCTATAACACAAGCATAATGACTCCTTAAGAAACCTAGTACACATACTGTGCTAACTATTTCAAGTATACATCCCTAGGTTGAAAAATTAAATGCACCTCATGGTGCGGGAAGTAATCCTTAAACTGAATATACTATTCCTAAGTATGGCCTTGGAAATTATTATCACACATGTATTGTGAGGTAGAGAACATTGCTCAAAATGATGTTACTTTTGATCCTGCATGCTCTTTAAATGCTTCATTTTCTGTATCTTCAGTGCATGATGTAGATAGAAATCCATATAGTCGATATAAAGTTCCTAGTAAGAGTCTAAGTGAGATTTACTTGATGTTAGAGATCTAAAAGGAATTACTCATTATCAATCTAAAAATCTATGCAAGGTTTTGAAATTACAACACAGGGTAACTAATGGATCTAAAGAAAAACTTCAATTGTTTTCTACTAAAGAAATTGCCAAATATAGGCAAATGGTTGTTTTTGATAAAAATGCTTATCAATATATGCAATTTCATGGGTTCAAATTGGTATTAAAGGCTATTATAGAATAGGATTACCTATAATTATACTTATGATGCTTAAGGATGCTAGACATTTGCGCACTTGTCACACTCTTCTTTGCATTGTATGTGATAGTATGGTTAATGGTACCATTATATTTGATTCATCATTGAATTTGTTTAGTAAGTCTTCGGGATGATAATATTGATGATGTCCTTACCTATAAATTCAAAACCATGAATTTTTTCATGAAAAATGGATTCATAGATCATATCCTACATTTTGTTATCCATTGCCATTTGTTCAATATCACCATGCCCTTTATGGATGATCCTCATAGAGATCTACCACTTAATGAGAAGTTTTCTACCATTTGGACCTCTTCTAGTACTACATCTTAGCTATGAGCCCCTTACAATAATAAATGGAAGGATATCCAACTACCAAAAGAATGGTCTATCAAATTTCTTAGTGAAGATCAATAGACATCTAGGAGTGTGCAATTATGTGGCATTTCATTTCATGAAACCCAAGCTCTACCATTATTATTTTCATAAAATCAGAGGATTCAATGCCTATGCATCAACTTACCAAGAAAAATCACTTGGGCACCCTACAACCTCCTTAGCTTGATAGAGGAAAATCCTTAGATCCAGTTTGTTCGCATGCATCTTATTCAAAAATAAATGATTTAGGATGGCTTAAATGTGATAATTGTCCCTATAGGTTTCACCTTGTCCATGTTTGAATGATTTTTGCTAAGCCCATCTCCATACTGGATTATGATTTGACTTTTCTACAAGCACCTAAATCTAAAAGCTCCCATGATTTCTAAATTTTATGGATTTATGCATATTGATGAGCCCCAATAGTTATATATTCTCTATTGGCTACACCATGTTTCTCCCATAGGAGATGATATCCCCTCTGGATCTAATATTCTTAATTGGACAATCCTTTGCTTGTAGAAGAAGCTTCTTATTTCCAATGATGCCCATGTTTCTTAGTAATTTGTTGAACTTTCATAACATAGCTTTCAAGCCTAGTAGACACAACATAATTATGATGCCATTTCTCACTTAACCAATCTTGAAAACCAATTATCTAATTACCACTTTCAATCTCTCCAAGATAATGTTTCCTCTTTTTACAATGATTATCACACTTTTAAGGCTAAAGTAGAAGTATGGTGGGAAGCAGAAAAGAAAGCCAATTTTGAGATCTTACAAATTGTGACCACGATGTCTAAATGGGCATTTGAGACTCATCCCAATACTTCCATGTCTTTTCCTTTGGGAGCTACTAGCATGGAAATTGAAGAACATTCAGGATTTCCTACTAAGCTAATTCATATAATAGAAGCACCCCAGTCTCTAAAGGAATGAGATATGTCCATAAGTACCTACAAGGATATTTTTCTGAACATGAAGTTCTTATGACTAATATAAAGAATGGGAATGGAAATTGTAATTGAAGTCCATTCTAAAATTTACAAAATATTAAGGTTGAAACTCCTCCATGGTCAAATCTTGACTCTTTTGATCCTATCAATAAAATTTAGAATATTGAGACCTTAAGAGCATAGAGTCAAAATAGTATCAACACCAAACCTATAGTCCCACTAAGAGAATATATTTTTCAAGGCTTAAATGGGATGGCTAGACTAGCTAGAAAAGAATGGGATAGACTAGATATTTAGTATAGGGAAGACTTATTAGTATGAAGATTGGATGCAATATGTAATAAGCATATCCTCATGTGTATTGGACATACTAATGCCATTCAATACATGGCATATAATAATTTTTATGGAAGCAAAACATTGTGATCTCACCCAAATAGATAAATACTTCAATGATCAATATTAAAATTTCTATTATCCTTGATATGAGGAAAATCATGATGCTACGTATATTACATTTTTATAGAGCTTTGTGAATAAGCTTGGAAACTATTACTTGCAAAAAAAATTTGGAGCATTTAGTTCTCACCAATCATACAATGGTAGACATTACATTTCCCCAAATTTGTAATTTTATCACTAAAGTATCTAGGGAAATTTTTCAAGGCTACAAAAAGGAAAAGCCTAAAGAAAAATAGAGCTTATCATTGCTAAATATGTATGTAAACAGTTGGTGCCTAATTATGGTTGTGGCAATTTTGCTAACTTGCATAAAAGGGGGAAAAATAACCACAAGAAATCTATTAACTGTTCTTGTAAAGTCAAAAATCCTCCCTATGAAAAGCTCAAAAAAACTAAGGTTTTTTCCCAAAAAGAAAATTTTCAAGAAAAGGGATTGGAAACCTACATGTTACATTTATGAAGGCCCTCATTATGCAAATAAATGTATAGATAGGAAAAGAAGAGGGGGAAAAGCTAATGTTAATAGGGTTTATCAACTCAAGCTTTTTGATGAAGAAGAATATGAATAATATATTAATGGCTATCCTATAGAGCCCTTATATGTCTCTTTAGAATCTTCATTTGATGATGAAGATGAATTTTTTGATGCTCTAGAAATCTCTTAACCATTACCACTTGCTAAGGATAGAAATGAATCTTTTGACTCCTTTGATTTAGAGGTGTCATTCTTTTGTAGAATGATATCTTCATCTACATATTATCAATCTAAGTGTCAAACTTAAACTAAAATCATCAAGGAAATTAAGAACATAAAACATGAACAAAAGCAAATGTTAATATCTCAAGGTACCTAGAAAATTAATAAAAAGAGGCTTGCTACTCTTGATTTAAAAATGACCAATCTAGAAGAAGAAGTTGTCTCTCTTTCTGCATCTTCTTAATCATCAATCTTTATGCCTTAGCAAGATTCAATAGAAAATTTTCCTCCTTGGACAATGTCATCTACCTTTTTAGGAAAATTCTCACAAGAATCTTGGCGGCACTAACATTGCATATTCCTAAATAAGGCCATTAGTCAAGCACACAATGAACTTGAATATTTTTAGAAAGTGGACACACATGAAATAGAAATTGAACTCTCTCAATACATTGAGGAAAAGGAAGGAAAACCATCATCTAGTTATATGTCTTTTCAAGAACCTTCCCCTCAAGAAGCTTGTATCTTAACAGATGAAGAATTGTTATGCAAAGAAAAGCCTTACTCTCCTTTATTGGATAAAGCGCTCAAGGCTGAAATATTAGAAAAATGAGCCCATCAAAAAAATGCACAAAATACACATATTTTCTGCAATAACTTTTCCTGGCATTACACTTTTGGTACCTTTTCCATCCATCAAGCCTTATAATCTTTACTTTTTTCTTGACATTGGTGTGAATGTTAATATTGCTTGCTATTGGTGTTTCCGAAAGGATCAATAGAAAGCTACATAGACTAAGTTATGCTTTGGTATTGGAAATCATACATCTTCCTTGGTCTGTACAATCCCCATTGCTCTTTCTACTATTCAAGTAAATTACGTCAACTATGTATAGTTTGAACTTGATGGATATGATGGATTTATAGGTAGTTGTAGTTTGGCTACATGGGAACCCATTACTATTACCAAGGAAACTTTTCAATTAAAAGAAGTTTCTATCCCATGCCTCACCCAAGTAAATTATAGCACTACAAAATAAATTGAGTTATTTTAGAGAAAAATATGTGACAATCAAGTATGGTTCAATAAGAAAATTGATTTAATTCAATCTCAATTTCAAGAAACACAAGACATGTTCAAGGAAAAGGTATTTTCTAAAGATTTGACAAAGCTCCAATGAAATTTGGAATGTTGTTTTCCTCTCAAGAAAGATGTAAATGGTAAAGAGATTATGCCACAAGGACATTCTAATTACTTTCTTCTAAGCAGATCTCAACATGAAATGTGTAAAAAGGAGATTTATGAGTTATTGTCCAAAGGTCTCATCAAGCCCTCATCCTCTCCATTCTCTTTCCATGCTATGTAAGGATCAAAATGGAAATAAGTTATTTGAGAAGAGGTTAGTAGTTAATTATAAACCTTTAAATACTTTCTTATTTGTTAATGAATATCATCTACCCTCTAAAGAGAATATATGGAAAACTATTTTAGGTGCTAACATCTATTCAATGTTTGATTTGTCAAAGGGATTTTGGTAGATAAAACTCAAATAATCTAATCAATATAAGATTTCTTTCTCTATACCACAAGAGCTCTACCAATAGATAGTTCTCCCTTTTAGCATCAAGACCACTCCATCCATCTTTCAGTAAGCCATGGATAATTTGTTTCACCCGTATTCTAAATTATTTATTCCCTATATAGATGATATCTTAATTTTTTCTAAGGATCCAAAGAGTCATCTTTAGCACTAAAAAATCTTTCTTGAAGTCTACTTCAAGAATGGTATTCTACTAAATCCTGAAAAGTGTCAATATTTCTTAGAATCCATTATGTTCATAGGTACCAAAGTCCTTCCACATGGGTAGATGGAAGCTCAAAGCCATATTTTATCCCAAATACATAATCTTTCTACCATCAATGTCAAATAACTCTAATTTTTTTTGGGGTTGGTTAATTAGATTTCTAGGTTCTATCATAATGTTGCTTCTGATAGGGCCTTATTAAATAAGCTTCTAAAAAAGAATCCTCCTACATGGACCAAAGAACATGATGCGATTATGCAAAGAATCAAAGCCAAATATATTGAACTCCCTCCTCTTTCTCTCCCTACCTCAGGTCCTAAAATTGTAGAGGGGTCTTAAAAGAAGTTAATTCTCTAAGAAAGGAATAATTTTTTTGACATGTCCATGGATCATTTAGAGGAGTGAATTAAACTATCACAATACCCATAAATAAATCTTGGCACTGGTTAATATATTTAAGGAATTCCATTTATTTTTATTTGACAAATTTTTTTTCTTACATATAGATCTTAAAATTTGAAAGGTTCTTTAAGAAGGAATCAAATAATAAAGTTGTGTGTGGTAGGCTTCTTTGGTGTGTACACTTTTTAGACACCTTTGATGAATTTGATTGTATTCATTATCCTAGAAATAAAAAGCTACTGACTAATTTCCTTTCTCAAGAAGGTTGTCAAACTAAAGAAAAGAAGTGATATATGGTCGTGGAATATCACATTCATAATAGGTATGTTAATATTAAAGATAATGACATTTATGTAGTTCGAGAAAAAAAACACTGAATATTTTAGTTGCAAATCATTTCTTCTGGAAAAAGGATTTATTCGCATCAAGACAACACCTCAGTTAAAAGGCCAATTTTTTCATTATCCATGCCCTAAAGAATTAGTAGCCCCTAATTCATAAGAACCCTGGGATTTAACTTTTATGATCCCTTATAATCCCTAATTTTTTGAAATGAGAAATCCTAACCTTTTATGATTCATGATCATCTTCTTATATGATTGTGAGAAATTTTGCATGCACCAACTATGAGTCATGATTTATTAGGAACATGATATCAAGGAAGTATTGTTGTTTATGGTTTGCTAATCCATGAGGACATGATGATTTCAACCATCAAATTGTTGATGAATATGGCCCTCAAGTAATTTTCCTCACCAAACTTTTATATGATCAAATACTTTTCATTGTCGAACATTGTATTCCCACTTGGGTGTGAACATTGCATTATCTTCATAAGGTTTGAGTATATGATGCTAATCATCTCAATGAAGAATATGTATAGTGGCAACACCAAATTACAAAATATCTTTATTGGTGAGATGATCTTAATCAGAATTATCATGACATCCATAATTAATTATTATGAGTTATTCCTTATCATTTAGATGAATATAATTATGATACTGATTAAAATCATAAAAGAAAGGATTGACACTATCTACCAAATGATATGATACTCCTCATGATTATGATGACTAGTACAAGGGTCTGCCTATGTCATGAATTATTGCCATGTAAAAGATCCATGTATCCACTTATGACTATTAAGTGGGTTGTTCTCACTTCATGGTTATGGAAAAAGTGAAAAAGTAAAGTCTAGTAAGATATTAGAATATTTTAGTAGAAAAATAAAAATGTCATCATGAGCTTACACCTACCATTTCCATTCCCTTATCCACTTGTCATAATAATCTCACACCTTATCTTATCCTTTCTACAAGATATCCTTTGTCCTTACCCTACCTTATCTCTTCCATAAGATATATTTTTCCCTTTTCCTTATCCTATCCATAGCCTTTTAATCTTATTGGCTATTTTGATTTCATATCCATATACCATATCCTCAAGCATATTCCCATGACCTCTATAAATACAACCTTGTAAGATTATTTGAGGACATTAAGCATTTGAGTGGTGAGTGTCCTAGAGTCATGAGTATCTAAAGTATATTCTTAAGTGTCTAAGTTTGTAAGCACTTAAACTTTGGGTATGCTCTCTGCACATGCACTTTGTATGATCATCCCTATAGATCACATCATGTTAGTTAAAATTTCTTGGTTTTATTGATTGTTGTACAATTATATATTTTTAGGAGGAATTTTTCAATTTATTTGAGATTTTAAGTGAGATTGTTAATCATCTCGATGTAGAATATGTATAGTGGAAACACTGAACTATTAAATATCTTTACTGGTGAGATGATCTTAATCTAAATTATCATAACACCCATAATGAATTATTAGGAGGTATTCCTTATCATTCAAATGAATATAATTATGATACTGATTAAAATCATAAAAAAAAGGATTACCACTATCTACCAAATGATATGATACTCTGCATGATTATGATGACTAGCACAAGGGTCTATCTATGTCATGAATGATATCCATGTAAAAGATCCATGTATCCACTTACAACTATTAAGTGGGTCGTTCTCACTTCATGGTTATGGAAAATGTGAAAAAATAAATTCTAGTAGGATATTAGAATATTTTAGTAGAAAAATAAAAATGTCATCATGAACTTACACGTACCTTTTCCATTCCGTTATCCACTTGTCATAATACTCTTACATCTTATCTTATCCTTTCTACAAGATATCTTTTGTCCTTATCCTACCTTATCTCTTTGACAAGATATATTTTTTTCCTTTTTCGTATCCTATCCATATCCTTTTAATCTCATTGGCTTTCCAGATTTCATATCCATATACCACATCCTCAAGCACCTTCCCATGACCTCTATAAATAAAACCTTGTAAGATTATTTGAGGATATTAAATGTTTGAGTGGAAAGTGTCTTAAAGTCATGAGTATCTAAAGTCTATTCTTAAGTATCTATGTTTGTAAGCACTTAAGCTTTGTGTATGTTCTCTGCACATGCACTTTGTATGATCATCCCTGTAGATCATATCATGTTAGAGGCATTTTTCAATCTTATTTGAGATTTCAAGTGAGATTTATGAATAAAAATCAATTTTTTTGATGTATTAAAAAGAACTAGAAGTGGGGCTATCCTTGAAGTACAACAGGTTGGAGAATAGTTGGTAGTTACACCCCTACAATTCAACCTATGCCTTTTCTAGACAATAAAAATATCTTATTGACAAAGAAATGATCCAAGTTCTTCTCACTAATAGTACTAACATAAATAATCATATTATTATAAAGTCTAAAGAAAAAAATATAGTGGAAACATAAATTATGGGTATCAATATAGTCATTAAGGCTAATGTCCTTTCTAGTAGCAAGGAAGTTTGTGACAACTCTTTTCAAAGCTAACCTAGGGCTTGAGTCAGTGGAGGCTTGGGGAGTCATAGTGGCAAGGGGATTAACCAAAAGAGGTGGGTTGAGGACAAGTTGGAATTTTTAGAGTTTGAATACGAAGGCCTAGTATAGGATATAAAAGGGTTTCCCTTCTTCCCTTTTTTTTTGTGCATTAAAATACTATCCTCAATTGAATACAAAACAAGTTGTAGAAAAGAGATTAAGTCTAGGTTTCTAAAGTGATTAAAGATGGGGAAGTAGTAATAATACAACACCTAGAACTACTACTCAAGAGTAATGTAGTGTATCATGGAGTAGCACACAATGTCCCATGGATTAGGTAGGTCCTCATGAGAGAACCCACCATGCATGCACATAGGTTCCTCCTTAGAGTAGAAAAATTTATGCAGACTCCTTTGGTCAAAAACTTTGGGCTACTTACACTAGCTCTTGCCTTTAAGAGACAAGCCACCCACCTTAGCAATGAGCTCCTTTTTAATTTCAAAGGCCACCTCATTAATGGTCACCTTTATGTTAGCCTAAGAATTCACAAATTGCAAAGACACATGCTCATCATACCCTTCAATACACTCCATGAATGGTAAAATCCCTCCTTCCCACAAATAAACCCACATCGCCTCACTATCTTTGATGTAGGCTTCAATTTCATCTAGATCAATATGATTTGAGCTACCACCCATGCCACCTTCTCTGAGCTCAATTGTCAAACCCTTAGTTTGCACCAAAATTCCCTTGTTGCAATAAAAGGCTTGATAGATGAGAAAATTTAAGATTACATTGCTGAGAATGATCATATTGGAATAATTGATTCCCATATTATGGTCACAAGGTGTCATGTTTTCCAACTTCCATCCTTTCTTTGTAGATATGAAGGTTACCTTTCCCATAATGGTTAAGTAGTGCCAATTGTTCCCCCTTCCCATAGAATGATACACAAGGGAATTTCCAGTATTAACTTTCAGAATGCCTGTCCTTGGTTGCTTTAATCCTTTGACATGATCCTTAGGTATTGTCCTCTTACCATCATCATAAATATTTATGGTGAGAATTATTTGAATGGAAATAATCTCAAAATCTCTTCTATCATTAATAACTTTATATAACTCAACCCAAAGAGTGCTCTGCCCTTTTCGGTCAATGATACTTTGCCACCTATTGTACCTCTTTATACTATGCTGTAGTGAATTTTTTCATTATCCAAAAAATATTTGGTGGATAGTGGGGTCTAGCTAATGTCATCCCACTCTTTTATTCCCTAAAAGTTATGAGCAAGTTTTTCTAGGTCATCAGCCACATCATTCCCTTCTTAGTAAATATGGTTCACATAGACCTCACAAAGCCATTCATCAAGGTACAAATTTTTTGAATGGTTAATCTTCTAGCTGCTACTTCCATTTTCATTAACAACCTTGATAATTAACAATGAATTTCATTTGATGTTTAACCTATCAATTCTTCTTAAAACTACTATGCTCACACCCCATAGAAAGGCCAAGGCTTCTACTTCATTATTTGATCCCCCTCCATAGTTTCCTATATAGGCCACCAATAATTTTCTCATACTATCCTGGGTAACTCCACCAGCCATAGTCTTTCCATAAATGGTTGATCCATCAAAGTTAAATTTCATCCATAAAATTGGGGAGGGGGTGCCACATAATTTTATATCTAGCGTTGACTTTAGATCTATCAAATCTCACCACCTTCATGTTGAGGTCCCATGAAGTAGCCAATTTTATATTGTGGTCACTTGGGGGGTTTGGGGAAGGTTTCCAGAACCAGATATCACTAAATCCCTAAGAGGCTTCATCAATTGAATAACCACCATCAAGGAGGGAGTGGCTTTATCTTGAAAGATGTGGTTGTTCTATTCCTTCCAAATTTTCCAACACATGAAAGGGGGAGTGATTTTCCATAAGGTTTTAAGGAATAGATTGTTAGACTATATAGTCCACCGATATAACTGAGAGGGGGGGTGAATGAGTTATCCAACTAATATTACAATCATTCTCTTTAAAAAATCTTAACCATATAAGTAATATTAGCTAAAACCACAAGAAGATACTCATATACAATTAGCACTAGATATGTTAACTAGGTAAACCCTTGATAAGAGGGAAAACCCTAGTGGGGATGGTACCCATAAGATGATGTACTAAGATAAATATTCCTTGTTAGAGGATAGACCCTGTTAGGAGTATGTTACAACATTCAATACATATGAGCCCCTGTTAGGAGGATTTGAATCCATGTTAGGAGATTCCAACCCTGTTAGGAGTTGTACCAACCCTATTATGAGTTGTGGAAGAAAATTGGACCCATTGCCCAAAAATATTCAAGGTTAAGATTAAAGAGCCTACTATCCAGTTGATCTTTGTATTATTCCTTGTAGAATAATTGAATTGAAATGTACTTCCTTCCTTTTTCAGTTTCCTATCAACCATACTTTTTCTCCTTTAGATCTTGTAACTAGATCTCATACTACACATCCAATGATCCCTTGAATCACTTACACACATTTAGTAAGAATTGTACTCCTTCTTGCACTACTCACTAATACTTCATATTCCACTTGATCCTCTAAATCAAGATCCCTACTAAAGAAAGGAAAAAAAATTTCCTTTATATCATATCTTCATAATAATTCCTTGAGTTAGCCTTGAGGCTTTCCCAATTAATTAAAATAAGATAGTTAATTAATTCACAATTACAATAGTACTGTCGGCTCATAGTCTATACAAAAATTCACATGTGTGAAACCACATCTTACACACATGTTGGAGTCATCATCTAAGTGTCCTCTATTATTGTGCAATAATTAATCTCTTCATAACATCTCAAATGAAAGATAGTGATAGATCATCTAAACTTTGTTTTCCAATGCTCTGTTTCTACACTGCTTCTAGTAAGTCAAGTGTAACTTTCGTACACCATTGAATCAGACTTATTCCTTTTAACCAAATTATCAAGAAAACCTTAGGAACATGTCCTCTAATATGCATCATCTAAAACTTCCTCACCTTCTATGCATACTAATATTATTGACTGCTATTCTTCAAGTTTTAACATGATTACTGCTATGTTCACATCAATGACAAATACAGTCATGAGTGCAACATGTCAATTCTCTAAATTGATTAGGATACTCATCCAATATAGTATCATTAGAATTCATGCTAACAATTTCCTCCTTTGGCATTGATGGCAACATAGATGAAAAACATATGTGTTCCAAGAATACCAAACTATACTCTATTGCACTTTGTTGTTGTTCATCTTGTCAAATGCTCTTCATCAATCTAAAATCTGAAATCCTTTGGAACACTATATTTTTCTTCTTCCTATTTTAGAATTAGTAATAGTTGTTCATATTAAACAACTTACAATACTTTTTGGCTTCATTTGCACAATTACACTTCCTTCTGTGCACTTGCATTTATGATTGTACGCTTCCTAAAGAGATAACTCTCCCCCATCACCATCTCAATAGGTGCTTCTCTTCCCATTTCTTATGTACATTCTCTCAATATGTTTTTCATGTACAATTTCTGCTTCATTGACATCAATGTCAAAGGTGTCAATCAAAATACCAATTGTTAATTAGTTGCTCAAATCATCAACCAGCTTGAGTGTCCAAAGAGTTTGTTTAATAACAATTACCAAGAGTCTTTTATGACTCATAACATCCCAAATACTCCCCCATATAAGAAGCATCAACATTCAGCCCAATCTAACCATAGTGCTCTGTACCACTAGACTGATGCACTCCTTACATCATCTACTTTGAAGTATGTAGGGGCATAACCCCTAACATACCTCTTAGGTACTCAAAATTATCTTTAGGAAAAGTCTTCATAAAGATATCTACAATTCGATGTTTACTGTTTACATACTCCAACCTTATCTCTTTCTCTATTGCCTTCTCTCTCAAAACATGATACTTTATGGATATGTTCTTTGTCTTAGAATGCAATATCAAATTCTTAGACATACTTACTCTACTTGTGTTATCGCAATAAATGATAATAGGTTCTATAAACTCAATTCCAATATCCTTCAACATTTTTTTCATCCACATAACTTGATTATAGTTATTTGATGTTGCAAGATACTCTGCCTTGGCTATACTCTGAGATATATAGTCATGTTTATTGATCAACCAAGAAACCAATCTTCCTCCAAGAAAGAAGGCTCCACCATTGGTGCTCTTTCTATCATCCATACCGTTTGCCTGATCTACATCAATATATGTACACAAGGTGAAATCACTTAATCTATCATACCAAATTCCATAATCAAATGTACCCTTCAAATATCTTAATATATTTTTTACTATTACATAATGATATTCTTTTGGATCAGCTTGGAATCTTGCCACAATCTCAACTACATTTGCTATATCTAGTTATGTGTGAGTCAAATATTGGAATCCTTCAATCATAGATCTATATTTCTTCTTCTCAACTATATATGTTTCATCTTTACTAGATAACTTGTGACTAGTTATCATGGGTGTACCAATAGGTTTGGTACTTTCCAAACCAAATCTTTTCAAAGAATCTTCCAGATTCTTAGTTTTTGAAATAAGTATCCCATCTTTGTTCTATGTAATCTAAAATCCTAGAAAATACTTCATTTCTCCTATCATCCTCATTTCAAATTCATTTTTCATCTCTTCAGAAAACTTTTCACTTTCTTTATCATTTCCTCCAAATATTATGTCATCCATAATTATTACAATGATAAATAAATCATCATCATTTTTTCTCGAATACAAATTACCATCTATTGTACCTTTTATAAATTAAAGCTTAGACAAATACCTATCCAACCTTACATACCAAGTTCTAGGTGCTTGCTTTAGATCATAGAGTACTTTGTTTAGTCTACATACAAAATCTTTATCTTATGTTAGAGGGAATCCATCAAGTTGCTCAATGTAGACTTCTTCTTCAAGTTCTCCATTAAAAAAAGCTGACTTGACATCCATTTGACAAATTTGTTCATATCAATAGTCATGTGATGTGAACATCCACGATCAATTATCCAATCAGATTTCTTCTCAACTTGGGTAACTAGAGTTCTCTCTTCTCCAATTTCTCTATAAATATTATCTTCCTTACTAGGCACAAATCCTAATTCATCATCACTTGTACTATGATCTTTTTCATTAGATTCTTCGTCCTCATTAGCATATAAACAATTTCTATTCATATCTCTTCTAGGCTTAAATTCTCCTCTAAACTTTTTCTCTCTTTTAGGACATTTAGATGCATAATGACCATATTCATCACAAGTCCAACATTTAAAGATTTTCTTACCATCTTTCTCTCTTCTTACCAAAAGGGTTATTCCTTCTTCAATCTTCTTATCTTATTTAGATTTACTACTATTGGAAAAGTCTCCTCTTGCACTATCACTTCTTGATAGATTAGGTTGAATATTCATAGCACTGAAAGTTGTCTCAACTCTGGCTAGTTCTCCAGACTATCTCATTTCTGCTTCTATAGATTCTAATCTTCCAACCAATATTTCCTTTGTGAAATATTTCGTGTAGGGCATTACTAGCTGAATCATTTGAGCTATTTTCTTGAATGGTGGTGATAGACTTTTCAAGATCTTCCATATAACCTCATCATCTTGTTTAGTTCCACTAGGAGATTGAATGCCTACAAATTTGTTTTGATATTCTATGAACATAACTTATTTTGGATTCATCTTCCACCATCTTAGCATCTTGAAATGCGCAAATCCAATTTTGCAATTTTATTCTTTTTGCAAGATCATCACCTTTAGAGGTAACTTTTGATGCTTTCCAATTTTCATGAGAAGTTTGAAATGTCTTAACCTAATTGTATTCATTCTCTAGAAGAGCTAATAGTAAGGCTTCTCTAGCTCTCATGTTACACATGAACATATCTCTTTCTCCCTCACTGCATTCCTCTAGCTTTGTTCTTCAATAATTTCCTTCTTAGCTTTCATCAAAAGCCAATATCATGGACCCATGCATAGCAAATGAGTCTTCATCTTTTCCTTCCAACTATCATACTTGGCCCCATCAAATCTTAGACTATCCTTCTTGAACATATTTTCCATTGATCTCTCAAAGTTGTTAAGCCTTATCTTCAAGGACCTAACACTCTAATACCAATTGTTAGAATATATAGTCCACTGATATAACTGAGAGGGTGGGGGGAGGGGATGAATCAGTTATCCAACTATTATCACAATCATTCTTTTTAAACAATCTTAACCATATGAGTAATATTAACTAAAACCAAAACAAGATACTCATACATAATTAACACTAGATATGTTAACTAGGGAAACCCTTGATTAGAGGGAAAACCTCAGTGGGGATGGTACCCATAAGATGATGTACTAATATAAATATTCCTTGTTAGAGGATAGAACTTATTAAGAGTCTGTTACAACATTTAGTACATATGAGTCCCTATTACGAGATTTTGAATCCCTGTTAGGAGATTCCAACCCTATTAGGAGTCTATTGCAACATTGAGTACATATGAGTCCCTATTAGGAGACTTTAAATCCTTTTTAGGATATTCCAAACCTATTAGGAGTTGTGTCAACCCTATTAGAAGTTGTGGAAGATAGCTGGACCCACTGTCCAAACAACTTCAAGGTTAAGATCAAAGAACCTACTATCCAAAAGATCTTTGTATTATTTCTTGCAAAATTATAGCACTAAAATGTACTTCCTTTATCTCTATCCTATGAACTAAACTTCTTCTCCTTTAGATCTTGTAACCAAATTTCATACTGCACATCCAATAATCCCTTGGATCGCTTACATAGATTCAGTAATAATTCTTCTCCTTCTCAAATTGTGCACTAATATATACTTCAAATTCCACTTGATCCTCTAAATAAAGATCCCCACTTAAGCAAGGAAAAAAATTTCCTTTATACTGTATGTTCATAATAATTACTTGAGTTGGCCTTGAGGCTTTTCCAATTAATTAAAATAAGATAGTTTATTAATTCATAATTACAATAGTACTATCAGCTCACAATCTATACAAAACTTCACACATGTAAAACCATGTCTAATGCACACACTAATATCGTTACTTGACTATCCTCTATCATTGTGTAACTGCACATCTCTTCATAACATCTTAGATGAAAGATAGCGATAGATCATCAAAACTCTATTTTCCAATGCTTTATTTTTTCATTGCTTTTAGTAAATCAAGTGTAAGTTCCATACACCATTAAATCAAACTTAGTATTTTTAACCACATCATCAAGACAACCTTAGGAACATGCCCTCCACTATGCATCATCTAAAACTTTCTCAACTTCTATGCATACTAAGATTACTGACTATTATTCTTCTAGTCTTAACAAAACTACTACTGTGTTGACATCAATGACAAATATAGTCATGAATGCAACATGTCAATACTCTAAAATTCTTAAGATACTCCCCCAATGTAGTATCATTAGCATTCATGCTAACACAAATTATTGGAAGGGCCTTCTTAGTTAAGAAATTGATAGAGGTCCCTATTAAATCACCATTGAATCCCCCATTAGAGAGAATCTCCATCCATACTTCTCAAGCATAGGGGAAATGTATGAGAAGGTGTTGGATAGATTTTGCAACATTATAGCATAACACACAATAATTAGGCAATTGGAAGCCTTTCTTCTAAAGATTATTAATGATAAGGATAGCCCCATGCAAAGTCATCCACCAAAAGAAATTGATCTTCTATATGATCCATGAATGCCAAACATGCTTCCAATCCTTCGACAATCCATCTCCCATGATGGAGCAATCATAAGCATATTTCACCATGAACTCACTTGAGGAGGTCACGTTCCAAACTAAGGAGTATTCCATAGGGGTGGTGGGAATACAACACTTATCAACCATTTCATGTAGCTCCATGAGAAAACCCATCCCAATATTATTCTGATATTCAAATATTTTCCATTAGTTATTAGGTGTGATATAGTTTCAAACTAGAACACCAAACTATCTAGAGCAATACTATCTAATAGATTGGAACCTGCTAAAGATGAGGGGACATCCCTCAAGCCAATTATCCTCTAAGAAGTCAATAATTTCCCCATATTATAAGACACAGTGTATACCCTTCTTTAGATTTTTTTTGGTTTGTAACACATTGTTTCATATTCTTGATCTTGGGGGGGAGTAGTGGTAAAGAGATGGTGATGAAATGGGTCACCCTTGAAGTACTTATCCCTAAAAATATTTCAGCAATTACTCAAGGAGAACAAGTTTTCACCTCACCTTAGATAGGAGGGCATTATTCTAATTTTCAATCCTTCTAATGTTAAGACCACCTAGAGACTTGGGGATAAATACTTTATCCTAGATCACCAAGCTTATCTTGGTTTCTTCCTTAGTCCCTGACTGTAGAAATTTTCTTTTTGTTTTCTCAAAAATTTCCTTGTATGTTCTTGGGAGTTTAAAAAGGGAGAGAAAGTACACTAGTATACCTTATAAAGAGGTTAAGAGGAGCTACAGTTTCCCTACAATGCTTAGGAATTTTCATTTCTAGCCCACAAGCTTTCTTTGTATGCATATGACCAACTCATTTTAGTATTAGGAAGACACCTCATTAATCATTAGTGGGAGACCAAGATAGATGTTAGGTAAACCCACTTCCTTGCATTCCAAAATTTGAATCACCTTTCTCTTGAGGTCCTTGTTCATGTTAAAAAAATACACCTTACTTTTCTGAGAGTTTATATGTTGGTCCAGTACCTCCTCATACTAGTTAAGAAGGTTTTTTCCTAGACCTTGCTTCATGGATTGAGGAAATACCAAAAAGGAAGGTGTCATCAACAAATTGTTGGAGCACCTGCAGAGTCAAGGAGGAAGGTTGTATGCTCTTTATTTTTCCTTGTTGGACTAAAGCCTTTAAGTTTCTTCCTAACACCTCTCCCACAATGATGAATAAATAAGGAGATAGGAGGTCCCCTTGTTGAAGACCTTTAAAGGAGGTAAAAAATCTCCCTAGGGTTTCATTCAATAGAACTAAGGACTAGACCATAGAAACAATAGCCATAACTATCTTAACAAAGTCCTTTGTGAATCCTAGCTTGCTAAGCATCATAGAGAAAAATTCCCTCCTTACCTTATCATAGGCCTTAGAAATGTCAATTTTCAAAGACATACCTGGATTTCAATATTTCTCCATGGAGTGGATCACATCATGGGTAGTAATAACCTCATCTAGAAAATGTCTTCCTGGGATAAACCCATTTTGATAGGGGCCAATGAAATTTTCTATCAAGAATTTGATGTGGCTCACCATAACTTTAGAGAGGATCTTGTAAACCGTATTGCAAAGGCTTATATGTCTAAATTTCTCTAGATGCATTGGTTCATCAATTTTTGGTATTAGAATAATAAAGGTTTGGTTGAGTTCCTTCAACAACATATCAATTCTAATAAAGTCCCTAGAGGCATGAAGAACATCATACTTAACAATGTCCCATAACTCCTAGAAAAATGTAGGGGGAAACCCATTAGGCCCTGAGGCCTTATATGGGCTCATGGAAAAAATAACATTTCTCACTTCCTCTTCCATGACCTTCTCAATTGGTTCTTTATTCATCTAATCATCAATGACTGGGTTCACAATCCTTAAAATACTATCTTGAGTGTTGGTATCAGCATGGGTTAGGTAAGAGTTGTAGATATCCTAAAAATATTTAGAAACCCACTCCTCCATCATGGCCTCCTTTGAGATCTCATGGCCAATATTGTCCACCAATATGCTTATTGTGTTCCTCTTGTTTGTCTTCAAAGTTGGTCTATGGAAGAAGGTTGTGTTCCTGTCACCCTTTGCCAACCACTAAACCATTGAATGTAATTTCTAGAAAATTCCCTCTCTATCTAATAATGTTTTCCACTAGGCATGACAAGCCTTTTCCTCTTGTTGGTCTTCTTGAGATGAGTAACCACTAGCCATATTCATTTGGAGGGTTTCTAGCTTCTTCTTAGTCACTTTCTTTTCCTTAAAAAATGTTACCAAGATAATATTTACTCCACCCTATGACCTCCTTTTTGATCCTTTCTAATTTCCTAGCAAAGAAAAACATAAATGAGCCCTAGATAGGAATTTTCCACCATTAGGAAACACAATACTTGAAATCTAGGTTTGACTGCCATATTAGTTCATAACTAAAGGGTATTCTTCTAGAAGAGAAACATAGAATGGTTAGAGATGGTTCTCATGTATACCAGTAGGGAGGTATATAGGAGAATATCAAAATCATAAGAGATTAGAAAATGGTCAAGTCTAACATGAATTATATTGTTTCCTAGTCTATTGTTTGACCAGGTAAAAGGGGTGTTGACATTACAGTCATGTTTGTTATTAGTGACATACACTTATTTAGATTTGAAGTATCTATTGAGCACATTGTATAGTTAACAGTGTTAACCAAGGATTTTAGTATCTACTAATTTCTATAGTTTCTACTGAGTCC
Organism: Cupressus sempervirens; assembly: GCA_028749045.1. Classification (NCBI taxonomy): domain Eukaryota; kingdom Viridiplantae; phylum Streptophyta; class Pinopsida; order Cupressales; family Cupressaceae; genus Cupressus; species Cupressus sempervirens. The sequence continues at coordinate 639,979,394 of CM053787.1, read as the reverse complement.
AAGGCACATTACTTAGTTTGTGCCAAGTAATTACTACAAAGATAATGATCAGTAGTGTAAATTGAGCATCTTAGAGTATGCTAAGTTTATCTGTGCAAATCAAGTTGTGTAGTGCTTATCAAGTTCATAGTTGATGTGATGTGAGTCTACTGTTAACCAAGCTACTCAATGTTAACCAAGTGACTCAGTTTATACCAAGCTTGTAGTGATAGCTTTGATTAAGCTATACAGTGTGAATCAAGTGATTCAATTTTTATGCTAAGTTTCATAGTATTCATCAAGTCACCAGTTTAGACCAATTTCAAGAATACTTGGAAGTGATCAGTATGGACTGAACTTCTACATCTACCAAGTGCATGATGATGCCAAGCATTGATAGTAGATGTTGAGTATTAGAACCTCACCAAGCCTATCTTCAAAACTTGATGAAAAGAAGAAAAGATCTTGTAATCTAGATGAATGATCAACTCTACATTGAAGAAAGAATTCAAGACATCCATTCAAGAAATTTAGATGAAATTGATGAAGTAATCAAGGAACTATTTGAAAAGAATAGTATTCTTCAAGAAGAAGTAAGAAACTAAGAAGAGAACAAGAAATTTAGTCGGTAACATTGTTTGAAGTCATAGAAGAGAAAAATAAGATAAAAGAAGAGATAGATAGAAAGAACAATGAAATTCAACACCTATCCCTTCAGTAGATAGACTTCATTGATCAGATCACCAATGCAAATGAAGAAATCATGAATCTGAGGTCAGAGAATGAAAGATTGCAAAATGATCTAAATACTAAAGGCAATGCAATGAGAGGAATGATGGAATCTCAAGTAGACATGAATCAATTAAATGAACAAAGCCACTATAGATAAAAAAATAAAAGTAGGAAATTGATATATAGAAGAAGGTGAATCATCCAAGCAAGGAGCTCAAAAGAATCAAAGACCTACTTGTAGTCATTGTGGTAAGATAGGTCATACATCAAACAAATGTTGGAGAAATGGGAAAGAAAAACTCAATGGAAAGTTCTATAATTGAAATCAACATGGTCACAGGGCTAATGAATGTAAAACAAAGCCTAAGTATGAAGGAAAATGTCACAAATGTAAGAAGCATCGGCAAAAATCCTTAGAATGAAAAACTAAGATATTGAACCCTGTAGAACAGATTGTGAAAGCTCTATTTGGTTGGGACTATAACACTTGGTGCAAATGTCATTACTATGAAGAATTTGGATACATTAGAATGAATTGTGTGAAACATCACATGAGGAAAAGAGACACTACCAAAAGAGGTTTTAGTTGTATAGAACTTGGTCATCTTTCCAAGAACTATATGAATATTTGAAGAATTGAAGATGAAAAGAAGGTAAAAGATGATAACATAAAAAATTAGATGTGATATCAATGGGTTCCAAAATCTTCTAAGAATTCAAGTTTGAGCAATGATGAACAAATCACTCAAGAATTGGGTGACTCCACCATTTCCACTTGATCTCTCAAAAGAGAACTGGAACTAAGATTCTAAAGAAAATATCTCACACTAGTTCTAGTTAGTAGAATGAAAGATCCAAATCAACATCAAGATGTAAAGGGATCACCAAGTAAAAGATGCCAATCTTTATTGGGCATAGTTGGGTTGAAGACTTTATCAAGCAAGGTCAAGTTGTAGATCCTACTGAGTAAGGATAGCAGTAACTAAGTTTTGTGTGATTATTGAGTCATGAGAGACTCTACCAAGAATTCAATGCAAGTGAAGTGGATGACAGTCTGTCATTTGAGTGAACAATCATATGAAGCATTTATGGAAAGTTTTGATAAAAAGGGAAAAATTGAAGTCATTTTGCACCACAAATTTTTCAGATCTATCTATGCAATGTGATCTTTAAAGCATTCAAGCGATTTGAGTGAATTATTATTCAAGATTTTTGTATTCTCTCAAACCTTATTGAGCAAAGATGGCATCCACCAGTAGTAAATCAAAGAAAGGTTCAAGCATGTTAGTTTGAGGTGTGGAGTGGAAGGCACTATATTTTAAGCTGAGTCCTACCATTGTTGAAATCCTAGATCTGAGTGGAGCTCAGTCACAAATTCCACAAAAGGTATTGTTAATCAATGATATCCATTTGCATTTTAAATGTACAGTTCAAGATATTGGAACATTGGAGATGGATGAGTCATTGAAAGAATTATGCATTAATGGTGTGGTTAAACTAGAACATCAACATCTTGAAATAAAAGGTTTAACTCACATTCCACATATGCCATGGGATTTTCAAATAAAGTGGATAAGATATATTCTTAGTCATGTGCACAATGGTCAGTTGTGGTTGGAACAACCAGTTTTGATAACCAAGAATATGATCCATAGGATCACTGGTCTTTCCATGTTGACAAAAGAAAAAATGACCAAAACAATAAGTTAGGTTGAATTGTAAAAGAAAACCCTTGCCAAGTGGGATGGAAGGGGAATGAAGATCAGTTGTGTTACTGGCATGGAACTCAAGTTCAGGATACATGTCATTGCTCACAAGATTTAGGGCTCAAGAAAATTGGAAAACATGTCTTGTGAAGATGTGGATTTAGCATACAAAGTGGTCAAGAATAATTTGTCACTTGATGTTGCTGAGTTAATGCTAAACTAGTTTAACAAGAATACGGAAAGTGTTAGAACTTCCAAGAACAATCCTTGTAAGTTTAGTTCACTTTTGACTTGTCTATTTTTCTATGTTCAAAAGTTTTTTGCATCTAAAGATATAGTAGTTTAGAGCAAGAATGTACCTATCCTTTATCAAATTAATGAGTATATAGCTAAAATGGGAGAGAACTATGTAAGTATCATGGATAACTACTTTTATGCATTCAAAGAGAAAATGAATAATATATTCAAGATACCCAAGAAACTAGTTGATGATTACAAAGCTGATGTTTGTTCATGGTTGATAGTGACAAAGTATAGATTTAGGTAGTTCGATCAAGGATGGTATGGGTAAAACCTCTTGGTTATGAGGTAAACATAGATGAAACCAAGGACATAATTTAGGCATTGATTAATGAGCCTATGGACCCTAAAGTTTCATACTTTGGAACTTATGATGAGGCAAAGGATAGAATAGAACTTGAAATCAAACTCCCTCAGGCAGTTAACAAAGGAAAGGAAAGAATTGCCAAACTGAAATCCAACACCACTCTTCTATTGATTGAAGGAAAATTAGATGATATTGAGGATGAAGAAGCAAAAGATAAAGAAAAATTAGAGGATAAAGAGCCATTGAAGAAGAAAGCTAAGGTAATTATTAGTAAGCCTACCAAGACATCTACTGATGTGTTTACTAGAAGATCATCTAGGAATAAAGTAGATAAAGGAGGAGATATAATCTTTAAAAGGCCTCCACCTACTTTTGAGGAAAGGATGAAAGAATTAGAATCAAGATCTAGCATAACAAACTTTAGGCCAGTGAAGTATGATACTAGGACTACAATGGAGAAGAAGAAAATAGAGGACTTGATAATATCTAAAATGGGTGAATGGAAGTATTCTCCAAACCAGCTTGCTCAATAGATTCTGAATGTTTTAATGGAGAAGATCAAGCCAAGATGGGAGAATACCATGAAAACTACAAAAGAAAATATATGAGTAGACTATGAGGCAACTTATCCTAAGTTTGGATGACAAGAAGGTAAAGAAATCTTTGAAGAAAAATAAAGAAAAGCTTACTTTGAGATTCAACACTTGTCTGGTGTTGTTCAAAGATATTGAACATGTTGTGAAGAATGCTACAAACACATGGAAGAACATTTATCTTCTTCACAAACTAAGTGATTTTTTGGTTAGTGTCAATGACAAAGATAAGGATGATGTTGAACAAGAAAGAGATGAGGAAATTTATAATGAAGAAGTTACTAATTATGAAAATGTAGATGATGATGAAGAGGATCAAGGGTAGGAAGCTACTAAGGAAGATTTACTAGATTTATAAGATACTAAGGAGACTAACCCAATAAAAATTGTTGCAGTAGTTATAGCCTCACTTCCTCATTCTCCAAGAAAAGCACTAAAAACATCAAGCTTGGAGAAAGCTTTGGCAAGATTGATTGTAAAAAATACAGAAAGCACATGCACTCATTAAATCTTTGCACCCATCCAATTCAGTACTTCATTGACTAAAGTGACAAGAACTTCATCTAAGTTAAGAAACCAACACTTCCCTCTACATCAATTTTGGTAAATCTAGGTATTTCTACTATAGGTATTTCAGCAATAATTGTAGTATCTATAGCTATGCCTACCATTTCTACAATTGTTTCCATTCCTAACATGAAATTAATAAGTGAAAAGATATTTGAGACGAAGCCTAAATTGAGCACAAAATTTTTGAGTAAAGGAAAAGAGAAGGAAGAATACATAGATCTTGATAAGAATATTTTTATTCCTAATTGGGACATCTCAAATCTCAATCTTGATCAAATGCACATTTTTGGAGAAATTATTTAGAAGAAAGTTAACTAGTAGAGGCTTAGAGAACAAATGAACAAGGAACTCCAATTAATAAAAGATGCAAAGAATATCCTTACCGAGGCATTAAATATAGAGGTTGATACATCTTAACCAATTTTGCACTAGTTAGCAGAGGTAGTCCAAAAATTCAATGATAATTTGAATGGACAAGAAAAATTGTTGCATAGAGCTAAGAAGAATTTTGAGAATAAAGTTTTGGAGCTTATTGCTCAACAAATTTCTATCTATCAAGTAGAATTATCTACTATTCTAGGTTCACTGGAGACCTCTTGCAACAATGTCTCTTCTCTATTTGATAAACTCTATGATATTAAAAAATTTAGTAAGGAAAAAAAAGATAAACTATTGAATATTGATGAGGATCTAAAGGTAAATACATAGTAGTTGCAACTTGATGCAAGCTATAACTCTACCCATTACAACAAGATCATATTCCTAACTGATATATAGGTAGAAACAGTAAGAGAAGAGTTAGGAATACGAACTACATTTATACATATATAGGGGATAATTCTCCCAAACATGGATGCATTGTAGAAACACATTGCACAAGCTAAAACACTCATCCATGATAACAACTTCTCAAATGCAGACCATATGTTAGAACTATCGATAGAAGTGTGAATTGCATTGCACACATGCAAGGTGTTGTAAGGGAATTGGTACAAGAAATTAGAATTAATTTTGAAGGTACATTCAGATTTCTTGTCACATTTTGGAATTATTGTATAGTATATATAGCATACATCTTTGGCATTAATGTCAAAAAGGGAGAGAAGATGTATATTGTGGAGAAGTTGTATTGTGTAAAGGGGAAAAGATGTATAAAAAAGAAGAGAAATGGTATATATTAGATGTGAAAATATGTATAGTATACTGAATATTATGTATGGAAGAGCATTATCATGTACAGATACTCATAGGTACATCTCTTATAGAACCAATTTTAAAAAAATTCAAAAATAGTATACTATATCGAGTTGGAGACATAAGGTAGTGGATCAAAGATGTTCTTAACCTTTTGAATTCAATTTTGACTGATAAGTGTTTTTGTCAGTAATACCAAAGGGGTAGATTGTTGACATTACAATCATGTTTTCTATTAGTAACATACACTTATTCAATTTGTAACTATCTATCAAGTATAACTATCTATCGAGTGCATTGTATAGTTAACAGTGTTAACCAAGCATTTCAATATCTATCTATTTCTACAGTTACTACTGAGTCCAAGGGATAGTATTTAGTTTGTGTCAAGTAGTTACTACAAAGGTGATGATCAGTAGTATAAACTAAGCATCTCAGTGTATGCAAGTTTATTTGTTCAAACCAAGTTGTACAGTGCTTACTGAGTTTGTAGTTGATGTTATGTGAGTCTAGTGTTAGCCAAGCTACTCAATGTTAACCAAGTGACTCAATTTATATCGAGCTCATAGTGATAGCTTTGACCAAGCTATATAGTGTGAATCAAGTGATTCAGTTTATGTTCTGAGTTTCATAGTATTCATTGAGTCATCAGTGTAGATCAAGTTCAAGACTACTTGGAAGTGATTAATATGGATAGAGATTCTATGTCTACCAAGTGCATGATGATGGTGAGCATTGATAGTGGATGTCAAGTATTAGAACCTCATCGAGTTAGTCTTTAGAACTCGAGTTTTGTAGCTGGACTAACTTTGTGTAAATGTTTTTTGTGGCCAAATTTTTAATTTTTAATTGGATTGATATATAATGTATTGTATCACATCCAAAGAAAAATAATATGGAAGTGATGTAATTAGTAGAGAAGAGTAGAAGAGAAAATTACAAAGCCTACAATAGTATAAAGAGCAACAAAGATTTATCTATCATAGCAAGGTGATTTCTACATTAAGAGGATTCTCATTTAGCAAAGAAAGTTGTAGATTAGAGATCAGCTACTATTTCATCCTAATAGGTGGATCAATCAAATCCTTTAACAAGGTAGACCTAACAGTCTTGTGTAAATCTCTTTACCAAGTGCATACTTCATTGAATGTTTGTAAATCCTTTTGAAAGGTGGACCTAATAGTCCTTATTGCTCCTAATAGTGTAGATAATAAAAAGTGATCATTGTAAGCCTTAATAGGATGACTTTATACTATAATACTAAATCTTGTAGGTATCATCCCCACCCAAGTTTTACTTTCTATTTGGAAGGTTTCTGGGTCACCAAATTTGTGAGTCAAAACTGTTATGTATGCATTTAATGTTTTCATTTTCTCATGCATGCAATTAGATCAAAATACACATAAAGGATTAATTTCTAATTAAGGATAAAGTTTTATTGTTTACTAATTCACCCCTCCCCTCTTAGTAACTTATCCTATCATAATATTTCCAACAAGGGGTTCTTTGGAGATCAATATCAAGGTCATGTTGGAAGCATGAATGTTGATGATACTTCTATGGGGGAGTATTGTAGAAACATGATTATATCATTATTATGATGCTATGTAACATTCATGACTATGTTATCATTGATGTCAACATAGTAGTTTTATGTGGTATCGGATAGAAGAACAACAAAAAGATCAAGTTCGTACAGATAGATCATTGAGTACTTTCACTAAGAAAGGATAAAGAGAGATGCTACTAAGTGTCTAGTATATGTAACTAACCTTAGAAGCACAAGATATTAAGTCTAGAATAAGTTCTACAATTTTTAAAGAAGACTATTTTGAGATAGAGTTTATAAAGGCATGTTTTGGTAAACTTGTTATATCTCTTAGCAAACTTTTTATTCTAAGAAGCCAAAATTAAAGATGTGAAGAAGGCATTCTAAAGATGATGTAGCTAATTTCACTCATCATGATGTTACATGTATAGAAATATATTCAAGTTACAAGATGGAAGATTAATGTTATCACTAAGTGTAACATGTTCTTAATGAGGTCCTATAATAATTAATTGAGAAGCTGTAATAGCTATCTCAAGGAATTTTTTTTTGTATTCAGTATAAAAGGGGGACATTTTCCTTTATCATGAGAGATGTGATGAGATATATGGATGATTGCAAATAGTAGAATACAAATATTAGAAGAACAATGTGAATGTGAAGGAAACTTCATTGCTGAGGTTTCATTGTGCGATCCACAGTTTGATACTTGGATCCAAAGTTTGTGACCTAGTCGATAAGGTTAGACAATGATTACTCTACTTGATAGGACAAAGAAAATAAGTTAAGTATAGTACAAACAATTATTTTGCAAGGAATGGTTGAGAGATTAGTTGGATAGTGAGTTCAGTTATCTTGCCCTTGAACTTTTTTAGATAGTGGGTCCTTCTATCTTCTACAACTCCTAACAGGGTTGAAATCTTCTAATAGGGATTCAAAGTATCCTAATAGGGACTCATATGTAATAAAGGTTGTAATTGACTCCTAACACAGTCCATTACAACCTTTATAGTCCACTAGGGTTTTCCCTCTAATCAAGGGTTTTCCTAGTTAACATGTATAGTGTAATTGTGTATGTCATCTTGTTATGGTTGGTGTTTAGTTTGGTTGAATGGTTAAGATTATTTAAGGTGGATAAATGTTTTAATTATTTGATAACTAATCTACCCCACCTTAGATAGTGGGTCCTTCTATCTTCTACAACTCCTAACAGGGTTGAAATCTTCTAATAGGGATTCAAAGTCTCCTAATAGGGACTCATATGTAATAAAGGTTGTAATTGACTCCTAACATAGTCCATTACAACATTTATAGTCCACTAGGGTTTTCCCTCTAATCAAGGGTTTTCCTAGTTAACATGTATAGTGTAATTGTGTATGTGCATCTTGTTATGGTTGGTGTTTAGTTTGGTTGAATGGTTACGATTATTTAAGGTGGATAAATGTTTTAATTATTTGATAACTGATCCACCCCACCCCCCCTGCCCCTCTCTTAGTTATATTGTTCAATTATTATTTCTAACAATTGGTATCAGAGCATCGGGTCCTTGAAGATAAAGTTTAACAACTTTGGGAGGTCAATGGAAAACATATTTAGATAGGATAGTCCAAAGTTCAATGGAACAAATTATGATAGATGGAAAGAAAAGATGAAGAAACATTTGCTGTGTATGGGTCTAGGATATTAAATCTTGACAAAATTAGAAAAGACAATCATTTTTGATAAAGATTTGTAAATTTGTACTAAGGAAGAATGAGAGCTTTTCATGTGTGACATGAGAGCTTGTGAAGCACTATTTTTTGCACTTCTTGAAATTGAGTACAACCAGGTAAAGTCACTTATTACTTCTCATATAATTTGGAAAACTTTGGAAAATAGTTTTGAAGAAGATGAACATTCTAAGAATTAAGGTTATGAAGTTGGATTTGTGCATTTCAAGATGCTAAAATGATGGAAGATGAATCTATAAGAACATTTGTAGGCAGGATATCATAAATTACTGTAGGTATTATATCTCAAGGAGGCACCAAGTAAGATGATGAGGTGATATGGAAGATATTGAAGATATTAACACCACCATTTAAGAAAGTACTTCAAATGATATAGTTGTTGATCTCTTCTATGAAAAATTTCACAAAGGAAACATTACTTGGGAGACTTGAAGTAGTTGAGAAGGAGCTTAGACAATCTAGAGAATTGACTAGAACTGAAACAACTTTCAGTGCCCTAAATATTTGATCTACTTTATCGAGGAGCACAAGTGCTAGAGGAGACTTTGCAAGTAGTAACAAATTTGATGAGGATAGAAAGATAGAAGGAGTAGCCATTCTAGTTAAAAGAGAAAAGGATGGTAAGAAAATCTTCAAATGTTGGACTTGTAATGAATTTGGTCATTATGCATCTAAGTTTCCTAAAAGTGAGAAAAAGTATAGAGAAAATTTCAAAATTAGATGAGATAGAGAGTGTTTGTATGCAAATGAAGAAGATGATTTTGATGAACAAGTAGTAAGTGCTAGTGATGATGAAATAGGATTTGTAGTTATTAAAGAAGAAAGTCCAACAAAAATGGCTTTTGTATCGTAGGTTGAAAATAAATCTAGTTGGATAATTTACAATGGTTGTTCACATCACATGATTGGTGATATGAGCAAGTTTATTGACTTAAAAAGTCATGATGGAGGCATTGTTAGAGTTGGAAACAATGCAATGTTTCAAGTTAAAGGTATTGGATCTATAACTCTTGATGGTAAGACTAACATTGAGGATGTATATTTTCTTGATGGTTTGAAGCACAATCTTCTGAGTGTTGGACAATTAGTGGATAAATGTTATCAGTTATAGTTCATAGAGAAGACATGCATGATTAGAGATAAAGATGGAAAGGTAATTGGAACAGGAACTAGATCTAGAGGTAATGTATTATAGCTAAATTCTACTAAAATGACATGTTTGGTTACAAAGGTAGATGATAGTTGGTTATGGCATAAGATATTTTTTAATATAAATTTTGGCATCATTGTGAAGACTAGTAGTATGTTTGTAGTCAGAGATTTGCCTAAGATTGTAAAAACTACTAACACAATTTGCAAGGAGTGTGTACTAGCAAAGCATAACAAAACTTCTTTTCCCAGCAAGAAGTTTACGACTATAAAAAAATTGGAGATTATACATAAAAATGTTAGTTGTCCTATGAAGACTAAAGGATTCTATGGTGCAAGGTATTCCATGATTTTAGTTGATGAATTTTCTAGAATGATGTGGATTGCATTTCTTAAAGAAAAATTTGAGGCATTTGATAAGTTCAAGATATTTAAGAATAGAGTTGAGAATGAATCAGGTATGAAGATTGAATGTTTAAGATTAGATAGAGGATAATTAACTTCAAATGAATTTAATAACTTTTGTGAAGCTAATGGAATCAAAAGATAGTTATCAACTCCAAGAACCCCTAAACGAAATGGTATTGCAGAGAGAAGAAATAGATTAGTAACAAAAGAAGAAAGAGCTATGTTCATTGAGAATGATGTATCCAAGATATTTTGGAGAGAAGCTGCGAATATAATAGTCTACACTATGAATTGAGTGCAAGTTAGGAAAGACAAAAACAAGACCCCTTATGAATTGTGGTTTGGTCACTCACCTACAGTTAAGTATTTTAGAATTTTTGGTGGTTAATGTGATGTCAAAAGAGATGATGATATTGGTAAGTTTGATGCTAGAAGTGATGAAGGTATGCTTCTTTGTTATTCATTAAGAAGAAAGGCCTATAGATTTTATAATATGAGAACTAACACTACTATTGAAAGTGCAAATGTAAGAGTTGATGAGAAATTTAGGATACAAGAAAGAATAGTTGACTACAATTTAGATGATGAGAATGTTGTTACTAAACCAAGAAATGATGAAGTATTCTTTGAGACTAACAATGATTTGCAGAATGAAGGAGAGCTAAGATAGGAACAAAGCTCAATACCTTCAACACAACTAAGAGTTCAAATAACAACTACTCCTAGTAATAATGTGACAAAGAATCATTCACCTAAATAGGTCATCAGAAGTAGAGATAAAGTTGTGATGACAAGAAGCAAAATCAATGAATAACTATATTTGATGTCTCAAGTTGAACTAAAGAATGTAGATGAACCATGCAAAGATGACTACTAGAAGCAAGCTATGAAAGGATAATTGGATCAGATAGTGACAAATGGGACATGGGAATTGGTCCCTAGACCAATAGACAAGAATTTGATAGGAACAAAATAGGTATTCAAGAACAAAAATAATGAACAAGGTGTAGTTGTAAAGAACAAAGCAAGATTGGTATGTAAAGGTTACTTGAAGGAATAGACTATGATGAAACCTATGCTCCTATGGAAATAATAGAAGTAGTAATGTTATTCTTAGCATATATAGCATACAAGAAATTCAAAGTATATTAGATGGATTTCAAGTCAGCATTTCCAAATGGAGAACTTGAAGAAGACATATACATAGAATAGCCTAAAGGTTGTCCTTTAACAAATGACAAGGACATAGTATGAAGATTGAAAAAAGCATTGTATGGCTTGAAGCAAGCACCTAGAACATGGTATGTAAGGTTGGACAAGCATTTGAAAAATCTTGGATATAGAAAAGATATGTTAGATAGTAATCTATGTTGGAAAGAAATCGATGATGGATTAATGATTTTGGTAATATTTGTTGAAGATATCATATTTGGAGTAAATGATGATGAAAGTGATAAGTTTGTAGAAGAAATGAAGAAGGAATTTGAAAAGAGCTTGATAGGAGAAATGAAATATTTCCTAGGATTACAAATTGTATAGGACAAAGAAGGGATATTTATTTCTTAGACTAAGTATTTGAAAGCTCTACTGAAAAGGTTTGGTTTGGAAACATGTAAACCCATTGGAATACCTATGGTAACTAGACACAAGTTATCTACAAAGGATGATGTTGGTGTTTTGAAATTTTATAGGTTTCAAATTACCTCGATGAGAAAAAGACACATCTAGGCATAGCTAACTCCCATTCTTAACAAATATTTTCAAACATTAAGCCAACTATAAGGCTAGAACCTTGTTCTACTTTAGGCTTTGCAAAACCTAGGTAGGTGAACCTCAGATTCATTTATATCGCACTAGTGCAAAAACATATTCTTGAATCTAATAAGTAGATTTAGCCCTTATATCTCCTAATACTTATGCAATAAAATAGTTCTACATTAGCTAAGTGCAAAATAATGTTATTCATAAGCTCAGCGAGGGAATCCTTTTCAGCTCTTCAACATGAAAAGGAAAAGAATTTGATTAATGATATTGAATTCAAGAAAACCCCAAATATGTAACAATAAGAACAAATGATCCTGTAGCTAATTAGTGCCTTATCTATTGTGCAATTCCATGAATCAAACATGTACATATGGATACCTAAGACATACTCATATATTTAGATATCGGATCTATCCATTCACCTTGTAAATAGACATCTATCTTCATAAGAATTCTCACTACTTACTGAATATCCTCTTGATGAAACCTACAACCCAGTCAAGGTAAATAAGCATTTACTTGGCTCTTTGTTCCAATAGAAAACTTATTCAGAAATACAACCTTAAGGGATTGCAAATGAGTTTAATCTCTTTTTTCTCAAACACAAAATATTGTAGATAATAGATGAAGGAGATGAGAATCAAAATGAAACTAAAGAGATTTCTGCTCAATTGTATTCATTTCTTTGAAATTATACATTCATATGCATGAAAATCAAAACATAAAACACCTAATAGATCTAAGCTTTATCTATTATCTTCACTACTACTATTCATACAAGAGAAATTGTTGAAGAATGAAGGTGGAATCATAGTTCTAGATCCAACAAAGTGGTCTCATAGAAAGACTAAAAATTTCCAACCAACAATGGTCTCACAATGGAAAAATTGGAACCCTTATAATGGATGAGAGAGAAAGATATAGAAGCAAGTGAATTCCTAGATCTATTCTACATCTGACATGTGTCCACCTAGAAAACCTCCTCAAGAAGTTAAAAGCATCTCCCTAATCTCTCTCTATAACTGCAAAATCAAATCTTCATCATTTTGGCTCTCAAAAGCACAAAATATCTGAGATATTTGATCGAAATCATAACTAATTGCAAAAGACAAAGAATTCTAAGAAATTCCATCAAAATCAAGAAAATTGTGAAATACTTGCAGCAAGACACATCATTATGCATCAAATTTTGAAGAAATTGAGCTAACAAAGCATATCAAATGCATCCCAACTGAATTCTATAACTGCATTGATGAAATCATTGCCTAGAACTAAGCATCCCACTGAAAAAAAAAACCCCCCTTTAGCAGACACCGATGACCATCTGTGTTAAAACTAGCTCCAAAAATGGATAGCTTATTCCTTCTCGATTCCAACAGTATGCTATATTACATATTTTGGACAAAAATGGTGCCCTTGAGACCAATTTGAAAATCTAGCTCCCGAACCATGAAAGAGCATAAGATTGAAAAATTTATAAATCTTATATAGCTGAACTATATAAAACTTCAAAACTCATTTAAATTTTTCAACTTTGAAAATTTTGGTGCATTTAGATTAGAAAAATCTGATTTAAAACTTTATTTTGTCCCTTTCCATTTGCCCCCAATCATTTAGTGCCAAGTGTCAACATCTGATTCATCAAGCCCCACATCCACCATGCATTTGAAATATCTTAATCTTCTCCTATTGTATGATCTTAAGACCCCACTTTTCTTTCTACGATATCACAAAAAAATCAATTTTTGTAACATCAGAGGCCCTTGAATTTTACCTTGTGATCTCACGATTGATTGTAATATTGCACACCTTTGTTTTAATCTCTATGACCTTATGATAACTTTCTTCTTTCTCTGATCACACGACAATGAGTTTTTCGTAGCATTAGGGTGCTGAATTTATGCTTTTTAATCTCACAATTTCCTGATCTTATGGTGAAAGCATAACATCATGTATCTTTAAAAATTGACTCTTGATCTCCTGACTAGCCTCATTTTTGTAACATCACATGGCTTCAGTTTTGGCCATCTGACCTTACGATCAATCATAACATCGGGGCACTTCAAATTTTTCTTGGTGATCCTATGATTGGTTGTAAGATCATAGATCCTCCTCACTTCATGTCCCAATCCTCTGATTCTACAATTCTACAATGGCATCATAACATCGTATCACTCCAGGCTTTGCATTTTTTATCATTCGATGGTCCCATAATATCTTGGGCTTTGGGTTTGAGCTTTTTGACCACATGGTAAAGGGGGGATATCATAGCATCTTGGCTACTTGGAAATTGATCCCAAATCTCCCAACATGATCGTAACATCGGAGGCCCTAATCTTTCCTCACTTGATCTCATTGCATGATCACTGCCATGTCACTCACCACCTGGGTTGGTTGCTATGTTGCCATGCATATTGATCAAGCAACTTCCCTTAGCAATGTAGTGACTACCATAGGGTCATCCACGTGTCACAATCTGCTTCCTCAGATTCCATGTCATCACATGTCATCGCTTGGTCAAAAATTTTCTCATAGTGTCCTTCAGCTGACCAACCATGGTGGGTCCCTACTTCATGCATGCAGCTTACAAAAGCCTCGTGTCTTAAAGACACTTACAATCTGCATGCTTTTTTATTTAAAAGAAAACATTACCCACCTTATCATGAATGTAGGATTAAACATTTTTCAAAGATATGCCTTTGCTCTATGCTCGGCCCCTTTTACCCATGTTCTTCTTTGCCTATGACTTCATCTTTCCTTTTTTTTGTCCTCCACTATGCTCCAAATTATAGTTTTGATGTCATCTTCTTGTTCTCTCTCTTTGGTGTAGATGCCTAGATACCTATGGATGTTGCCTAGGCATTTTTTCTTATGTGGGGTGTTTCATTTTATCAATAGTACTCAAAATTAGGGCTTTGATTTTGAGTTGCAACATATGAGACATCTACTATTGAGGAGAAGAAGTACATATATATGATTGGAGGATTATAGCATTGGACTCACATAAGGTAAGATATAAAAAATGTAGTTGGAATTATTGTAAAATTTCAAGCTAACTCCAAGATAAGCACATTATGTAGCAGTGAAAAGGATATTTAGATACCTAAAAGGAACACTAGAGTTTGGATTGTGGTATGATAGATCTAATGATTTCACTTTATATGCTTATACTAATGCTGATTGGGTAGGTAGTATGGATGACAGAAAGAGCACTAGTGGTGGAGCCTCCTTTCTTGGAGGAAGATTGGTTTTTGGGCTAAGCAAGAAGCAGGACCATACCTCACAAAGTACAATTGAAGCATAATATGTTGTAGCAGCAAACAATTCTAATCAAGTTGTTTGGATGAAGTAGATGTTGAAGGATATAAGCATAGAATTCAGTGAACCTATTGTCATGCATTTTGACAACACAAGTATTTAAGAACCAAAGAGAAAATTGTAGATATTTTCACCAAGCTTCTTTCCAAAGAGACTTTTTAGTATTTTTGAGGTATGTTATGGGTTTTGCCCCTTCCTACATTAAAAGTAGATGATGCAAGAGTGCATCAATCTAGTGTAACTAAGCACTATTATTTCTATAGAATAAATATTGATGCTTCCTATATGGGGAGTATTTGTGATGAATAGAGTCATTAAGGAATCTTGTTGGATGTTTTTCTTAATAGTGTCTTTGGACACTTGAGCAGGTTAGAGATAGTTGTTACAAAGATTGATGGTTACTAAAACCTTTGACATTGATGCCAATGGGGGAGAAGAACAACATGAAAAATAGTCCAGGAAA
This sequence comes from Cupressus sempervirens, assembly GCA_028749045.1. Lineage (NCBI taxonomy): Eukaryota > Viridiplantae > Streptophyta > Pinopsida > Cupressales > Cupressaceae > Cupressus > Cupressus sempervirens. The sequence goes on along the minus strand of CM053787.1, from coordinate 639,963,632 downwards.
AGAAAAATAGTTTGGGAGAAGTACAACATGAAAATAAGTTTGATATAGAGCACATTGAGGTATATGAATGGGGAAGAATGATTGATGAAGAGGATTTGAAATGAAAGGTTAACATTCATTTACAGCTGGTATTTTTGGAACTAGATGTTTTTGATCTATGTTGCCATCAATACCAAAGGGGGAGATTGTTGGAAGCATAAATGTTGATGATACATCTATGGGGGAGTATTGTAAAAACTTGATTAGATCATTATCATGATGATATGTTACATTCATGACTATGTTTATCATTGATGTCAACATAACAGTTTTCTATGGTATCTGATAGAAGAACAACAGAAAGATAAAGTTGATATAGATAGACCATTGAGTACATTCACTAAGAGAGGTTAAAGGAAAATACTACTAAGTGTCTAGTATATGCATCTAACCTTGAAAGGAAAAAATATTAAGTCTAGAAGAAGTTATGTGAGTTTTGGTGAAGACTATTTTGAGATGGAGTTTACAGAGGCATGTTCTAGTAAACTTGTTATATCTCTAAATAGAGTTGTTATTTTGAAAAACCAAAGTTAAAGCTGTGAAGAAGACATTCTAGAGATTATGAAACTAAGCTCCCTTATCATAATGTTACATGTATGGAAAGATATTCAAGTTAGAAGATAAAGATTATTGTTATTGCTAAGTGTAATGTGTTCTTAATAAGGTCCTATAAAAATTAATTGAGAAGCTGTAACAGCTGACTCAAGGAATTGTTTTATGGATTTAGTATAAAGGAAGGACATTTTCCTTTATCATGAGAAATTTCATGAGATTTAAGAATAATTTCAAAGAAAATAATGCAAAGATAAGAAGAGCAAAGAGAATGTGAAGGAAAATTCATTGCTGAGGTTTCATTGTGTGATCCAAAGTTTGATACTTGGATCCAAATTTCGTGACTTGGTCTAGAATGTCAAAAAATGATTGGTCCAATTGACAAGATAGAGGAAATAAGTTAAAGTATAGAAAAAATAATTTTTCTACTAGTAATAGTTGAGATATTAGTTGGACAATGAGTTCGGTGACCTTTCCCTTGAAGGTATTTGGATAGTGGGTCCTTCTATCTTGTAGAACTCCTAACAAGGTTGGCACAACTCCTAACATGGTTAGAATCTTGTAATAGGGATTAAAAGTCTCCTAATAGGGACTCATATGTACTAAATATTATAATTGACTCCTAACAAGGTCCATCCTCTAATAAGGAATATTTATATTAGTACAACATCTTGTGGGAATTATTCCCACTGGGGTTTTCATTTTGATCAAAGGTTTCCCTAGTTAGCATATCTGGTGTAATTGTGTATGTGCATCTTGTTATGATTGTTGTTTTCTTTTTTTGAATGGTTAAGATTATTTAAGTTGGATAAATTTTTAAATTATTGGATAACTAATTCACCCCCCCTGTTATCTTGGTGCATTATTGTTTCTAATAGGTCATTCTAACCTAGGAAGTCTGCTAGGTCATACATACTCTCACAAAATCCCTCCAACCTTATCTCCCATTCACAACATGCTCTCATTCCTCAATGAGTCTTCAACTTTCATTACCTCCTCCTAGAAAAAAAGTTTCCTATTATGAGATATAAACAAAGATAACAACAATCAAATAGGGTTCTAGGAGGACCTATCTACTCATGATAGTATCAAGATTATGAAGAGATTTCATGCCCCCCAAAGCACCCATCACTACACTATAAGAGAATTTTATACTCATCCAAACACACTCAACCACTTTTGAAAATGTTTACACCATCATTTTAACTTCCTACAAAAGAATCATGTCCACTTTCAACTCAATGATCTTTCATTTGAATCCATATTGCTTCTCGGGGTTGTTAAGCCCTCTCACATTCCAAGAATAGGCCTCATTTTTTCCATATCTATATCTCCTCTAAGTTCATTTGCTTTCCCTATGCTATATCTCTTGGTATCTCCTTCATACGAATGGTCTTGGTTGGGGGTCTCCCAATTTTCATAGGTGTTCCAACATTCACATTGCTCACACACACTAAATTGTCTTTTGGGTATGGTTCATCTAGCATTACTATCTTGAGTGAAATCATCTTTAGCATAGGCCTAGATAGAAGAATTCATGTTAGCAATACCTAGATTGAAAAAAAAATAGGGTACCCTTTAGATGAGGCAAATAGTTACTATTCTCAAAGGGAGTCTTCAAGGGGTCTAAAATTTGACTATTCACTATCTCCCTCTTTGAAGTGTGGAAAAATTAGTTTGTATTAAGCAAAATCTTCCCTTCTTGAAGTTCACAATCCTCCCCTTCCTTACTCACTAAGAGTCTATCAAAAATCTCCTTAACTTCAAGGTTACTATTTTCTTACATGTTAGGGGTCATTTTTGCATCTGAATCCATGCATAATCCTTCATCCTTATTCTGGGGTCCCTTACTCCCACCCAAAGGTTGAGCGATCTTTACCCCCAAAATCTTAGGTGGCTTTCATCTTTCCCAATTTATTTCTTTAGTTTCTTTAAAGATTTTGACCATAACCACACTAGGAGAGAATACTTTTTCCTTTATATTCTCACTTCATTGATAGTCCAAAACTAGGTGACCAAACATATTAAAATTTTGGCAAACGGGTGCAACATTCTCATACACAATAGGTTGTAACCAAGCACCCCATTTCAGTTTTAGGGCCATGAATATCAATATGGGCTTATTCATTACCACATTCATGGAAAATCTAACAAACCTAAGTCTAGCCTTTGTATTGGTGGTTATGTCAACTTTAATGAAGTACCTAAAGGAGTCTCCAATCCACCCAAAAACCCTCTCATCCCCAAATTCTAGAGGGACCCCCAACAATCTCACCCAAACATGTGTAATCCTATGTAGATCAAGACTAGGGAAAAACCATAGCTTCTATTTGGAAAGCATTAAAAGGTGTTTACCATAATGGTAGGTGCCTACCAGAAATATGTTTCTATGAGTGTTAACTCTAAAGCTAAACAGAAAGAGAGCCCTCACCATCATAAAGATGGTCACAGATTCAACCAATCTCATTCTAGCGAAACACCATTATCTGATCTATAGTAACTAGATACAAGTTATCTACAAAGGATGAGACATCTACTATTGAGTAGAAGAAGTACATATCTATGATCAAAGGATTGCAATATTTGACTCATGTAAGGCCACATATAGCAAATGCAGCTGGAATTGTTGCAAAATTTCAAGCTAACCCTAGAGAAGCACATTATGAAATAGTAAAAAGGATATTTTGATACCTAAAAAGAACACTAGATTTTGGATTGTGGTATGATAGATCTAATGATTTCAATTTATATGCTTATACTAATGCTAATTGGGTAGACAATATGGATGACAAAAAGAGCACCAGTGGTGGAGCCTTCTTTCTTGGAGAAAGATTAGTTTCTTGGCTAAGAAAGAATTAGGACCATACCTCACAAAGTATAGCTAAAGTAGAATATGTTGTAGCAGCAAACAATTATAATCAAGTTGTTTGGATGAAGTAGATGCTGAAGGATATAAGGGTAGAATTTAGTGAAGCTATTGTCATACATTGTAACAACACAAGTAAAATGAATATGTCTAAGAATCTCATGTTGCATTCTTAGACTAAACATATTTCTATCAAGTATCGCATGTTGATAGAGAAAGTTGCAAAAGAGGAAATTAGATTGGAGTATTGTAGGCATACTTTTAGTACCCCTATTTCAAAAATTCAAATATTTGGTTGTACTAGTCAGTTTTCCCATAAGTTGCCTGAAATTTATTTAAACATGATGTTGTAAAAGATGAAGATCATAATCTTGAGATGCAGATGTAAATTTTTTTTGCCTCGGATTCAGAAGTTCAAATGTCAGAGTTCAGATCCAAGGTTCAAGTTCAGATTGATGCTCCAAGTTTCCAAGTGTAGGCTTGGTTCAAAAGGCTATGGTTCAAGGTTCAATGGCATGGTTCCTAGTCCAAAGTGCTAAAACCCCAAAGCTTAAAGATTGAAAGTGATATCTCTTGTGAGGAGAAACCATTCCAAAGAATGATGCTAGTACCTCGACAGTCACATTATATGTCTAGGTGTTATCAATGAGAAAGGACAACTCAAGGATACTCTCCTAGTATGCAAGGGTGATGTCATTTGAAGTCATGACTTCATTATTGATTATCCCATAGGTTTCTTCTATTACTGTAGTAGATATTGTGGCATGTTATGGGCCTCCAATGGAATGTTGTGATGGAAATCTATGTAGATTGCATGCTAAATGGATAACTTTAATATATCAAACTGATGCAAACAAATTTGAATGTTAGAACCTCTCACGAGGGATAAATCTTCTATATGTTGCTCATAATGATAGTTTCATGGAGATATGGTGACACTAGAAAAATTAGTATGAAGGCATGACTATGTCGCCACAATCTATGATTAAGTTACGAGTATATATATAGTTGATCAAATTTGCAAAATATTTGTATAGGGCAAGTGTGTGGTCTGCATTGAATTTTTTTTTTGGGAAGATGGCTTACGTGGATAGTTATAAAACTTGTGATATTTCTATCAAGATTTACAAGGAAGATGGAATGCCTCATACATAAGACTTGGCCCGGGGCACAAACAAGTTTCATAAACTTTAGTCATAATGTTGATACCACCTGGAGAACTATTCACAACCAATTTTGGTGAATCACAGAATGTCTATAAACTGTTTGACAAATGCCAACATGATTATGATGTAAATCAACCAACACATTCACATGTTCTAAGATCAGACCCTGAATACCACAAAAGGTCAAAGGTCAACCTGAGTCTATCTCTCCACCAACAAGTTTGTGATCCCAATTCAAGGATAATGCATTTTGATGAATGAGGGCAACCGTAGTATGTTTGATAAAACCTATCCAATCATGGCTTGTTGCATAATATGGCATTAAACTAAAATTGTGGTTCTGTTGCCCTGGTTTCCTGAATGTAAGGATTGGTCAAAGGATATCAAGATTAGCTTCTCAGTTTCAACAAGATATGCATGGAATTTCATGCAAATTGTTAAATAGGAAGCCTTCCTGAAGGAATTTGGTTATTAGTATGTTCAAGTAAATAATAACAGATTTGTCAATGGTGAATCACATACCACAAAGGATTCATGGTAATGGCCATTAGGCCACACATGTTAAATGGCTCAACTCACAAAGACACTCAAAGGTAGTGGAAGATATATTTGAATCATTTCAGAAATGTCCATGTGGTCAGAACAGTGGTTATCGTAAAGGAAAGGTATGGGGAATGTGCACAATTCATTTGATAGAAAGGCCACTGATAAAAGAACCAATTTTGAAGGACCCTCATATCCCATTCATGATAGGCATGCATGTAAATGTAAACCCGCTTTTTGTGACAACTGAAATTGTGGGTTCTCCCAAAGGCGTTGCCCATTCAATTAGAATTGATTGTGAAGAACAATAGAGAAAACCTGCAATCACATGGATATATGAAAATATCGAGTGCACTATCAACTGGGAATAAATTTGAATTGTTCAACGAAATGTCTCAGGTACAATATACATTACTAAGAAGTTTGGATTGTGTGCGTATGTGAGCTGTGGTAATGGGTATATGACACTCCAACTTAAGTTAAACATAGCACTGCATTTGATGTGAAGAAATCAAGCCCAATAATAGATAGATATGGCTTGAAATTGATCATTGAATTTATGAAATAAGACTGTTGATGCCAAAGAATAACATGTGGACCATTTAGACATATGTCAAACATGCAATGTAAGTTCAGTTATCTGATGTATACAAGCATTGAAAATTTGAAGCCATAGTCATTGACCCATGGTGTTGGTGCATCTTCTCACCAAGTTCAAAGACTTTATTATAAGCATGAAAGCTCAAAAGGTGATAAATGATGATTTCATAAAATGCCACCATTTTGGATCCACTACCACATATGATGAACATACCATATGGTCATTGGCACTTAAAGAAAAGTAAAGGAGGAAGTCAATTTCTTTAGTCTTCCTCTCACAAAAGACTTTGGGTCAAATCTTAATAGGTTGGTGTGAATTCTACACACCAGTGGAGTAACAAGTCTGAAGTTGTATTGCCTGATCATTCACCAATGATGCTAGTAGCATAGACTTCTTTCAATACGATGAAAGTTGGGGCAAATTTTCTTGACAAAAATGGAAGAACTATTGTTGTGATCACCCTTGCAAAATAGAACACTACATCTCAAGATAATCAATTGCATCACCTCGTGTATCTAATTGAAAATGCCATCATCAATTTACCTCTTGATCAGGAGCAGATGGTTTGGCTCATAAACTTCACTGGTTGGTCCTTGTCAAATTCTATGCCAATTAGAATAGCTCAGGAAACTACAAATATTCTACAAAATCATTATCCCAAAAGGCTGGCATTGGCAGTTCTATACAATCCTCCAAGAGTTTTTGAAGCTGATGTAACACCCCAACCTTGCTTCCAAACCCCAAGCTCTCTCTCAGGGCTACCTTAGGTCATTCACTAGACCCACTAGGGCTTCTTCACACCCTATAATTACTAGGACCTTGCTCAAGAGATCCTAATCCTTCAGTTGGGGGTACACCAACAAAGTAACATCAAATTTCTTACTAGCCGGCTCCAGTCCGCTATTAACCCTCAAGTCCATCTATAGCTCCAAGGGTACCAGTTCTTCATCTAGGGTTTTTTTAGACTCCTTCTAACATCCATGACCCTAAACAATGCTGATTTCATAGGCGTGTTCAATCTACTAGGGAAGATACACCAAATTGCTCCAAACAGGCTACTAGGAATTAACCCTCCTAAATAGCTGGAAACAAGATTTCTTGAAAAAATTCTTAACAAACCTACAAAAAAATTATATTTTTGGATACCCTTTTTAGAGTACTTCAAGCTTCTGTAATTTTCTAGCCTCCAAAATTTTCATACAATGAAAGTACAGTTTTAGGCCAAAAATGAGGATTTCAAGTGCTTTATCGTTGTTGTGATGGAAAACCACCTTAGACACCTTTCCAAGACCTCTCCTTTGGACTGGAGCAAGGTTAGACCTTCTCATTACTCGCTGTGTAGCCGGATTAAGGTATTTGTACACTCAATCCTCTCCATAACTCATTTTCCAACTGTGATTCCTAGCCAAGTTGCATTTGGCTTGCCTAGGGCATCACCTTAAAAATGCTTGCTGATGCTTTCAAGGGCCCTCCTTCTTGATACATAATGTACATAGATCCTAGTTCCAAATATCAAAATACCAGAGGTTTCCAATGGTGGGAAGTGGCCCTAAGATCCCATTTTCTAAGTGCAGCCCTGTTCAGATCAGCAACTTGCCAAGAACAAAAAGATTTTTCCACACTAATGCAAACGAATTAAAATGATCAAATAAACACTACAAAAAGATTAAAAACAATATTTCAGAACTTTTCCAACACAAAAATTAGGCCATTCAATCCTCCTCTATTAAAAAAATGCCTTCAAATGCATAAAACCGGCAACAAAATACTTGCTCAATTCGTACAAAATGCAAAACCAACTTGTCCAACCCCCTAAAAATGGATGTCCTCACATTTTTAAAGGCTCCTCCATCAGTTCCATAACTTTTCTAAATAGTTAGGATGTTCTAAACACACAAATGCCAAAAAGTTGCTTTTTGCAAGAAAATGTTGTCTTGACAACATGACAACATTTCAGCAACTTTTGTTCTACATGGAGTTAGACCTCCAAATTTGGCACAAAAATAAAGTAGACATATAATATGCATAAAATGACTTCAAATAAACAATTCAAAGCCATTGGAACCTTTCTAGACCATTTTAGCCTTTTCCGGACCTAAGTCACCTAGTCGACAATAGTCGGCAACTTCTAGCAACTTAGTCACTTTGGGTCTTGCCAAGTCTCCTAAACACACCTAAGGACCACATAGGACCTATTATTAGAATAGTGATGTGGCTAGCATCACTACAAGCCAAAAATAAAGAAATACCTAGGTTTCACACTTAGCCTACCTAGGTGCTCCTGCACCATACTCCCCCCTCCAATAAAGAACTCAAGGTGGATCAGTTTGCAACAAATCTAGAGGTATGCCAACCTTCTTGAACTCTGTCTCAGCAACCCATGTAGCCTCTGAAATTGGTTTCTCCTTCCATTTGATGAGGTGTTCCATGTAAGCCTTGTGCCTTGTAGTCTTCTTTACCCTTGAATCTAACACCTTTTCTATCTCCAACTTGTTGTTTGTAGGTGTTGAAGCAAGTTCAAGATCTTCATGAACATCGGGACTGAGTTGAGATGGGTCACCTTTGTATGCCACCAAGTCTTGCACATTAAAAATAGGGGATATGCCCAAATCGGAAGGTAAATCTACCTTATAGGCATTTGCTCCATATTTAGCCAATATTTTGCAAGGCCCTACCCTCTTCATCTGTAACTTAGTAGGAATGCCTTTTTGAAGCCTTGCTTTGTTCAAATGGACCATCACATAGTCCCCAACAGCAAACTAAACATCCTTCTTCTTTTCATCCACCTTGGCTTTGAGTTTTAGAGTGTTGTCTTGAATAGTCTTCTTGACTTGCTCCTGAATCTCCTTCATGGTTTGTACAAAGTCTTCAGCTTGACCACTAATTTGATCCATGTTTCCAAGACACCTTAGTTCACATACACCTCTTGGGTGCATGCCATAAACAATTTCAAAAGGACTCTTTCCGGTAGTCCTATTCTTGCTATCATTGTAGGCATATTCTGCTTGTGAGATGATAACATCCCAAGTTTGACCATACTCCTTAGTTAGGCACCTAAGAAGGTTACCTAAAGTTCTATTAACCACCTTAGTTTGACCATCAGTTTGAGGATGGTAAGCTGAACCAAAAGACATGTTAGTGCCAAGCTTCTTCCATAAAGTCTTCCAAAAGTGACTCATGAATTTCACATCTCGATCCGACACAATGCTTAATGGAAGTCCTTGAATCCTTACAACCTCTTTGAAAAACAAATGAGCTATATGACTTGCATCATTAGTTGTCTTACATGGAATGAAATGTCCCATTCTACTGAATCTATCAACAACAACATAAATGCTATCATACCCTTGCTTAGTTTTAGGCAAACCAACAATGAAATCCATACTTACACAATCCCATGGTCTGCTAGGAATTGGTAAGGGCTGGTAAAGACTTGCATTGCTCATTCCTCCTTTTGCCTTCATACACACCATACATTGCTCCACATACTTGGTTACATCTTTGACCAATTTAGGCCAATAATAGAACCTTTGCACTAGTTCTATTGTCTTGCTGATACCAAAATGCCCACTCAAGCTGCCATTATGCTTCTCTTGTATTAGGTTCTCTCTCATGGAACCTCTTGGTACACACAACTGGTTACCCTTAAATAACAACCCATTTTGCAAAGTGTATTCTGAAAATCTGCTATGAAAGTGGTTTCCAAAATCCATGCATACCTTATAGGCTTCAGCAAAGTCCTCATCATTCTTGTAAAGATTCTGAAAACTCTCCACTCCAATGCTATGGAGCTGAATCTCTTGGAATGTTAAAACCCTTCTACTTAATGCATCAGCAACCTTGTTCATTTGTCCTTTCTTATGCTTGATTGTAAAGGTGAAGGCCTACAAATATTCCATCCACTTCAAGTGCCCGTTGCTCAACTTCTCCTATGTGTTGATGTAGCTAAGAGCTTGATTATCTGTAAACACAACAAATTCTTTTGGCAACAAATAGTGTCTCCACTTCCTAAGACACTGGACTAAGGCATACAATTCTAGATCATAGGATGAGTATTTCTTCTTGGCCTCATTTAGCTTTTCACTATAGAAGGCTACTGGTCTACCTTCTTGACTCAACACCCCACCCACTGCTAGGCCACTTGCATCACATTCTAAGGTGAACAACTTTTCAAAGCTAGGAAATTTTAGGATGGGTTGAGTAGCTACTTGTTTTTTTAACATATCAAATGACTTTTCAGCCTCTAAAGTCCACCTAAACTTGGACTTGACTCCCCCCTTTATGGTATCAAGAAATGGTGCACAAATACCACTAAAGTTCCTAATGAACTTCCTATAAAATTGAGACAAACCGTGGAAACTTCTTACCTCACTAGATGTGGTAGGTGTAGGCCAACTTAGGATAGCAACAACTTTCTCCTTGTCCATCTTCAAAGTTCCTTTAGACACCACAAAGCCTAGATACACCAACTCTTGCTTGAAGAAGTCACACTTCTCAAGGTTGATAGATAGCTTCTCCTCATGAAGCCTCTTCAAAACCGCTTCTACATGCTTGACATGTTCCTCTTTGGTCTTGCTGTAGATGAGGATATCATCCAAATACACCACCAGAAATCTTCCTGTGAAGTCTTTGAGCACTTCATTCATGAGCCTCATGAAGGTGCTAGGGGCATTGGAAAGACCAAATGGCATCACAAGCCATTCATAAAGACCATCATTAGTCTTAAATGCTGTCTTCCATTCATCTCCCTCCTTTATTCTAATTTGGTGATACCCACTTTTCAAGTCTAGCTTAGTGAAATACATAGCACCTCCTAGACAATCCATAAGGTCTTCAATTCTTGGAATAGGAAACCTATACCTGATTGTAATGCGGTTAATGGCCCTTGAGTCAGTACACAACCTCCATTTTCCTCCCTTCTTGGATGCCAAAACCACCAGGACTGAACAAGGGCTTATGCTCTTTTGGATCAAACCTTGGTCCATCAACTCTTGGACTTGTCTTGCCACTTCAAGGTTCTGATCTGGGGTTAACTTGTAATCTGCCTTATTAGGTAGTGAGGCACCTGGAACAAAGTCAATTTGATGGCTGATAACTCTTCTTGGTGGTAGGGTAGCTGGTGTACCATCACTAACAATCTCCTTATACTTTACAAGCAACTCTTGTACCTCTGCTGGTAAAGGTTCTTGGACTGGCTTTTCTTCACTTGTAGCCTTTAGTATGAGTGCAAATCCTTGGCTCTCCTCATGCTTGAGGTCTCTAATAAACTCTTTCTCTCCACATAGCAGCACATTAGGCACCTTGGACTATGGTTCATCCCCTTCTAACAATGACTGAATTTTGAAGGTCTTGCTTCCTTTCTTAAATGTTATGGTATTTTCCTTGCCATCATAGACCACTTCCCTATCAAATTGCCAAGGTCTCCCTAGCAAAAGATGACAAGCATCCATTGGAAAAATATCACATAATAAGCGGTCTTTATATCCGGCAATTGAGAAGTCCACCCATGCTTGTTCATTCACTAGGATGTTTTGCCCTTTGTTAAGCCATGTGACTTTGTAAGGGTTGTCATGAGGTATCTTCTTCAGTTTGAGCTTTGTAACAGCCTCCTCTGATATTACATTATCAGTTGATCCAGAATCAACCACCACCTTGCATACTTTTCCTAGGATCTTGCACTTGATCCTAAACAATGCCCTTCTGTGTCTAGGCTCATTAGAAGCTGGTTGCTTGATCAGCACCCTCCTAAACATGAGGTTCTCACCTTTTTCAGACTCAATATGGTCTATGTAAACATCCTTGCAACTTCTATTATCTTCTTGTGCATATGCTAGCCTTTTATCTTTGCTTGAGGAAGAGGGTTTGTTCGGGCACCTATAGGCAGGATGGCCTAGTTGACCACAATTGTAACACTTCATTGTTGCAAAGTAAGAGCTGCTCCTACCTCCTCTACCCCTACTTGATCCTCCTTGATTGCCTCTCCCTCTATTATAACCACCTCTTGAAGAGTGGTCAATAGTTTGCTCCATGGGTTTGCTTTCACTTTGGCTCTTTTGATCACTACCTTTGCCTTGGTAGCCTCCTCTTTGATTTTTTTGATTTCTGCCTTTGCCTCTATCTTTGAAGTTAGAATATCCTTTCCTCTTGTTCTTTTCTTCTACCTTCAAAGCTAGCTGATGACATCTTTGGATAGTGGTAGGGGCCCATAAGCTAAGCTCCTCTTGAATGTTCCACTTCAAGCCACCAAGATACCTTGCCACCTTGAGTGACTCCTCTTCTTGCTTCTTGGATCTCAAACACAACCTCTGAAATTCTTCAGTGTAGGAGGTCACATCAAGATCTTTTTGCTTCAGTCCTTGCCTCTTTTTATGGAGTTGGATCTCAAAGTCTTCAGGTAGGAAGTTCTCCTTGATTTTGTTTTCCATAGCACTCCAATTTGCAATTGGATTCTTGCCCATGCTGACTCTTTCATCTTGTACATACTTCCACCATGTTAAGGCTGAGCCTCTAAGCCTTGACTTAGCAACCTTAACCTTCTGTGCCTCTGAGATACCCTCACACTCAAAGTGGTTCTCCATACCCTCTAACCAATCCATAACTGCATCAATATCCATCTTACCACTGAAAAGTGGCACTCCTTCCAAAGCTTTACCTCCTAAGGCTTTGATTGCCTTCAAGAAGGGCTCTTCTTGCAAGATAGGATCAGGTTCAGGTACAATATCTTCCTCTGCTACCTTTTTACCATTCCCATCTTCTTCTTCATCTCTTTTCTTGGCTGCCTCTACAACTGCATCTAGTTTTTGCTTCACCTCTTCTAGTGCTTCTTCAAGAAGCTGATTTCTTTGCCTTTGCTCATCAACTTCTTTAGCTAACTCCACATTTGTCACCATCATGGATTCTCCTACTGATTCTTCAGCGGCTTCCAACATTAACTACCTTTCCCAAATCTTTAACTGGCTCTGATACCACTCTGATGTAACACACCAACCTTGCTTCCAAACCCCAAGCTCTCTCTCAGGGCTACCTTAGGTCATTCACTAGACCCACTAGGGCTTCTTCACACCCTATAATTACTAGGACCTTGCTCAAGAGATCCTAATCCTTCAGTTGGGGGTACACCAACAAAGTAACATCAAATTTCTTACTAGCCGGCTCCAGTCCGCTATTAACCCTCAAGTCCATCTATAGCTCCAAGGGTACCAGTTCTTCATCTAGGGTTTTTTTAGACTCCTTCTAACATCCATGACCCTAAAAAATGCTGATTTCATAGGCGCATTCAATCTACTAGGGAAGATACACCAAATTGCTCCAAAAAGGCTACTAGGAATTAACCCTCCTAAATAGCTGGAAACAAGATTTCTTGAAAAACTTCTTAACAACCCTACAAACAAATTATATTTTTGGATACCCTTTTTAGATTACTTCAAGATTCTGTAATTTCCTAGCCTCCAAACTTTCCGTACAATGAAAGTACAGTTTTAGGCCAAAAATGAGGATTTCAAGTGCTTTATCACTGTTGTGATGGAAAACCACCTTAGACACCTTTCCAAGACCTCTCCTTTGGACTGGAGCAAGGTTAGACCTTCTAATTACTCGCTGTGCAGCCGGATTAAGGTATTTGTACACTCAATCCTCTCCATAACTCATTTTCCAATTGTGATTCCTAGCCAAGTTGCATTTGGCTTGCCTAGGGCATCACCTTAAAAATGCTTGCTGATGCTTTCAAGGGCCCTCCTTCTTGATACATAATGTACATGGATCCTAGTTCCAAATCCCAAAATACCAGAGGTTTCCAATGGTGGGAAGTGGCCCTAAGATCCCATTTTCTAAGTGCAGCCCTGTTCAGATCAGCAACTTGCCAAGAACAAAAAGATTTTTCTACACTAATGCAAATGAATTAAAATGATCAAATCAACACTAAAAAAAGATTAAAAACAATATTTCAGAACTTTTCCAACACAAAAATCAGGCCATTCAATTCTCCTCTATTAAAAAAATGCCTTCAAATGCATAAAATCGGCAACAAAATACTTGCTCAATTCGTACAAAATGAAAAACCAACTTGTCCAACCCCCTAAAAATGGATGTCCTCACATTTTTAAAGGCTCCTCCATCAGTTCCATAACTGTTCTAAATAGTTAGGACGTTCTAAACACAAAAATGCCAAAAAGTTGCTTTTTGCAAGAAAATGTTGTCATGACAACATGACAACATTTCAACAACTTTTGTTCTACATGGAGTTAGACCTCCAAATTTGGCACAAAAACAAAGTAGACATATAATATGCATAAAATGACTTCAAATAAACAATTCAAAGCCATTGGAACCTTTCTAGACCATTTTAGCCTTTTCCGGACCTAAGTCACCTAGTTGACAATAGTCGGCAACTTCTAGCAACTTGGTCACTTTGGGTCTTGCCAAGTCTCCTAAACACACCTAAGGACCACATAGGACCTATTATTAGAATAGTGATGTGGCTAGCATCACTACAAGCCAAAAATAAAGAAATACCTAGGTTTCACACTTAGCCTACCTAGGTGCTCCTGCACCAGAAGCCTTTTGGAAGATTTTCAAATATTTCCTTGATCGAAAGACATTTGAGAAAGTTAAGTTCATTTACCCAAAGAAAAATGAAAGTGCTAGAATGGTCCAGCAAAACTTTGATTTGGATAAGTTTTAGAAGGCATTTGGAGGAAATAGCAACTCTCAATATGACCATGAAGAATTCTCAAAGCTTGTGAGACAAGATGACATAAAAATTTCCCAGCATTGGATGTCAAATAGAAAGCCCAATGAATTGAATGGTAATCAAACTTCACAAGCAGATATCAAAGTTGATGCGAACTTCCAAGGATGATGGTCCAGTTTTGATTGAAATTATAATGTTCAAAGGTGTAGAGGCAGGAATGTTGGTAGTGGCAATGCTTCTTTGTTGACTCCATTATGCAATTGTCATTCAATATACTAGCATCAAGTCGACTGGTGGAGTCTTTTCATTTCATATTCTTCGAGGCAGATCAAAGGATGAGATAGAGTCTTTTGAGCTTCTCCGTATGTGTAATTTCAAAAATATTATTCAAAGTCTTTCCAAGTCTCTGAATTCAAAGAATTTCATATTCTCATGAAGGCTTATGCTGGTGTTTTCTATATAAGCTTTTGTAAAAAATGTAACAAAGGGTCGACAAATTGTTGGTATGAAGGGATATTGCAGAGACAATCATGCTTGGTGTCAATTCTTTACTATCCAGGGTCTGCTTTGTCTGCATATAGTTAGAGAGCTAGAGTAGGGAGAGGGGCACTGGCACATTTAATTTTTGTAATTTTTGTTTCTTGCATTTGGGGGGTTTTCTATTCCATTTTTGTAATAGATTTGATATTGAGTTGTAAGTAATAATGATCAGAGCATCATTATTTGCTATGTTCATAATAAAGAGAGATCTTTTGTTAAATCAGAGAGTTTAAAATGGGTTTTTTTGATTATTCACAATTAGAGAGTTGCATTAATCGATTTTAGGCATTATCTTAGAATTGGATAAAAAATGTGTTGTGGATAAGAGGTGTTTGCAGCCATTTCTATTACAAGAACCAAAATAGATGACCTTCTATTCTAATTTCATTTACATTGCATTTGCATTTGCATTTATTGAATTCATATTGCATCACCAATGCTGAGGAGTCATAAGATGTGTGAGTTCTTGAAGTTGGCTAGGTTTAGGATCTAAATTTTTCCTGACTTAATCTTGCCTAGGATTGACTTGGTTTTCCTCCTTCATTCTCAGGTTAAGAATGCACCTAGTTAGTTTAGGCAATAAAACAAATTAATTACATATCATTTCATAAGGGAGCTGTACCTTCCAATTCAGAGGAAATCTGTCAATCTCAAGATAGATTATCCAACTATTGGAATCTAATTGTTCTTTAAGATTTGGGCATTTTGAGAGTTTATTTAAAAGGACAATCTATTTACAGAAAAGTATATAAGTACTAATGAGTCTAAAAAAATGCTTTTATTTTGTTATGTTTAAGATACTTTGTGATACTCCGTTTATCCTTGTTTTAACACTTATAAGCCTATGTTTGATAAAGCTTTGATGATTTATGGGGTAGAAAAACTATGTCATCTTTTGCCTAAATTATATCTAATATGCAATATTTCATATAAATATCCAAATGTGCGTTCTTATGCTTGAATTCAGTTTGATGGATATTTATTTGCAAATATGTCTTATATCATAACTAACCTGATGATAAGGATTAAAGGATGAGCGAAAGAATCCGGAAGTTGGTTGTCGACAGCATTCAAGGAGAAATGAGCATCAAGGAACAACCATGAAAAGGAAGTTATAACCACTCCAGGAAACATGGTAGCGAATAAGGAGGAGCTTTTACAAACCATTGCCTTCTCTGCATTTACATTGTAACAAGCAGATGCTGAGACTTCATTGCTCCCTCCTCAATTCCGTTATCCTTCCTTTCCGCTTTCAGTTGTTCTCCTATATTCTCTCCTACAGACTTAACTTTTCTATTATGAAATAAAGAGTAGATTCCCTATATATGTCAGGATCGACTCCTGTGTGTGAAGTTTTTTGGTTTTTAATAAGTTTTATCAAGAGAGAACACTAATTCATAGTTTGTTGCAGTTGTGTTTTACAATTCTGAATCATGTAATGATTGATTAATGAAATGAATTAGTTCTCTTTAGCTTCTATCCTGCGTTGGTAGATTAGAGAAGCCAACCAAGGGGGCCCACTTGGAAGGTGGATTAGATTAGGATAGAATAGATTCATTTTACTAGCATTAGCAGTATTTTACATAAGATGTAGCTAGTTAATTCCTTCCTGTAGCATCACACTTCATAAACGTTCCTGCAGCATCTGCGAGAACAATCTAGTGGATGAGTCAAGATGGAATCTCTGTTATCTTGTCATTGTGTTTTCAACATTCAAAGATTCAGTATTTTCCTTTCCATAGTAGTAGTGTAGTTTCCTTCCTTTGCATTTTTACTTTCCTGTAGCACAAGCATAATGACTCATCAAGGTACCTAGTGCACATATTGTGCCGACCATTTCAAGTATACATCCTTGGGTTGACAATCTATATGCACCTCATGGTAGGGGAAAACTAGTCCTTAGCTCAAATAGATTATTCCTAAGCCAGGCCTAATGCATGACTATGGAACACTTATTGTGAGATGGTTCATTTTTTGCGCCATTGCCGAGGATGGTGTCAAGCTAGGAGCATTTTTGAGTCATAGTTTTTAGATTAAGTTCTTTTTACCAGTGTGAAAATTTTCGTTGCATGCATCGAGGAGGAAGATGACAAGATGAATATGGCAGATTTCTTCCACAAGGATCTATTAATTTGAGTGAAGAAGTTGAAGAAGAAGTTGAGTTTTCCTTTGAAGACGCAAGTCCTATTTTCCCCACAGTATCATCATCAAGAGCTGAATCACTAGATATATCTAGTCTCCAACCTTTCACTGAAATATTGACCAATCTTCTTAGTAACACTACCTTAAATCCACCAGTTGTTAATCATCCAGTGCCTAACATTCCTTTTTAGCAGCAACCTCATAATCTAGTCCCACCAGTCATTGTACAACCCACTTTTCCATTTCCACTTCCAAGTCTCATAACCAATGCCAATCTCAAGAATATACCTCCCACTACTCTTTCAAAGTTCTATGGCCTTGAAATTGAACACCCTGATTCCTTCTTGTTTGAATTTGACATCCTTTGTCATAGTTTTGACTACAACACTAATGCCCATAAGCTTAAATTATTTCCAGCCACATTGAAAGAATCAGCTTTACGATGGTTCATGGGCTTAGGAGCCAATGCAGCTGTGAATTGGGATGAAATGCAAGCCTTGTTTTTGGAAAGATATAAAGAATATTGCAAAGCATCTGGCACAAGAGGATATGATATCTTTTGGATATCACAGGAGGAAGAGACATTAGAAGACTATGTTTCTCGATTTTTATATACACTACAAAAGAATCCTTAGCACACATTGTCTGAAGATTCCCAAAAACTAGTCTTTCTAAGAGGAGTGAATGAAGACTATTTGGAAGCATTGGACCTGATGGCTGGTGGAGATGTATATCAAGCTCAATGGGATGATCTCAAAAAGATATGTCAGAACTACTCAAGGTCAACCATGAAGAAAGGTCGAGGACCCCGTTCTACGATTACAAAAGGAATTAGTCAAGGCATTTCAAAACTTGAAATATCCAATTTGTTGTCAAATTTCAAACAAGACATCATTAATGATGTTGCTACACAGTTGGATACAATGACTGCAAAGAAGAAGCAAGCAGAGGCTGAGTTACAACTAGCTGAGTACTGTCCTCATTGCCGAAAGCAAAAGAAGGATTGCCACTATAAATTGGTTGCAAGCATGGAGAACTAGCATCTTCCAACTAGATATGTAAAGATAGATGGGGATGATGAGAAAGTATTCTTTGTTTCTCAACGCCAGCCATGGGCTCAACGTCAAGGTATGCCTCAAGACCCCTTGCAAAATTCAAATTCATATGGTAATCAATGGCAAAACCGCAATACCCAAGGTCCTCCAAAAAACTAACCCAATTGGAATAATGCTGGGCAAAATAACCCACAACAGTCTCAATGGTCTCAAAATTCCCAACAACCTTGGCCTAACCAGCAGAATAACCAATGGCCCCAGAACCAACAGAACCAATGGCAACCACCCCAAGGGAATTGGCAATCTCCAAACCAATGGAAGGGATCTCAACAATGGCCTAACCAAAATATTGGTGCTCCACAATTACCCCCTCCAACTCAACAACCTGCTTTAATGCCACCACCTACAAATAGTGGACCTCAAAAGAAAACACAGCTACTTGCACAGCCTTAGCCAAATAGAAATAGTCAACCATAGCAACCCATGTATAGTGCTGATATCCAGTAGTACCCTGCTTATGCCCTAGATGTCGCAGATATACATTTGAGATCTGGAATGACCTTACCAACACCAAAGCCACCTCTTATAATTGAAGTATTAGACTCTCCTGCAACATCAAAACCTTTGGTTGATGAACCTGTTGACCCAACTAATGTTACCATACCAATACCAGTTCAACCAACAGTAGAGCCTCCTTTTCTAGACCAACTAATACAAAAGAAACCTGAACAAAGCAAAGAACAACCCTTTGACATTGTTAATCAGTTGAAAAATATGCATGTCCAAATACCTTTGTTTCAAGCTATTAAGGACATTCCTACTTATGGAAAAGCTATAAGGGAATCTTGTCTAAAGAAACTTGGAAGGAAGAAGAAGGATCCTACCACAGTTCATGTTGTTGGACACTTAGCTGCTATCATGTTAGGAAGAGTGATTTCACCAAAATATTCCGACCCAGGGAATCCAGTAGTAAGTGTCAGCATAAATGGTCAATTTCTTAAAAATGCCTTAATAGATTTGGGAGCTGCTATAAATGTGATGACCAAAGAAACCATGAAGAAGTTACAGACAGAAGGATTAAGGCCCACACCAACTATTCTACAGCTTGCAGATAGTTCCACTATCATTCCTGATAGAATGATAGACAATATTGTTGTGACCTTAGATTCCCTAGAATATCCTGTGGACTTCATGATTTTGTCCCCTAAAGTAAACCTATCTGACTATCTTTTTATTCTAGGTAGACCATGGTTGGCCACGAATGATGCAAACATAAATTACAAATCAGGGAATATGACCATATCAAATGGCCAAGCAACCAAGCAATTTGATCTATATCCTCCTGCACAACAATTACCAGATTTGAGTACATCTTTTTGGCTAGATTTAGGAGATGAAGAAGAAGAGATAAATTCCATAGTACAACTTATGATGTTACATAGGCAATCTTTTCTAAAGTTGCAAGAAGAAGATTCAGTAATCCAGAGCACCCTTACCAACACTTGTGTGGTAGGAAAAGATGTGTCTGAAAGCTCTGTATTAGAATTGATTACATATGAGGAGTGTGATACAAGTTGTACTTTACTTAAGGAACTTGAAAATCTTTGTTCACTACTTCCCTGTGAATTAGAAGGAAGCCCAATCTCTGAAATTGCTATGGTAGAATTCACTATTCTTGTTGAATTGAGTAAAGGCCATAAATTGCATATTAACCCCAAATTGACATCTGTATAGATGGAAAAATTAAAAGAATTGCTTCAGAAGCATGAGAAGAATTTTGATTTGGATTATGGTGATATGAAAGGATTAAGCCCTACACTATGTACGCATAGGATATATATTAATGAAGGTTGTCTACCACTTCGTCAACCTTAGAGGAGGATATATATTAATTGCAAAAACTGCTTGATGCTGGATTTATCTATCCTATATCTGATAGTAAATGGGTATCACCGCTGGTTATAGTACCTAAGAAAGGAGGAAAATGGAGAATTTGTGTAGATTATAGGGAGTTGAATAAGGCTACTAAAAAGGATCATTTTCCTTTACACTTCATAGATCAAGTTTTAGATACACTAGCTGGAAAGAAGTACTTCTCCTTTTTAGATGGATATAGTGGTTATAATCAAATCAGTATTGCTCCTGAAGACCAAGACAAAACTACATTTACCTATCCATGGGGTACTTTTGCATACTCTATTTTACCATTCGGTCTTTGTAACGCTCCTGCAATGTTTCAACAGGCTGTAATTAGTATTTTTGCTTATATACCACATGATTGTATGGAAATCTATATGGATGACTTTACAACATTTGGAGTTACTTTTGAAGAAGCAATGATAAATCTTGAAAAAGTTTTGGTAAGATGTCGAGAACATAATTTGGCACTAAATAGTAAAAAGTGTTTCATGCTCATGCAAGAGGGTGTGGTACTCAGTCATTTCATATCTACTATAGGTATACAAGTAGACCCAGCTAAAATTGAGGTAATTCAAACATTACCCATACCCACTAAATTAAAAGATATTAGATCTTTTCTGGGACATGTTGGATATTACAAGCATTTTAGTAAAATAGCTAGTCCCTTGTACAAGTTGCTCACCAAAGAAGCTGAATTCGATTAGACACCTGAGTGTGATAAAGCTTTCCTACAGCTTAAGAAACTTTTGACCATAGCCCCAATTTTACAAGGCCCTGATTGGAACCTACCTTTTCACATATATACAGATGCTTATGATTATGCCATAGGTGTAGTTTTAGCACAAAAACACTCAAATCTTTGAAATACCATTTATTATATCAGTAAGAGTCTTCATGGCCCAAAACTAAATTACATAGTGACTGAAAAAGAATTTTTAGCAGTAGTCTATGCTCTAAATAAATTTTTGTATTACATCACGGGTTATCCTATCTATGTTAATATTGATCATGCAGCAATCAAATATCTCATGAACAAACCTACTATAATTGGTAGGTTAGCAAGATGGTTACTATTGCTACAAGAATTTGACATAACCATAGTGGATAGGCCTAGAAAAACAAATGTTGTAGCTGATTATTTGTCAAGAATCAATCATCATGATACTGATACTACTCTAGTAGATGATGCATTTCCAGATGAACATTTGTTTCATATTGCTGTTAAAGTTCCATGGTATGCAGATATTGCTAACTACATTGCAGCTAATAAGACACCAGTGCATTTTTCTTATAAGGAGAGAAAGTTTCTCATATAGAAAAGCTTCCATTTCTCATGGATATACAATTTTTTGTTCTATACTAGACCTGATCAAGTTATGCGCAGATGTGTAAGAGAAGATGAGACATATGACATTTTGCATGCATGTCATAATGAGCCCTGTGGAGGACATTTTGTAGCCAAAAGAATAGCTTTCAAAATCTTAGCCAGTGGTTACTATTGGCCTACGCTTCATAAAGATGCAATAAATTATACGAGGAAGTGTGACCAATGCCAAAGAATATGTTTCCTAACCAAAATAGATGAAATGTCTCTGAATCCTCAAGTGGTGTTAACACCATTTGATAAATGGGAAATGGACTTCATCAGTCCTATTGATCCTCCATCCAATGGGAAGTCTTATATTTTGGTTTGTACTGACTACCTAACCAAATGGGTTGAGGTTAAGGCTATGAAGCATGCCTGTGATGAAAAAGGTGCCGAATTCCTATATGAAGAGATTTTTATACATTATGGAGTTCCTAAGGAATTGGTTACTGATCAAGGCACACAGTTTACTTCCAACCTAATTTCAAAGTTGATGAAATAGTATAACATCAGGCATCACAGATCCAGTCCTTATCATCCACAAGCCAATGGACAAGTAGAAGTTACCAACCGTGAGCTAGAAAATATTCTAACTAAAATAGTCCATTTGCATCATCGTGATTGGATGAGCCGGTTAGAAGAAGCTGTTTGGGCTTATAGAACAACTTGAAAAACCACTACCGGATTCACACCATTTGAGCTTTTGTATGGGAAAGTGGCAATACTTTTAATTGAATTTGAACACAAGACTTTAAGAATAGCCTTGACCTTAGATATTGATCTTCCTGTAGCACAAAGAGAACGCCTCCTGCATCTTAATTCTTTGGATAAAATGCACAAGACCACTTTAGAACACACTGAACTGGTGCAAAAATAGAGAAAACACTGGCATGATTTTCATATCCTCAACAAACAGTTCAAAGTTGGTGATTGGGAATTATTGTATGATTCCCGCTTTAAGGATATGCCAGGGAAGCTGTAGACACAATGGTTAGGACCATATCAAATCATCCATGTCTTTGACAATGGAACAATTCAACTAACCACAATTGATGATGTGCTTTTAAAAATGGTGATCAACGGTCATCGACTTAAGCTTTACAAACAACCTCAAACAAAAGCCAAATTCATGCAATAGTTCGAACAACCGGATCCAACAACAACTCAAGTATCTCTTCCTACAGCAGAAGGTGAAAACCTTCTGCCTTCTCCTCTTCAACATTAATTCTAATTTGCATGTCCATAATAATAACTTTATGTTTGCATAAAGTCCATTTTATTTTCATGATATTTCTTTCCATTCATATCTTAATCTTCCATCCACCCACCCCACTCCATTTATTAATCTTCCATCCACTCACTTTCTACATAATTAAGTTTTTGTGTTTTCAATCAAATCTGCACATGCTGATGGATGCTGCCATTTACATTATTTCTGCCACCTTTTTTTGGAGCATGTGACAATCCACTTGGCAAGTATAAATGCTTTCAAACTATTATTCATTTATAAGTTTGCAAATTTTGTTAATTATATATAATACTGTATAGTCTCTATAATTACGGCGTATTCTAGTCCCTCACCCATACTAGTCTGACAAGTGAGGACACTTGTCGTAAAATTAGCAGGGGGCAGGGGAGTGTCATACTATCCAATGACATGCCTAATTAAATGTTATGATTTTCTAAAATCTTGGCATTACCCCTTAGTAATGAGAACTTTTTTCCATAAGTATGCCATGTCAAGTGTTGTACTCCCACTTTCTAAATGAATTTTTTTTTCCTTGTTCATGCCAAATTTTTCATGCTAAGCCATGATGTGACCCATTTAAATTTTCTTTTAGCATTTGAACCATGTTTCTGGAAAATTTCCATGCAAATTCATGATTTACTTTTACCTAAAGTTTAATTATGGCACATAACAATTGGTTATGGCAATTAATGTTCCCAAAAGGAAGTGGTGAAGTGTCTGAGAAATAACACAGAGTCTTAAAGTTTGCATTCAGAAAGGGAGAGAGAAATGGAGTAGCAGAAGAAGTATCAAGAAATGGGAGGAGGTTTACAGAGAAGAGAGCCAATTGAGCACATTTTGTTGCTCTCTGATGTAAAAGTAGTAAGAAGATTCAATGCATGCGGGTGGTTAGGTTATTGTTTGAATTTAATAGCATATGATGAAGAAGTAGCTGTAGAATTCACCAGGACATTTGATGAAGGTGAAGCTTCTGTGTGGGGTTTGACAGTAATTGCAACAAAAGAATGAATTGCAGAAGTAACAGGGTTACCTTCTGTTGGAGAGCATTATCCGAGCCCGCATGACGCTAGGTCAGCAAGGGCCCAGTTCACTACCCCACATGACCCTCAATTGGATGTTACAAAGTAGGGTTGCAAGAGATTGTCTTTGCCGCCTCCATACCCTGAGCTAGCAATGCATGTCATCAGGTATTTTACTTGTGAAGGAAGATTTTCTCACTTACATGCACACCATTTTAAGTTGCTTAGTTGTATAAGGCAGTGTGGAAGAGACTCAAAAAGGGAAA
The DNA here is from genome assembly GCA_028749045.1 of Cupressus sempervirens. Classification (NCBI taxonomy): domain Eukaryota; kingdom Viridiplantae; phylum Streptophyta; class Pinopsida; order Cupressales; family Cupressaceae; genus Cupressus; species Cupressus sempervirens. The sequence continues at coordinate 639,939,619 of CM053787.1, read as the reverse complement.
GATAATTCTGTCAGTCACCATGCCTTGATTAAGTTGTTCATAGAAAGGTCTCTTAGGGATGTATCCCCTTTGACATGGGATGACTTTGTGAAATTTAAAACCCTACAACCCCAAGTTGACCTTAGTGAATGGTAGGGTGAGGAAAACATAGTTCCCAGTAGTGAGCCTGCAGAACAAAATGTTGAGGGAGCTGAAATAGAAAATACATAAGGGATTGAACTGAAATTTTCTTCCATTCAAAAGAATGTGCCTCCACCTGAATAGGACATCCCTAAACCCACTACTAGTAAAGCTAAAAGGAAATGGAAGTCACCAGAAGAAATTGCTGCTCAACAAAAACTTAGTCCTGCAATTAAGAAACAGAAGAAAACAAAGCAGGTTCCTGCAGCAACTAATCCTGCAGCAGTGACATCGAAACAAAAAAGTAGGCAAAAGACAGCAGTACAAGAAGAGACTCCTTTATGGGGAAGCTCTAGAATGAGAGGGCAGATTTTTAAAGATCCTATATTGTCTAAAGCACCTACTCTAGAGTCTCCTGTGTAGATAATTTCTGACCATTCTCCCCTTCACACTGAGATGACAGAAGCTTCTGGTAATCCTCCTGCAGCATGTGAACAAGAAATTAATGAAACCTTAATGGATTTACCAAGTGTTTCAAGCCATGAGAATGAAGTAGTTCCTGAATGTCATGATTCGAATATTTCTTTAGTCCCATATAAGTCAACATGGATCAATAGTTTGGCAGAACATCTATGGCAGGTGCAGAAAAAGAAAAAGGATTATGAAGAGGATAACAGTGCCATCACCTTGCAAAAAATCCTTTTCCAATTATATGGACAGCATTAATTTGCTGAAGCACTATGGAAAGAGGAGAAGAAAAGAATGAGCAAGATCATAAGATCACAAAATGAGGAGATTGAAGAATTGAAAGAACAACTAGAAAGACAGAAACAATGCATGGAACATGCACTTAAATTAGCTGATCAAGCTCTTGCTTGCAGACCACCTCCTCGAGTATATACTTTTCATTTTAAAGAACAATATCTTTTGTTTTAGTTGATGTTAACCCTTAGAAATGTAAATACAGAATTCAAAACCACACAAGAGTTTTATGGGCTGTATCAAACCTTACCACCATGGCAGCAAAATCTATTGTGTGAGTTGTATATTCATAATTTTTTCATTCCTGCAGAAACTGAGTGGAATCCTTTGATCTATATAGGAGATGTGCATTTGAAAGCTTTTATGTCATGGATGTCTAATGAGGAAAATTATGATAGACAACTGGTTAATTATAGAGATGAGGAGAGAACAAAACTTTTACCCTTGAGGGCAAAAAGTAAACAACCAGAAGAAATGCTTCGAGACTGGTTTACATTAACCTATGAGAAGAGTAATCCAGAAGTTAGAAAGAAGGTATTTGCTGCTAGAGCCAAAGTGTATGCTGAATATGAAAACTTTCCCTACTTTTCATTCCAAAGAGTTATGACTGGAGTAAGAAGTAGATGGGTACGGTTACCTGATTCTCTCAAGAAATCAGAGCCGCACAGTCCTATTAATTTCAAATCAGCACTATATAGAGTTCAAAAATATTTAGAACTAGGAAAGCAACTAAGGCCAGAGCTATGGTGTCCTTTGACCATGCAACCTCCAATGCTTTTATGGCCCCTATATGATATTGATGCTGAAAAACTCGATAAGTTGCAGGAAGACCACAGGTGAGAAGTATGGGAAAGGACCAAAGGATTCTATTACACCTTTAAGAGTAGTAGAAAGGGAAAGATAGAAGTTGGGGAGCTCAAATCTTTAACAAAGAAGTGTAATTCTTGAGGACAAGCATTAGTTTAGCAGGGGGCAGATGATGAGTCTAAAAAATGCCTTTATTTTGTTATGTTTAAGATACTTTGTGATACTCTATTTATCCTTGTTTTAACACTTATAAGCCTATGTTTGATAAACCTTTGATGATTAATGCGGTAGAAAAACTATGTCATCTTTTGCCTAAATTATATCTAATATGCAATATTTCATATAAATATCCAAATGTGTGTTCTTATGCTTGAATTTAGTTTGATGAATGTTTATTTGCAAATATGTCTTATATCATAACTAACCTGATGATAAGGATTAAAGAATGAGCATAAGAATCTAGAAGTTGGTTGCCGAAAACATTCAAGGAGAAACGAGCATCAAGGAACAACCATGAAAAGGAAGTTATAACCAGTCCAGGAAACATGGCAATGAATAAGGAGGAGCTTTTATGAGCCATTTCCTTCTTTGCATTTATATTGTAACAAGAAAATGATGAGATGTCATTACTCCCCCCTCAATTTCGTTATCCTTCCTTTTCACCATCAGTTGTTCTCATATATTCTCTCCAGTAGACTTAACTTTTCTGTTATGAAATAAAGAGTAGATTCCCTATATATGTCAGGATCGACTCCTGTGTGTGATTTTTTTTGGTTTTTAATAAGTTTTATCAAGTAAGAGAGAACACTGATTCACAATTTGTTGCAGTTGTGTTTTACAATTATGAATCATGTAATGACTGATTAATGAAATGAATTAGTTCTCTTTAGCTTCTATCCTACATTGGTAGATTAGAGAAGCCAACCAAGGGGGCCCACTTGGAAGGTGGATTAGATTAGGATAGAATAGATTCATTTTACTAGCATTAGTAGTATTTTAATTAAGAAATAGCTAGTTAATTCCTTCCTATAGCATCACACTTCATGAACGTTCCTGCAGCATCTCCGAGAATAGTCTAGTGGATGAGTCAAGATGGAATCTCTATTATCCTGTCATTGTGTTTTCAACATGCAAAGATTCAGTATTTTCCTTTCCACAGCAGTAGTGTAGTTTCCTTCCTTTGCATTTTTACTTTCCTACAGCACAAGCATAATGACTCATCAAGGTACCTAGTGCACATACTATGCCAACCATTTCAAGTATACGTCCTTGGGTTGACAATCTAAATGCACCTCATGGTAGGGGAAAACTAGTCCTTAGCTTGAATAGGTTATTCCTAAGCCAGGCCTAGCGCATGACTATGGAACACTTATTGTGAGGCGGTTCAAGTACCAAAGAGAATAATGTAGATGTTTTCACTATGCCTCTTCCCAAAGAGACTTTTATGTATTTGTGAGGTATGCTAGGGGTTATGCCCCTTACTAAATTAGAGTAAATGATGCAATTGTGCATCAATCCAATGTAATTGAGCACTGTTATTTGTCTGGATTGAATACTAATGCTTCCTACATGGGGGAGTATCTATGATGAACAAAGTCATCTAGGACTCTTGTTGAACATTTTTTTTAATGGTTTATTTGGACACTTGAGAAGGTCAAAGATAGTTTTTACAAAGATTGATGGTTACTAAAACCTTTGACATTTATGTCAATGAGGGAGAAGAACAACATGAAAAATAGTTTGGGAGAAGAAAAATAGTTTGGGAGAAGTATTTCATGAAAAGTTTGATATAGAGCACATTGAGGTATATCAATGGGGAAGAATGATTGATGAAGAAGATTTGAAAAGAAAGATTAACAATCTCTTACATATGGTATTTTTGGAACTAGATGTTTTTCATGTATGTTTCCATCAACTCCAAAGGGGGAGATTGTTGGAAGCATGACTGTTGATGATACTTCTATGGGGGAGTATTATATAAAAATGATTAGATCATTATAATGATGATATGTTACATTCATGACTATGATTTTCATTGATGTCAACATAGTAGCTTTTTGTGGTATCTAATAGAAGAATAGTGAAAAGTTCAAGTTGGTATAGATAGATTTTTGAGTACTTTTACTAAGTGAGGTTAAAGGGAGATACTACTAAGTGTATAGTATATGTAACTAACCTTTGAAGAAAAAGATATGAATTTTGGAAGAATTTATGTGAGTTTTAGTGAAGACTGTTCTGAGATAGAGTTTATTGAGGCATCTTTTGGTAAACTTGTTATATCTCTCAACCAATTTGTTATTTTGAGATGCCAAAGTTAAAGATGTGATGCAGACATTCTAGAGATGATGTAGCTAAGATTTCTCATCATAATGTTACATGTACGAAGAGATATTCAAGTTACAAGATAAAGATTAATGTTATATCACTAAGTGTAATGTGTTCTTAATGAGGTCCTATAATAATTAATTGGGAAGGTGTAATAGCCGACTCAATGAATTATTTTATGGATTTGGTATAAAGGAAAGAGATTTTCTTTTATCATGAGAGATGTGATGAGATGTATGGATGATTGCAAAGAGTGGAATGAAAAGATAAGAAAAGCAAAGTGAATGTGAAGGACACTTCATTGCCAAGGTTTCATTGTGTGATCCAAAGTTTGATACTTGCATCCAAATTTATTGACTTGGTCTACAAGTTCTGACAGTGGTTAGCCTACTTGATAGGAGAGGAAATAACTTAAAGTATAGTGCAAACAATTATTCTACAAGGAATAGTTGAGAGATTAGTTGGATAGTGAGTTCATTGATCTTGCCCTTGAAGCTCTTTGGACAATGGGTCCTTTTGTCTTCTACAATTCCTAACAGGGTTGGCACAACACCTAACACAATTGGAATCTTCTAATAGGGATTCAAAGTCTCTTAAAAGGGACTCATATGTACTAAATTTTGTAATTGAATCCTAACAAGGTCCATCCTCTAACAAGGAATATTTATATTAGTACATCATCTTGTGGGCATTATTCCCACTAGGGTTATCTCTTTGATCAAGGGCTTCCCTCGTTAGGATATCTTGTGTAATTGTGTATGTGCATCTTGTTATGGTTTATCTTTACTTTGGTTGAATGGTTACTATTATGTAAGTTGGATAAATATCTTAATTATTGGGTAACTAAGTCACCCCCCACCTCTCAATTATCCTGGTAGACTATTGTTTCTAATAGGTCATTCTGACCTAGGAAGTTTTGCAAGTCATACATACTCTCACAAAATCACTCCAACCCTCCCATATTCTCTAAGGGTTATAGGGGGCTATTAAATTATCCCATACATAACATTATCTCATTCCTCAATGAGTTAGAAACTTTTGTTGGGGGCATAGAAATTGAACAAATTCAATTTATGAGTTTTAAAGACAAAGATAGCAACAATGAAATGGGGGTTTAGGAGGACCTATCTGCTTGTGATAGTATCAAGATTATAAAGATATTTTATGCCCCCCAAAGTACCCATCACTATGCTAAAAGTGAATTTTGTAGTTGGCCAAACACACTTAACCACTTTTGAAAATGTTTGCACCATAATTCTAACTTTCGACAAAAGAATTGTGTCCACTTTTAATTCAATGATCTTTTATTTGAATTCATATTCCTTCTTGGGGTTGTTAAGACCTCTCACATTCTAGGAATAATATCTACATCTCCTCTAAGTTCTTCATCTTTCCCTATACTATATCTCTCACTATCTCCTTCTTACGAATGGTCTTTATTGGGGGTCTCCAAATTCTCACAGTAATTCCAACATTCACACTACTCACAAACCCTTAATTTTCTTTTGAGTATAGTTCATCCAATGTTACTATCTAGGGTGCAATCATCTCTAACATAGGCTTGGATAGGAGAATTCATGTTAGCAATTCCTAGGATGAAAACCACTAGAGTACCCTTTAGATGAGGTAAACAGTTCCTATTCTTAGAGGGGGTCTAAAATCTAGGTATTCCCAACCTCCTCCAGAAGATTCAAAAAACTATTGACTATCTCCCCCTTTGAATAGTAGCCAACTTAGTCTATATTAAGGAAATCTCCCCTTCTTTGAGTTCATGATCCTCCCCTTCCTTACTCACAAAGAGCCTACCAAAAATCTCCTTAACTTCAAGTTTACTACTATCCTACATGTCAGGGGTCATTTCTACCTCTGAATCCATGCATAATCCTTCACCCTTTTTTTGGGGTCTCTTACTCCCATCCAAAGGTTGAGCGACCTTTACCCCCAAAATCTTAGGTGGCTCTATTCTTTCCCAATTCATTTCTTTAGTTGCTTTCAAGATTTTGACAATAACAATACTAGGAGAGAATACTTTTTTCTTTAGCTTCTCTCTTTTTCAATAGTCCACAACTAGGTGACCAAACATATTACAATTTTGGAAAAAGGTTACAACATTCTCATACAAAATAGGTTGTAACCAAGCACCCTATTTCAAATTTAGAGCCACACCTATAGATATGGGCTTATTCATTGTCACATTCATGGAGAATCTAGAAAACTTAAGTCTAGCCTTGGTACTGGTGGTTATGTTAGCTTTAATGAAGTACCTCAAGGAGTCTCCAATCCACCTAAAAACCCTCTCATCATCAAATTCTAGAGGGAGCCCTAAAAATTTGACCCAAACATGCACAAGCCTATCCAAATCAAGATTAGGGAAAAACCATGGTTTCTATTAGGAAAGCATTAAAAGTTGTTTACCATAATGGCAAGTGCCTTCTAGAAATGTGTTTCTATGAGCTTCAACTCTAAAGCTAAATAGAAAGAGAGAGCTCACCATCATAGAGACAGTCATTGATCTAGCCAATCTCCATCTAGTTGAACACCATTTTCTAACCTATGGTAACTAGACACAAGTTATCTACAAAGGATGAGACATCTACTCTTGAGTAGAAGAAGTATAGATCTATGATCAAAGGATTGCAATATCTAACTCACACTAGGCTACATATAGCAAATGTAGTTGGAATAGTTACAAAATTTCAATCTAACCCCAGAGAAGCACATTATATAGTAGTCAAAAGGATATTTAGATACCTGAAGGGAACCTTAGAGTTTGGATTGTGGTATTATAGATTTAATAATTTCACTTTATATGCTTATATAGATGCTGATGGGGTAGGCAGTATGGATGACATAAAGAGCACTAGTGGTGGAGCCTTCTTTCTTGGAGAAAGATTCATTTCTAGGCTAAGCAAGAAGTAGGATTGTACCTCAAAAAGTACAACTAAAGAATAATATGTTGTAGCAGCAAACAGTTGCAATCAAGTTATTTAGATGAAGCAAATACTAAAGGATATAAGGATAGAATATAGTGAGCCTATCATCATACATTGTGACAACACAAGCATAGTGAATATGTCTAAGAATCCAGTGTTGTATTCTTAGACTAAACACATTTCTATCAAGTATCACATGTTGAGAGAGAAAATTGTAGAAAAGGAAATTAGATTGGAGTATGTAAGCACCAGAGACTAGATTGCAGATATTTTCACTAAGCCTCTTCCCTAAGAGACTTTTGAGCATTTGTGAGGTATGCTAGGGGTTATGCCCCTACCTACATTAGAGTAGATGATGCAAGAGTGCATCAATCCAGTGTAACAGAGAACTACTATTTGTCTAGACTGAATGCTGCTACTTCCTATATGGGGGAGTATCCATCATGAATAGAGTCATCTAGGACTCTTGTTGGATGTAATTTTTGATAGTGTCTTTGGACACTTTGAGCAGGTTAGAGAGTTATTGTAGAGATTGATGGTTGTCGAAACCTTTGACATTGGTGTCTATGAGGGAGAAGAAATACATGAAAAATAGTTTGGGACAAGTGTAACATGAAAAATAGTTTTATATAGAGCACATTAAGGTATATCAATGGGATAGAATGATTGATGAAGAGGATTTCAAAAGAAAGGTTAATTGTATTTTATAGCTAGTATTTTTGGAACTAGATGTTTTTCATCTATGTTGTCATCAATGCCGAAGGGGGAGATGGTTGGGAGCATGAATGTTCATGATAATTCTATGGGGGAGTATTGTAGAAACATGATTAGATCATTATCATGATGATATGTTACATTCATGACTATGTTTGTCATTGGTGTCAACATAGCATTTTTATATGGTATTTGATAGAAGAACAACAAAAAGATCAAGTTGGTATGGATAGATCATTGAGTACTTTTACTAAGCAAGGTTAAAAGGAAATACTACTAATTTTCTAATATGCAACTAACCTTGGAAGCATAAGATATTAAGTCTACAAGAAGTTATGTGCATTTTGGTGAAGAATATTCTGAGATAGAGTTTATAGAGGCATGTTCATTGTTATTCTAAGAAGCCAAAGTTAAAGATGTGAAGAAAAAAATCTAGAGATGATATAGCTAAGTTCACTCATCATAATTTTACATGTATGAAGAGATATTCAAGTTACAAGACCAAGATTAATGCTATTTCTAAGTGTAACATGTTCTTAATGAGGTCCTATAATAAATAATTGAGAAGGTGTAACAACTGACTCAAGGAATTGTTTTATTGATTTGGTATAAAGGAAGAACATTTTCCTTTATCATGAGAGATATGGTGAGATGTATCAATGATTTCAATGAGAAGAATGTGAAGATAAGAAGAATAGAAAGAATGTGAAGGAAACTTTATTTCTGAGGTTTCATTGTGTGATCTAAAGTTTGATACTTAGATCCCAAGTTAATGACCTTTTCTACAAGCTCATATAGTGATTGGTCCAATTAACAAGATAGAGGAAAGAAGTTAGAGTATAGTACAAAAAATTATTCTGCAAGGAATAGTTGAGAGATTAGTTCAATAGAGATTTTGGTGATCTTGTCATTGAATTTGTTTGGACAGTGGGTCTTTCTATCTTCTACAACTCCTAACAGGGTTGGCACAACTCGTAAAATGGTTGGAATCTTCTAATAGGAATTCAAAGTCTCCTAATAGGGAGTCATATGTAGTAAATGTTAAGAAAATTAACCAAGAGAAAACTACAGGTCTGATAGTACAGATTGTACTTCCTTTTAATAGTAATATATCTCTAATGTAAGTAATTAATGTTATATATATCTCTCCTATAGGTGCCAAGTTAGGAAGGGTTATGTCCCTTGAGGGAAATACCCTTGAGAAAGGATATCTAAGTAGGTTGTAAATGTAGATTATAGGACACACAATTACAACAATCTGCTCCTATAAGCATTTTATATCCTACAATTTATATCTGAGATTCTCTATCACAATATAAGGTTAAATATTTAGTATTTTATCTACATTATAATAAGCATTAATTTCATCAATATTCATAATACTTACAAGATCATTCTCAATATATAAGATTGGATTAAAAGTCTGATTAAGAGATAAGGATTTAGCAAAAACTTTACATGGTATTAGAGCTCTAGTAATTGAACCTAAGCTCTGCTAAATTTTAGTAGTCAAACTTTGTACACATCAAGCAACAATCTTCTATCTTGCATGACTTACAAAATTAGACTTGAGGATAGGTTTGATAGGAAAGAGCATCTTGAATCCTAGAAGTTTAGAATCATGATGATTTTTGAAGAGAACAATGTAAAACCTTTCATTGATGGAGCATCCAAACAACCCCCAGTTGAACCTCACAAATCTATTTGGAGAAAAGGAAAAATAAAATCTATTCAAATCATCTTGGATGGAGTTAAAAATGATATTGTACCTATGCTTACAAAAACATCAAACTACATTTGATAAAATGAATGCATTACAAAATGTCTATGAAGTAAACAATGCAACTAGGGTTCTTGCACTAAAAAGGCAATTGAATTACATTCAAATAAAGAAAGGAGAATCTATAAGTTCTTACTTCTCAAGAGTTTTTGGCATTAGAGATGAACTATCAAGCATAGGAACCATCATTGGTGACACAAAATTAACACCTATGGCTATAGATGGATTGCCAGATTCATGGGAGACATTCACACAAGGAATAAATGCCAAAGATCAACTCTCAGACTTTAATAGACTCAAGAATGATTGTCTTCAAGAGGAATCCAAAAAACTAAAGAAAGAAGGGAAACCAAAATTAGAAGATGAAGAACTTCATGTTCTCAATACAAACTCCTATAAAGGTAAGAAGAAGAATTTCAAGAAGAAAAAAGGGAAATCAAAAAAATGGAAAACCCAAGAGAGATCTATCTAAAATAAAGTGTTTCAAATGTGAAAAATTTGGACACTATAGATCTAATTGTCCTAAAAAATTTAAACAATAGGCAAATTGTACAAATGTCATTAGAGAAAAAGATACTTATGATCCTAAGAACCATGTTTTGTATTCCTCTCTATCTAATGAAATTTCAAATAAAACATGGGTAATTGATAGTGGATCTTCTAGATATATAATGGGATACAAAGAAACTCTAGATTCTTTATTAGAGAAGGGTAATAGTAAAGTTACCATTGGTGATAACTTAGCACAGTCCATTGAAGGAATCAAGAATTGTATTTTGAAATTAAAATTAGGAAATACTCTTCTTCTTAAAGTTGTACTCTATGTACCAAATATTAGAAGAAACCTAATCCCAATTACAACACTTGAAGATGATGGAAAAAATGTTTTATTCATGAATGTCAAAGTGTTAACTTGGGATAAGAACTCTTCCATCAAGAAAGAAAATTTAATTGGTCAAAGAAATGGATATTTGTATGAAATGAATACAGAATCTAGTTGATCCATTCAAGCCCTAGTCCACAAAGTTGAAGATTCAAATGAAATATGGCACAAAAGATTAGGGAATCTAAATTTTGAAACTATATCAACTATGAAAATGATGGTTACTAGATTACCCAAATTAAATAAAGACCACCCTAGCATTTGCAAAGGGTGTGCTCTAGGTAAAAGCACTAGAAGTCCCTTTCATGATAGTATTAGTAAAACAAATAATGTACTAGAATTAATTCATTCAAATTTATGTGGACCTATGTTTGTTCCTCCTCTTGGAAGAGTCTAGTATTATATCTTGTTCATAGATGACTTCTCTAGGAAAACATGGATTTAATTTTTAAAATGCAAGGAATCAAAAGAAATCCTACAAAGATTTAAAGAATTCAATGCATTAATTAAAAAATTTTCTAGACATAAAATTAAAGCCCTTAGAACTAATAATGAAGGAGAATATACCTCAAGCTTTTTAAAAAGGTTTTGTAAAGAATCAGGGATTAAGAGAGAGTACATTGTTCCTTATAACCTAGAGAAAAATGGGGTAGTAGAAAGAAGGAATAAGACAATTATAGAAGCTACTAGGGTTATGATTTATGACCAAAACCTAGAATATTATTTTCTAGAAGAAGCCTCTTATACTACTATATATATTTAAAATAGAAGTACTCACTCCTATCTTAAAGATAAAACACCTAAAGAAGTATTTACTAAAGTAAAACCCAATATAAGTCATCGTAGAATTTTTGGATGTCCTATATATATCCATGTTCCAAAAGAAAAGAGAACCAAGTTAGAACCCTCTAGGAGGAAAGGTATTTTTGTAGGGTATAGTGAAACTTATAAAGCATATAGAATTTTCATACCTGGATAGAAAACTATTGAACTTAGCAGAGATGTAATCTTTGAAGAAGATCTTGTATTCAAAAGAGCTATAAATTCTGATGAACCTTCTCCTTTATCTAGTTCTGAAAGAAATAGTAAATTTGGGTCCCAGAGGGAGAACTTAAAAGAAATTGAAGATGAAATTCAAAATATGAACCTTGAAGAAAATTCAAAGAAAAGACCACTTTGGGCCATTAAAATAGTTGAAGTAGCTCAAGACTTTGCTACGCCTTCCAGAATAGTCAGAGAAAGCAAAAGAACTAAAAGATTCTCTAGTTATACAGCTAACATAAGCAATTTATCCAAAATAGAGCCAACCAATCCCTCTGATGCTATTAAACATATAGCTTGGAAAGAAGTTATGATAGAAGAATACCAATCTATCATAAAAAATGATGTTTGGGAAATTGTTCCAAGACTTAAAGGAAAATCAATTATTTCTTCCAAGTGAATATTTAAAATAAAGCATGTTGTTGATGGTAGTATTGAGAAGTATAAAGCCAAATTTGTACCCAAAGGATTTTCTTAGAAAGAAGGGATTGATTATGAAGAAACCTTTGCTCTTGTTGCAAGATATACCTCCGTAAGAGTAGTCTTAGCAATTGCCACATCAAAGGGATCGAAGGTACATTAGATGGATGTGAAAACAAAATTCCTAAATGGAAAGATTTTAGAAGAAGTATATCTAGAGCAACTTGAAGGATTTGAAACTCATGACCCTAACACTTTTTTTTGCAGGCTCAAGAAAGCTCTCTATGGGTTTAAATAGGCTCCCAAGGACTGGTACGAAAGAGTTGATAAGTATCTCACTAGCTTAGGATTCTCCAAGAATGAAGTTGATCCAAATTTATATTATAAAAGAGATAAAGATGATATGGTAATTCTGATACTGTATGTTGATGATCTACTAATAATAGGTGATGATCATCTCATAGATCAGTGCAAGAAATATCTAACTAGAGAATTTAAGATGAAAGATTTGGGACTCCTTCATTACTTCCTAGAACTAGAAGTATGATAGAATTCTAACAGCATCATACTAAATCAGGGGAATTATACATCAAATATTTTAAAGAAATTTGGAATGTGGAATTACAAACCTATGTCTTCTCCAATGGAGACTAATCTACATGAACTTAAGGAAGTAGCTACAAAATCACCATCCATATATTCTACTCTCTATAGATAGATTATTGGGTCTCTTATGTACTTAGTAAATACAAAACTAGATATTTTCTATGTAGTTAATGCCTTAAGTCAGTTAATGTGCGAACTGGAGGAGATTCACCTAGTTACAATTAAACACATTATGAGGTACTTACAAGGCACTCTTAATCTCAGACTCAAATATGAGAAAGTTTCTTTAAACTTACATGGATTCACTAATTTAGATTGGGGTGGAAGTGTTGAAGATAGGAAAAGTGCTTCAAATTTTTGTTTCAATTTGGGATCAGCAATGATATCTTGGATATGTAGAAAGCAATCTTTAGTAGCATAGAGTTCCATAAAAGCCAAATACATTGCAACAGCAATGGCCTCCTGAGAAGTAGTATGGTTGAGGAAGTTATTTGTGAGATTATTTGGGCAAGCTATGAATCCCATGATTAGTCATTATGATAATCAAAGTTCCATCAAGCTCTTAGTGAATCCAATTTTCCATGACAAGTCCAAGCATATTGAAATTTCTTACCATTATGTAAGAGATATGGTAGACAAGAATTCTATAAAATTGGAATACATTTGCACTACAGATCAAATAATAGACATACTCACCAAACCTCTATCTAGATTGAAGATAGAACACTTTAGGAGGAGACTTGTTATGGTTGAGTTGTAATCCATTTGTGCTCTCTTGATTATTAATTAAATAATTTTATTTTGTCAGGCTATTGACTATTATGGGCTCCACCATTTGTATTCATTTGTATTCATTATTTTAAGAGGTGACGATCTCTAAAAATAATAAACACTTATATAAAACATTACAAGACGTGACAATCTCTTAGATAATGTGCTAAACAATAGAGTTATACTATAAGATCTAGATGAGTTCAAGATCATATTGTGATGTTGACATTGCAATGTTCATGGGTCACAAATTGGATAAAGGAAGAATCTTAGTATTCTCTGGGTTTATCCTATATTCTGGTAGATCTTAAAACTCAGGATCATGTTGTGATATGGAAATACTAGTTTCTATGAAATCATAACTTGGATAAATGAAGAGATTACTCTTAAGATTTATCCTGTATAATATCACTACTGGCAGTGATTTGTCATATCATAGGTTTAGTAATATGAATTTGTATCATGTGTTCTATGATACCACATAATAAGAAGAGACAGATAGATATAGAGTATTAATTCTTTCTTATTCATCTATATTGGTGTTGCTAGATATAACATCCCTCTGTAGGATTATTAGATTAAGAGGGAGTGTTAAGAATATTAACCAAGATAAACCTACAGGTCTAACAGTACAAACCGTACATCCTCTTAATAGTAATATATCTCTAATGTTGGCATTTAATGATATATATATACATATATATACATATATATGTATATATGTACATGTATGTATATATATATATGTATGTATACATATATATATACATATACATATACATATACATATACATCTATATATACATATATATACATTTATATATATATATATATATATGTATATATGTATATGTATAAATGTATATATATGTATGTATACATGTATATATATGTATATATATAAATATATATACATGTATATATATATGTATGTATATATGTATATATGTATGTATATATCTATGTATGTATATATGTATATATGTATGTATATATGTATATATGTATGTATGTATATATCATATATATATACATACATACATATATACATATATACATACATATATACATATATATATACATGTATGTATGTATATACATATATACATATATACATACATAGATATATACATACATATATACATATATACATACATATATATATACATGTATATATATCTATATATATGTATACATATATATACATGTATACATACATATGTATACATATAATATATGTGTATATATATGTATATATGTATATATGTATATGTATATATATGTATGTATATGTATACATATATATGTATATATCATTAAATGCCACCATTAGATATATATATATATATTCAATGGGTGCCAAGTTAGGAAAAGGATATATAAGTAGGTTGTAAATGCAGATTATAGAACACACAATTATTTATATATATATATATATATATATATATATATATATATATATATATATATATATATATATATATGTATGTATGTATGTATGTATGTATGTATGTATGTATGTATGTATGTATGTATGTATGTATGTATGTATACATATATATACATATATACATATATATATACATATATACATATATACATATATATATATGTATATATATGTATGTATATATGTATGTATATATGTATGTATATATACATACATACATACATACATACATACATACATACATACACACACACATAGACACACACACACACACACACACACATATTCAATAGGTGCCACGTTAGGAAAAGGATAAATAAGTAGGTTGTAAATGAAGATTATAGGACACATAGTTACAATAGTCTATTCCTATAAGCATTTTATATCTTGAAATTTATATATGAGATTCTCTATCAAAATATAAGGTTAAATATTTAGTATTGTATCTGCATTATAATAAGTCCTTAATTCATCAATATTCATACAACTTAGAAGATCATTCTTGGCATATAAGACTGGATTAAAAGTTTGATTAAGAGAAAGATTTAGTAAAAACTTTACACTAAATGTTGTAATTGACTCCTAAAATGGTCCATCCTCTAACATGGAAAGTTTGTATTAGTACATCATCTTGTGGGCATTATTCCCACTATGGTTTTCCCATTGATCAAGGGTTTCCCTCGTTAGCATATCTGGTGTAATTGTGTATGTGCATGTTGTTATGGTTGTTGTTTACTTTGGTTGAATGGTTAAGATTATTTAAGTTGGATAAATATTTTAATTATTGGAAAACTGATTCACACCCCTCCCCCCTCTCTCAGCTATCTTGGTGGACTATTGTTTCTAATAGGTCATTCTGACCCAAGAAGTGCACCAGGTCATATGTACTCTCACAAAAGCCCTCCAACCCTCCCATCTTCTCTAAGGGGTACAGGGGGGTGTTAAAGTCTCCCATACACAACATGCTCTCATTCCTCAATGAGTCAACAACTCTTTTTGACTCCTCCCAGACCAAAATTTGCCTATTATGAGTGTTGGTGGCATAGAAATTAAACAAGTTCCATTTATGAGTTTTAGAGACAAAGATAATTACAATGAAATGGGGGTTTAGGAGGACTACCTACTCATCATAGTATCAAGATTATGAAGATATTTTATGCCTCACAAAGCAACCATCGCTACGCTATAAGAGCATTTTGTACTCGACCAAACACACTCAACCACTTATGAAAATATTTGCACCATCATTTTAACTTCCTACAAAAAAATCATGTCCACTTTCAACTCAATGATCTTTCATTTGAATTCACACTGCTTCCTAAGGTTGTTAAGCCCTCTCACATTCTACAAATAGGCTTCATTTTTTCTATATTTGTATCTCCTCTAAGTTTTTTGGCTTGCCTTATGATATATATCTCACTGTCTCCTTCTTATTAATGGTCTTGGTTGGGGGTCTTCCAATTTTCACAATTTTTCCAACATTCACACTTCTCATACACCCTTAATTTTCTTTTGGGTATGGTTCACCCAACATTACTATCCAAGGTGCAATCATCTTTAGCACAAACCTAGATAGGAGAATTCATGTTAACAATAACCAGGATGAAAACCACTAGGGTACCCTTTAGATGAGGTGAATAGTTCCTATTCTTAGAGGCGGTCTTTAGGGAGTCTAAATCTTGGTATTCCCAACCTCCTCTAGAAGATTCAAAGAACTATTCATTGTCTTCCCCTTTGAAGAGTAGCCAACTTGGTCTATATTAAGGAAATCTCCCCTTCTTCAAGTTCACAACCCTCCCCTTTGCTAGTCACTAAGAGCCTACCAAAAATCTCCTTAACTTCTGGGTTAGTATTTTCCTACATGTCAAGGGTCATTTCTACCTCCAAATCCATGCACAATCCTTCATCCTTTTTCTATGGTACCTTACTCCAACCCAAAGCTTGAGTGACTTTTACCCCCATAATCTTAAGTGGCTCTATTATTTCCCAATCTATTTCTTTAGTTTCTTTCAAGATTTTCACCATAACCACACTAGAAAAAAATAATTTCTCCTTTAGCTTCTCACTTCGTCGACATTCCACAACTAGGTGACCAAATATATTACAATTTTGGCAGAAGGGTGCAACATTCTCATACACAATAGGTTGTAACCAAGCACCCTATTTAAATTTTAGGTCCACGACTATATATATGGGCTTTTTCATCACCACATTCATGGAGAATCTAACAAACCTAAGTTTGGCCTTGGTACTAGTGGTTATGTCAGCTTTAATGATGTACCTGATAGAGTCTCACCTGAAAACCCTCTCATCCCTAAATTCTAGAGGGAGCCTCAACAATCTGACCCAAACATGTGCAAGCATATGGAGATCAAAATTTGGGCCAAAACCATGGTTTCTATTTGAAAATTATTAAAAGGTGTTTACCATAATGGCAAGTGCCTTCTAGAACTATGTTTCTATGAGCTTCAACTCTAAAGCTAAATAGAAAGAGAGAGCTAACCATCATAGAGATAGTCATAGATCCAACTAGTCTGCATCTAGCTAAACATCATTTTTTGATCATGTCCACATTAGGTTGAAAAAAAAAAACTTTTGAAGTAGGATCAAGGAGAGTCTAGAAGAGATCAATTCAGCCACTGAGTTGGGTAGTGAAATCTCTGGCCCTATTGATCCCACAACCACCCTAAGTTGTTCTTTAGAATCCACAAGTATCTTGGAACCCAAGACAACTCCTTTCTAGTTTGACTTTGAGGTTGTATCTCCCTTGGAACCCACAACCTTAGTGAAGCCCTTGGGAGGGAGAAGGCCCATACATCCTAGGTCAACAGGAACTCCAACCAACCTAGAAGGGTTCGGTGCAAGATCAAAAGTAAACTTCACATGGGTGTTAAGTGATTTAGTAGAAAGAATCAGAAGAAGGTCCAAATAGGCTTGCTCCAAGTTTGGTGGGGGGGAAAAGCCCCCTTAAGGAAGGGGGATACATGCACAAGAGTTGTAGGCAAGAGTGGTAACTATTCCATAGAAAAAACAATGTTAAAGTGACAAGTCTTATTAGTATAAAGTATCATTGCTATCATACATATCTTTTCTACTCTATATAAAGTAAACATAGATATCAAGATTTTATTGCTTTTTCTTAATAATCTCTTATTAGTTAAACATAATAATTAAACACTAATGCTTCTATATCTCTCAACTTACACTATATAAATGATACAAGATACATGTATGCCACCACATATAATAAATTATACTTATGAAAACAAAAATTTATAACATCAATTATTTAATTTTTATAAATTAAAAAATAAATGAATTTGAATAAATTATTTAGTTTACATAATTTAACTATCGTAAAATTAATTGAACATTTATATGTTGGAAATAACAATGGGAATGTAAGTTCTGGGGGGGCGGGGTGCACTTAAATCTTTTGCCTCTAAAACATATCACCAACATCTATCTCATAACTTCACATGTATACTAAAATAAAATAACATGCATCACATCCATAACATAAAGTAAGTAACGCATAGCATGGTAAATTGGTTACCTAGAAACCCTCCAATGAGAAGGTAAAAATGGGGTGGGGATGACACCCACAAATCTTCACTACTACAGTTGTAAAGTGTGGCCTATTATGGCTACAATGTGTTTGATAATAATCTATAATCTACCTTGTGAAAGGTGATTAAAGCATTTTATGTCCCAAATTATACCATATTTTATCCTTTGTATAACTCTACACACTCCTTTTAATCCCCATTTTCTATACCATTTTATCCTTCTATGTTGCATATGATCTAATATATGTGAGTAATATTTAATATAGTTATTAGAGAAAATATGTGATTAAATAGATGAAATCATATTTATCTAACAAGTTGATAATATGTTATGGTTCTTCCTATCACCTACTATACATCTTCTTGTAGCTCTTTCACTAATCTAAAGCTCCATCACCTTTTAAATATTAAAGGGGAATATTGTAAGCCTTAATTTTTATTGCATATTGTTTCTTACTAGCATGGAGACATATTTTGTTTTCATCAATATTTGTTGCAGAATTTATACATATGACATGAATATGAAGAAGAGTTATGTGTCAAAGGATGGGGATAAAGTTGGACCAAAGATTACCCATTGCTTAGTATTCTAGAGGAAATGGGTGTTAGGAAATGAATAAAAGATATTGTAGTTCATAAATCATGTGAACAACATACCCATCAACCAGATTTGCTCCATATTTATACTTTGTTACAACTAAAACATTTTCAAAATCATAGCTCAAAAATGATGGATGGAAATGAGGCTTCAAATAATACCAACCACTATATCTGCTACAAGTGATATTAATCCATTTGTCACAGATTCATTTCTACAAGCAAGATTTACAAGCATATACATAGGTGTAGAATATAAGAAATATGTGGTTCTATATGCCTTCTATTATAGCAACATTGTTTTAAGCTGATACATAATTTTCTTCCTTCATATTTATTGGTTACAGTCAAAAACTAAGTTGTGCTATTTTTAGGCAACATTAAATATTGTTTTTTATGATCTCGAAGCCATATATACTATCTTGAGCAAAGAATATGTAATGAAAAAAACTTTAGATAAATAAACATAGAACCTTGCATGATTGAAATTGCTTAAGGAAGAGTTGTTTTAATTTCATCACTCAACAAACTGGGGAGGAAGACCCCACTCTGCAGAATGTTGGTGATTTATGTAATTTGAGTTTAGCATGTTTATTTTTCCATAGAATAATGTTTCATTTTAATAGTTAGTTTATATTAACATGTTCACAATCTAATTAATAGAATAGTTGAGTAAAACAACTTATTTAATAGTAAACATATTATTAGTAACTCTTTTCATGTTTTGAAGTTGATACCATGATATCATATTTTCATAAAGAGTTAAAATATTATAGCTGTATCAGATTTATATTAGTAAATTACTATATTAGATTATTTATATGCATAGTGTTGGTATTATTTTTAATGTTTAGTTTTGTTTCTAATGTTCTTGTCACTAGGAATTGACAGTTCCTATTGCTGGGATTTCTTTAATTTTCCATAGATTCCATTTTGTGTGTTGTAGATACATTCATAATCCCCTATCTCACAATTATCATTGCTTGATGGCATACTGCTTGAACACCTTTTGCAAGCTTATACTCTTGGATTGATGCGTATAGACTAGCCAAACTTTATCAAAAAATTGTTAATTCTTTTGTTAATATTTTCCATAGTGTTGGCCTATCAAAAGGTCTTCCTTGTTAAAGGCTTACAAAGACTATTAGGTCTCACCTTGTTAGAGGATTTGAACTTATAATAAAGCAAGCAATTAGTTAAGAGATTTAAAAAATCATGTTATGACTACTTAATTAAGAGATTTTCTCTATATCACCTGTTTGAATGGTTTAGTGCCATGACCCTTTGGCTAGCACCTTTCTGCTTGATGTCATATCTTCTCCTTACTAATTAAACATTGACCCTCTTGATCAAATGCATTTCATCTTTCCTTTAACTTCTATATTATGTTCTTCTCAAACTGATTCTCTAATGCATAGCTCTGTCATAGCCATCTCAACAACCTTGAATTCTCTCTCCAACCTTAGCATTCATCTCTGTCACACACAAACTCTTTAGGGTTTTCCTTGTTAAATAAACATTGGTGGGGATGGATTAGGTGAGAATAAATGACTATGGTTAATCCATATTGTTGTCTTAAGCTTCCCTTTTTTTGATTGGTTACATGTACTAGATAGGGATCATTATATACCTCCATACTTACCTTTCATAATTGTAAAATATGATTATGTTAGCCCAAAAATGGTTTACATAGAATTTTGTACCATTACAAAGAACTATTCCAAAAAGTGTTCACTCGGTACCTGAAGACTTTGATGCTTGGCCTTCACTATGTCCCTAATGCTATAACTCAACTTTTCAATAGCTTGGCACTATCTATTTACTTGACACCTGAATCACCTGGCTTGTGTATTGAATTCAGCACTTGAGTGACTTGACACTAACTATCTATATTGTTTGGCATGCTTTGATCACTTAGCTCACATTTATTGCTCAGCATACACTATGTGTTCTACTAGATTATAACTAAGTGTTTTGTTACTACCTTGTCAAAACTAATCTAAGATTAACAATCTACCCTTTTCATATGAGTGGAAAAAATACTTTCTCATGGCATTTACATTTGTATAATATGCATAAGTCAAACAATATAATTTTTGTTACTTGAATCATATACAAAACTTGAATTTTTCAAAAGTTTGCAAAATTCTCGTGTCTCCCATTAGATGTGTCTCCCATACATTATTACTCCCCTTGATTAAATGCTTTGTTTCTATTTATGCTCTAATATTCATACTAAGTAGATATCTTCCTTGACAAACATTTTCCCTTCAATATTTCATAATCCCCCTTTTCTAACACTTATGTCATTTGGGTTGTACACTTATTGTGCATTTTCCCAAAAATGGCTTTTGAAGCTCCATGATTATCATCAAAGCTACATCCTAGTTATTGGATACTACCTCTAAAGATTGAAAATAAATGTCTAGCCGGGAAGCAAGGTCAACTAAGCCATCATGTTTTGAAAGATGAGAATCTTTCTTCATCAAGGTTTCTGCATAGGCTAGTTCCTTATGCAACACTTCCATGTGAGGAGTTCACATTGACTAGATATTGGTTAAAGTACATTTGATATTAGCATCTTGTGCTTGCCACTTAGCAAGCCTACTTTGAGTGAGTAGTAACATCTAGAAATGTATTTGAATTTGATCAAGAGATAGCTTAATACTACTACCTATGAGCTATAGATCTCTCTGTAGTTAGTCAATATCCTTGTGGGTCTCTTGTATGAATAATTCAATACTGCATAACTTAATTTATGGAGAGAAGATATTCTCTAACATTGTCTTCACACTTTCCATCTCCATTGCTAGATCAACCTATCAAAGTGAAATAGAACTAGATATCTTTTCCAGTACCTTGGTATGAAACTTTCTTTCTAACCATTCTAATAATTTGACATTAGAATACTTTTAATTTAGTTATGGGAGGCTAAAAGCATCAAATAATATGTCTATAGCCTCAAATAATATGTCTTTAATGCCATGTAAGAATTTCTTTTTCTTCTATCCCCTCCTCAATCTTTCTTGCTTCCTTTTCCTTTGAAGAGCTTCATGTAGAATACTCATTTCTTCAATAATGATTGTGTTTAAATCAAACTTTGGGAGCTCAATTACTTCATTTAAACTTACATCATCAATTCATGTAACTTCAACACTCTTGGTTGTGCTAGTACTCAACCTTGATATTTGTAATGGTGTTTCTTGTGTACTTATTCATGGAAGAGTTGTACTACTAAAAGGAGATGTAGAAACTAGCAATGTGACCAATGTCTATAGAGAAATATGTTCCTCAAGCTTAGTAGTTGGTGCAGAAGTCTTCAATGAAGGTGTGAGTGATTCCAACACTTAGTCCTTCAAGGAAACCTTGTACCTTCTCAAGGATAGAATCCCTTTTCCCACACTTCAACTTTCAACAAACTCATAGAACAACTCCTTCGAACTTCTCCACAAATTTCACAAAATGGCTATAAAAGCCAATCTTGGATCTTAGGGCACAAAATTGGAAATGGTCACTACCTAATTCCTTGACTCCAATCCAGGCTTGGAAAACTTCAAGAGAGACATAAGGATCAATTTTCAACTATAGTTTGGATTCCCCAACTTTCACAACTATCAAATGTACTAAGAGGCCTAATTGCTCCTAGTAGTACTTTTATAGGTTTAAGGAAACAACATGTAATTTTCCCAAAGAACTTGGAAAATAAATTATAGTTTCAAATACCCTTTTAGGACTTCTATATATTCTCCAACTTTCAATTCTCTAACCTACTCAAACATCCCTAAACTCAAACAAGCTTCTCAGACCTAATTGGCCAAAAGAGGCTTGGAACACCTAGAAAATAACAAGCATGGGTTCCTAGGTGTAATAACTGACCTAGGAGTTCTTCCTCTAACTTATCTCAACATGAAAAAATCATTCCCAGAGTTCTAGGCTTCCATCTATTCCTTTACCCTACAAACCCTCACCAAATTGGTTGAATCATGTAAATATTCTACCTAGGGCTTGATCATAGCACCTTTAGATCTTCTGATAAAAATATGAAACTTAGTAATCTATTAGTACATCTCTTAAAATTGTAAAATCTAGGAGGCCATTGAATTCCAACCATGGAGTTACAAGTTAGGACCAAAAAGCCATTGAAACCCTTAATTTTAGGGTATATTGAACCAGTCTCAGAAAAATAGTGATATTTCCCTTCAAACTTAACAAAATTTAATGAAATAAAATGATATGGAATCAAGATTCAAAACTCTATCTACTCATGACATTAGATCCAGTCACCCAATGCATATAATTTTTTACATACAATAAATGCTCTAAAAATATGCTTGTTTCTCCTTAAAAATGGTTTGTTCATATAGTACTTCACACCTCTAAATGTTTAAAAAGTGTAGATGCCTAAATACATCATTCTGAATGGTTACAACTAATATTTGAAAGGTTGGGACCATTGGGTGAAAAGCTGCACTTTTGACAAAAAGTTGTTAACAACAAAAATTGGTAATCAACAACTTTTTGCTTAAGACCTAATTACTTGATCAATTTCCTTTCTACAAACCTTATTAAGGTAAATTGATATGAAAACCACATTAAATAATCCTATTCACTCAAAATATGCAATTTTAGGACCATTTTGAACTAAGTGAACTTAGGCTTATAAACATACCTAAAGTTCCTTGACCAAAATAGGATCATTGCTTATTATACACATAAATGAAATTAAAACATCTTTGGTGTATGGATCACCATATGCCTTGATCCACTTTTTTGTTGGTTGAACCACCTTGGTGCCCTGCACCATACTCCTCTAGGCAAAAGACACTCAAGTCCCTTAAGTGGGAATGTATACAATTTTGAGACCAATTTTCTCAATATCTTTTAAAGATATCCAAGTTGATTCTTCCAAAGGTTTATCCTACCACATGATCAAATACTCATAATATGTATTCTTTCTAGTCTTCCTGTTGATCCTCTTTTCTAAGATACATTCAACACTTGGAGGTTTTTGTCTTGGTAGGTTTTGAAGTACATCATTAGAATGTTCATCACCAATGTTAGTAGTACTAGAAGTCTTATATGCATAAATATAAGATACATTAAATATTGGTGAAAGATCTATATTATGAGCTAAATCAATCTTGTATGCATTCAAACCACATTGTTTGAGAATTTGGAATATCCTAATATTTTTCATATGTAGCTTCATATACTTTCCTTTAGGTAGTTTTTATTTCTTAAGGTGGACCATGACCATTTCCCCAACCTTAAAATGTATTTCTATCCTCTTCGTGTCTATTTCCTTATTGTATTTTTGAGAATTCTGATGCAATCTCTCTCTGACTTGTTGGTGGATATCTTTCATCACTTTAGCAAAATCCTCTGTCAATGCGCTCCTTTGACCAATGTTCTCTACTGATTTAAGTTCAAATACACACCTTGGATGAGAACCATAGATGATTTTGAAAGGACTGAGGCCTATACTTCTATTTATAGTCATTATAGGAGAATTGAACATGGGGTAAGATAGTATCCCATACAACACCATATTCCTTTGTCAAGCACCTAAGAAGGTTACCTAGGGATCTATTTATGACCTCAATTTTCCCATTAGATTTTGGCTGATAGGAAGATGATATAGCATGGTTAATTCCCAGTCTCCTCCACAAGGTATTCCAAAAATACCCTAAAAACTTAGGGTCCCTATTTGAAACAATGGTTAGAGGTAGTCCATGAAGTCTTACTATCTCTTTGAAGAATAGGCCTACAATGCTAGAAGCATCATGTTCTTTCTTATAAGGTAGAAATTTTTCCATCTTGGAAAGTTTTTCTAGAACAACATATATACTGTCATATCCAGCTTTGGTCATAGGGAGTCTTAAGAGAAATTCCATGCTAACTGAAACCCAAGGCTTTGTAGGTATAGCTAATGGTGTGTATAACCTTTGATTTGAACTTTTCCTTCTAGCCCTTTGATAGATCAAGCAAGTCTCCCAAAATAATTTAATGTCAATCTGCATTCTAGGCTGAAAGTAGAATCTCCTTACAACCTCCAAGGTTTTGTCAAGGCCAAAATGACCAACTAGACTCCCACAATGTTTTTCCTTAATTATGTTTTCCCTCATAAAGAACTGATGTATACATAATTGAATCTTATTAAATGAGAGGCCTTCTTGAATGATAAACTCTCCAAAATCAATGTGGTGCCTATCCCCTAACTCCAAACAAACTTGGTAGGTTTCTTTAAAATCTTCATCATCGATGTGGATATCTTTAAAGGTATGCATACCTATAATTTCCAACTGTACTTCTTGAATGGCTAGGTTTCTCCTACTTAGAGCATCAATTTTTTTCTAGCCACCCTTTCTTGTGTTTGATAGAGAAGGTGTAAGACTATAGGTACTCCATCCATCTAATGTGCCTATGGTTCAACTTCTCCTATCTATTCAGAAAACTCAATGTTTGATTGTCAGTGTAAATAATAAATTCCTTAGGTAATAAATAATGTCTCCATTTCCAAAAGGATTGAACCATTTCATACATCTCTAGATCATAGGTGGAGTATTTTTGTTTTTCTTCATAAAGTTTTTCACTAAAAAAGGCTTTAGGCCTGCCTTCTTGACTCAAGACACCACAAATTTCCTTCTTCCTAGCATCACACTCTATAGTGAAGTCCGTGTTAAAACTAGGCAAAACTAGTATAGGTTGTCATGCCATCCTTGTCTTCAAATATTCAAATGATTGGTTTGCATCCTTAGCCATTAAAATTCACATTTTCTTCCCCCATTGACAATAGCAATCATAGGTTCACTTATCTCAATGAAGTTCTTAACAAATTTTCTATTGCAACTATCAAGGTCATGGAAGCTTTTTACCTCCCTAGTTGATCTTGGAGTAGGCCAATTTAGTATGGCTTCTACTTTTGAGGGATCCATATTTAGGTTTCCTTTGGATATGACAAACCCAAGAAATACAAGTTCCTCCTACAAGAACACACACTTGTCCAAGTTGATCTTTCAATCCTCCTCATGTAACCTCTTCAATATGATATCAAGATGCATTAGATGTTCTTCTTTATCTTTATTAAAAATTAAGATATAGGTTTGAGGACCTCATTCATTAACCTTATAAAAGTGCTTAGAGAATTTCATAGGCCAATGGGCATTACAACTCATTCAAACAAGCCTTCATTGGTTTTGAATGTAGTTTTTCATTCATCCCCCCCTCTCTGATCCTTATCTAGTAATAGCCACTCTTCAAGTCAATTTTGGAAAAATACTTTGCACTCCCTAGACAATCCATGAGATCTTCCATTCTAAGCATTGGGAATCTATATATGATACTAATCTTATTGATTTCTTTGGAGTTAGTGCATAGTTTCCATGTACAAGTACTATTGGAACAACATATAGGCTAATACTTTTCCTTATGAAACCCTTCTCTAGTAGACCTTGTATCTTCCTAGCCACTTTTGTATTTTGATCTAGTGTTAGTTTATAGGCATCCTTATTAGGCAATGTGGAAGTCAAGATGAGGTCAATATAGTGACTAATCTCTTGCATAGGTGGTAAGGTGTTTGTTCTTTCATCAATAATTATTCCTTTGTATGAGTCTAATAGGTTTGCAACTTATTTTCGACCTACTCTCATAATTGGCTTTGCTATCATTTTGGGTTTCAGAATTATGGAAAAACATGGGACATTCTCCTCATTTAGGGCTTTTGAGAATTCTTTCTCCCAACCTAGGGTCACATTATTACTCAAGGATCTTCCCCTTTCACCCATAGGCAATGGTGTCATAGTATAACTTACCCCATCCTTAGTCAATGTATACACATTCATTTTCCCCTCATGTTGGGTATCAACATCATACTACTATGGTCTCCCTAAAAGAAGATGACATGCATCCATGCTGGTTACTTCACACAAGACCTTGTATTTGTATTCCCATATTTGAAATTCTACTCAACATTGTTCATTTATTGTGGTTTGTTGGTCCTTATTTAGCTAAGTACCTAATAAGGGCTTGAGTGTGGAAATTTCTTCAAACCAAGCTTATTAATCATCTCTATTGAACCAGAATCAACAATAACCTTAAAAACCTTTCCATTTACCTTGCAGTGTGTCTTGGATAAGGTTTTCCTTTGGGAATGCTCCATCTACATTGGCATATTGAAGAGTTTTCTATTGAACATGATGCATTCTCCTTGCTCTGGCGAAGTAGGTCTATAGATGCTTCAATGGTAAGAGGTCACCCTTTGATAGTCCTCCTCTTGGGCAAGTTGTACTCTCCTATCACTATTTTGGTGGCTTGTGCTCGCTCCACCCTTGGTTGGACATTTGAAGGACTGATGGACTACTTGGTGTTAGAAAAAATATCTTCCAATGAACACATGATTGCTTCTTCCATTTAATCTCCCCTACCTCCTCTAAATTTTCCTCTAGAGCTTGTGTCCTTATCACTATCCTCATTTCTTGACTCTCCTTGAGGCCTTGGTGTTGACCTCCTTCCTTGGAACCTTCATTTACCTCTATAGTTAGTTCCCCTCTCTTTATTCTAATGATTCTTCCTCTCTATTTTGTCCTCAATCTTGAGAGAAAATTGATAACACTTGTGTGCTGATTCTACTAATGCTAAAATTAGTTCATCTTGTATGTTGTAGTTGAGGCCATTTATTTACCTAGCAAGCTTTTGTTTTTCATTTTCATATACCTTATCCTTGAGTTAATGTATGAAAATCTTGGGTATAGGTACACACATCCATGCTCCTCTATTTAAGGTTCTACAATTTCTTATGAACCATTATCTCATAGTCATTAGGAACAAATTGGTTCCTTATCTCTACCATCATCCTCATCCATGTGGATATGGGATTCTTTTCCTCTTCCATCCTCTCATTTTGAAGGAAGTTCCACCAACACAAAGCTCTAGTCCCTTCATTTTAGATTATGTTGTCTTCACCTTCTGACTTGCAAGGATTTCCTCATACTTAAAATAGTTTTCAAGGGCCTCTAGCTACTGCATGCATACTTTAGGCTCCATTTTCCCATAAAACATGGGTGAGTCTCCCTTTTCCTTCTTTCCTACCCTTTGTAGGGCTGCCATAATCATCTGCTAATATTTAGGCACATGGGGCAAGAGGTCTTCCTTCTCTCCTACTCCTTCAGACTCTTCTTGGTCTCCATTGCACACTTGCCCTTTCAACTTCTCAATATCTCTTCTCATAGTCCTATTTTCCTCTCTCATGGCTCTTTCTCATCCATCTACTCTTTCACAATATTTTTTGACTCTATGTTAGTGATCCTCAAGGGAACATCCTCTTCTACCATTTTATCCTTCAACTAGATCTTAGTGGCTATGATACCAGTTGGTGCAAAGGTCTTCAACAAAAATGTGAATAAGTCCAACACTCAATCCTTCAAGGAAATGTTCTAACTTGTCAAGGGTCTTGAAGACTCCCTTTTCCCACACTTCAACTTTCAAAAAACTCCTAGAACAAATCCTTTGAACTTCTCTACAAATTTCACAAAATGGCTCTAAAATCCAACCTTGTATCTTAGGGTACAAACTTGGAAATGGTCACTACCCAATTTCCTGACTCAATCCATGTCTTGGAACACTTGAAGATGGACCAAGTTTCCACTATAGCTTGGATTCCCCAACTTTCACAACTATCAAATGCACTAAGAGGCCTAATTCCTCCTAGTAGTACTTTATGGGTTTTAGGGAAACATGGAACTTTCCCAAAGGACTTGGTAAAAAAATTATAGCTCTAAATACCCTTTTGGGACTTCTATCTATCATCCAACTTTGAATTCTTTAAACTACTCTAGCACCCCTGAACTCACATAGGCTTCTTAGGCCTAATTGGCCAAAAGAGTCTTGGAACACCTAGAAAATAACAAGAATGGGTTCCTCGGCACAAGAAATGAATTGGAAGGTCTTCCTCTAACTTATCTAAACATGAAATAATCATTTCCCAAGTTCTAGGCTTCCATTTCTTGAGTTACAATACAAACCCTCACCAAATTGGTTGAATACATGTGAATATTCAACTTAGGGCTTGATCATAGGACCTTTAGATCTTCTAATAAAAATCTACAACCTAAAAATCTATTAGTACATGTCATAAAATTTTGAAACTAAGGAAGCTATTGAATTCCAAGCACAGAGTTACAAGTGAGGACCAAAAAGCCATTGAAACCCTTAATTTCAGGGTATGGTGAACTAGTCTCAGAAAAATAGTGATATCCCCCTTCAAAATTAACAAAAATGAATGAAATAAAATGGTATGAAATCAAGAATCATAACTCTATCCAATTATGACATCAGATCTAGTCAACTAGTCTATACAATTCTATACATACAATAAATGCTCAAAAAAAATTATTATTCCTCCTTTAGAATGGTTTGTTCATACAATATTTCATACCTTTGAATGTTTCTAGAGTTTAGATACCTAAATACATCATTTCCAATGTTTAAAAATGATATTTGAAAGGTTGGGACCGTTGGGTGAAAAGTTTCACTTTTTGACAAAAAGTTGTCAATAACAAAAATTGCTAATCAACAACTTTTACAACTTTTCACTTAAGACCTTATTACTTGATAAATTGCCTTTCTAAAAACCTTATTAAAGTAAAATAATTTTTAAAATAGATTAAAGACTCCTATTCACTCAAAATATAAAATTTTGGGGCCATTTTGGACTAAGTGAACTTAGGCTTATAAACACACCTAAAGTTCCTTGACGAAACATATGATCATTGCTTATTAGAGACATAAATGAAACTAAAACATCTTTGATGTATGGATCACCATATGTCTTGATTGACTTTTTTGTTGGTTGAATCACCTTGGTCCCCTACACCAATATTTGCAATGGTGTTTCTTGTTTACTTGGTCATTGAAGAGTTTGACTACTAAGAGGAGAAACTGCCGATGCGATCAATGTCTATATAGTAATATGTTCCTCAGGATTAGTAGTCAAATCTAACTCTTCAATCCTAACATCTTCCTTTTGTACTTCACTATATTATGGTGGATTAGGTACAAGACTTGCTTCCTGACTTGTATGTACTTCATTTCATCCTTTTCAATATTTACCACTATTGATAAGCCTAAACTTTATAGGTTAGGCACTGATGTATCTACATGTTGTGCCTCTACCTCTTTCATCTGAAATACAACTATGGACATTTCAATTGGTGTCACTTCTGTGACCTCTTGTTGTTCCTATTTTATGCTTTAATTGTGTGATAGATCTTGTGACTCCTTTTCCCCCACCTCTATAGTAGATGGGGACACATGTAATGTGCCATTTGGTGTCTCCCCTATGGATACAAGGTCTACCTTTCAAAATTAATCAATTCTCATCAATATAGGATTTTTGCAAAGCATTGTTGCATTGGTAGATTCATGTAGGATTTTATTCAAGTCATCCTCAGTCAAAAGATTCACATTGTGTGCTGAATTATCATAAAAATCCTTGATAATAACAATGGAGTCCTATCCAGGGCCAAATCTAGGGCCAAATGGAAAGCTGGAATGGGAGACAAAATTCTTTTTTGGCAGGACATCTGGCTTTTTCAGGAACCACTCAATAACCATCCTTCTTTTGGCAGGTGGGCTGATCAGGCAATAGGTAGATATGGTATGTTGGTTAGGAACTACATAAATTAGAATGATTGGCACAATCTAGCGGAACTTTCATAGGATCTCAAGCCTTTGATGGCCTCTTTGAATGCTATTAACATCAACTAGATAGGCAATGCCTTAGTCTGGGGAGACTCTTCTAGAGGCCATTATACTGTAGCCTCAGGCTATCTTTCCCTTGTGGGAATAGGGGAGAAACCTATTTGGGCCAAGGACTGGACCCTTGGATTAACGCCCAAAATCAACATTTTCTTTTGGCTCCTCTTGTAAGACAAGATCCTTACCCTAGATAATTTAGCCAAAAGAGGCCAAATTATTCCCAACAGATGCTACCTCTGTAAAATTGACCTGGAAACGGTTAATCACATTTTCATTCACTGCCCCTTTTCCTCTAGAGTGTGGAGTCTTCTAATTTCCAATATGAACTTCTACTAGTGCCCGCCAGCCAGTATCTAAGATCTTTATTCATTGGAGAAGCAATCACAAAGGCCTAGAATCCCAAATTTTGAGTTCCTGGATTATCCCACACTTTTGCTAGGGAATCTGGAAGGAACACAACAACAGGATATTCAGAGATAGAGAAGCTCCTGAGGGTATTATAGAAGAGAAAATTGATAGCCTCATGAAAGAGAACTATTCCACAACTAGAGATAGAAACATAAAGGATGAAGGGAAAATTAAGACCAGGAAAGAAGACAGGATCAAAAGAAGACAGCAGGCTTCTTGGTCTCTCCCCCCCAAAAATTGGCATAAAGCCAATTTTGATGGAGCGGCTAAGGGGAACCTTGGTCTTGTCGGATGTGGTTGAATCATAAGAAACAGCTTGGGAGGGGGCATTGCTGCTATCTCTTGCCCTATTGGTCACCAAACCAACCATTTGGCTGAAACCAGTGCGGCCAGACTCACTGTTAAGCTGGCCCTAGACTCAGGGATTGAACAACTGTGGCTTGAAGGTGACTCAAATATAATTAATTGTATTTTAGGAGTAACCAAACCATCATGAACCATTGAAAGCATAATTGAGGACCTAAAAATGGACTTGAGAAAATTTTAAAATTACCACGTCAACCATGTCTACCGTGAAGCTAACATGGTTGTTGATTGGTTCACAAACGCAGCGGTCACATTCAATTCGGTGATGACGTGGGGAAACAATAATCATTTTTCGGCAGCAGCTATTGAGCTCATCTGAAAGGAGCAAATTCAAGGTACCAACTCTAAATCTTTTTATGATGATGACACATGCTAAATCATGTTTTAAAAAGGGAATCAATAGGAGTTATGCGGAACCCCCACCATTTCATAATAACGTGTATGGATTACATGAGCAGAAGAAAGCCAGAGTTAAACCCAAAAACATGTGCATTAAAGCTCTTATCGTTAGCGATTTTTCCATCTTTGAGCTCTGTAATTCTATTTAGGGTTTAGGGTTAGAGTGGCATAAAATCACAATAGTGGGAGAAAGGATTAGAAGGGAGCCATGGGGAGAAACAGAGAGATGGAAAGAAAAAGGGAAGGTTTGGAAAAAAATCTAGAAGGGCAGCATAACTAGCTTCATGGAGAGGCTCCATGGTTTTGACGCGGGGGTTACCAAGATAATGGTTGAAACCTGGCACAACGAAAAGGTCATAATTGATGGTGTTTCCCACCAAATCACAAAGGGTCTCATTGCAGAGGTGACAGGCTTCTCCAAGGAAGGCATTAACTTCTTCAAGGATAAGAAGATGTATGCCAATGCTGTCAACGATTTCGTCAAGAATGACAAGGAGAAAAGCAAATTGGTAAAGATTGACACCTTTTACGACATAGATTCCATCAAGAAGTTCTGGGGGCTTGTTCTGAGGATCATCATAGAGTATGTCACTTTGGAGCCTAGGTTTGATAGAGTCAAAACCCATCATTTTGTTCTGCTTAATCATTTTAGACATAAAGTGAAAATCTCCTTTCCTTTCTATATTTTTACTTCTTTGACTAAGAATATAGAGAGTTACAAAAAATGTCCTGTCAAGAATCCCACCCTTCATGAAGGTCTTCTGCTCCTCATTTTTGAGTTTCTGAAAACCCAAACAAGAGTCAAGCCCATTGGGGCTTTGGGTGGCTCCTTGGAGGACACTTCTAGCTCAGAATTTGGGCAAGTGCGTGTTGTGAAATATGTCAAGTCTGAAACCCCAAAAGCCAAACCCTCTCCCCGCTTCCCTAGTAGGAAGAGCCCCAGGTGCCCTTCCCCTAACCCCCCTACCCCTCATCCTAAGGAGTCTAGTAAGGAGTCAGACACAGAGTCAGAGGAAGCAGATTTGATGGTAGAGAAGGAAAGTGAGTTGGAAGACAACAAGGAAAAAGATAATGACAAGAAGGAGGTGACCCCCTTGGTAACCCAGGATAACCCCAAGAAAATTGGACCAAACCCCTACCCATGATCATCTCAAAGATAATTCTGATTTTCCCCCTAGCCCCATTGCGCCCACCTCCCCCATGGAGATCCCCATTTTGCCCCCAGAAGAGATGATAGAAATTATAGTTAAAAAGGGAGGGGAGGCCATCAGGAAAAATAAGAGAAGAGCCTGGAAAAATTTCAATATGGATAGTGTTAGCATGGGCATTGTTAGAGAACCTGCTAAAATCCAAGTGTTGGGGGATCTTGATAGTAGCACCCACTATGACGAGCTCCTTGACTTGACTCTTCTGGTTCTCTCTGAAAATGCTTGTGGAACAGGTTTCAACTTCCTCAATAATGCAAAGAACAACCTGATTGACAATTTTTGCTCCATTAAGTAGCTTTTTCAAGAAATTGAGACTCTGAAGGATAGGTCCAACCAGACCAACAATAGTGGGGAAGTCAAGGATCATGAGGCCAGAGGTAGTAAAGACCAGGTGGGCAACCAAGAAAAAGATAGAAGAAAGGACCCCAGTGACAATCAGGAGGACAGAATCACCCAGCTCGAGCAGAAGGTCCAAAGGCTGGATTTTGTCCACCAGGTTGTGACTAAATAGGTTGTGGATACCCTCCATACCTTGAATGAAAATATTGTTAATCTAGGGGACTATCTGACCAATGGTGGTCTTGTGGGGAACGTGGAGCAGAGTACAGAGAACAGAACTAGCCGAGAGGATCCTCAGAAAGAGACTAGAATCCAAGAAAGCCAGGGGGACCAGATGCATTCCCCCCCCGCAACCTAGGAGGAGGAGGCCATCTAGAGTGAAAGTGACACTACAGAACTCCTACAAGCAATGGAGAAGAAGGGACACTAGTCTGCCCGCCAGGCTCTATTCCTGGCCTTTGCTTTCCTGGCTTCGAGCCTTTTTTTTCTGGCCTTTTGAGGCTATTTTTTGTTTTTTCTGACTTTTATGCTTTAAGTTGTTTAATGCTATAAAACTTTGGGTTTTAGGATCCCTGTAAAACCTGTTTTCCAAATCAAAAACAATGGAGTCCTATTGACTCTCTTTGTTTTTATGTAGAGGACTACTACTCAACACTTGTACATCATGTATATCCTATTACTCATCTTTAGTTGTGGCTTCCTCTATTGTTTCCTCAATACCTACCACATCAACTTCCTTGACTGGGTTATCATCCTTTTCTTTCTCTCCTTCCATATTCTTGTTAGGTTCTTATATTTCTTGCTCACCTTTCTCTATGACTACTAGAGTAGTTAACCCATAGATTGATTTCCAAATGGATGTACTTTTGTTAACCATATCTTTAATATTCTTCTTCAATATATGGAAAGTTCTATATTTAAGGTAAAGTTTACTTTTATTTTTTTCCATAACTTTAGAAATCTTCCTTTTCTTGAATACTAGCATAACTTGGGCTAATTTTGTTTCCCTTATTTGTCTCTCAATTTGTAAGTTATCTTGTCATTTTTTCTCAAATCTGTTATATTGACTTTTGGGTGGTGAATTGGCAATTTCTAGAGGAGGTTTCTTAAATGTAGTCATGTCGTATATGGCCTCCTCTACTTTATTCTTATCAAATTTTCCTAACTTATCAAAATCTACATGTGTGAAATTAGATAAATCTACATTTGTAGTAATATTTTCACAAAAATTATCAATATCAGAACCTTGTATTGAATCAAGTCATTTGCCTCAGTCTTCTCCTCATATAAATCTGTCTAAGGTGTTCTCTTATTCCTTAGTCTTCTTAGTAGGCTCACTTGACTCTGTTGTATCATTTTCTCTCTTGCCTTTATACTTTGTCACTTCTGTAGCCTTAACATTGATTTCCCTTATGCTTGACCTAGTTATTGGTATAGTTGGCTTTTGTTGTGGTTTCTTCACAGGCTTCTCTATTTTCTCCATTGTCTTCTCCTTAACTTTCCTCTTCTTGGTCTCTTCCTTAGGTTCTTCCTTGGCTTCTTATCACTTGACACCTTCTGCATCATCACCTTGATCCTCACCTACACCTTGTGTTAATTATAATGGGCCATGGCCTTATTCCTCCTCCTCCTCCTCCTCTTCTTCTTCTTCATCTCCTTCACCAAATCTCTCTGTCAACTTCTTAACCAGTTCATTCTTATATCTAAGAACTATAGCTATCTTCAAATCAATTGTTATCCTTGATTTGGCTTCCTCATAGTTTCCAAATGAGGTTGCACTCTTGTCATTATCTTCTTCTAATAAAGTTTTTATTGTTACAAAGGCTTCATCTTCATTGATCTTATATGGTAAGGTTTTCAACTATCTAACCTTGGGTATTGTTTCTTGCACATATGTGTGGTCTGCATCCACTAGGAAAAAAACATCAACATAATACTTTTCCACTAAGGATATTGGAATCCTCAATCTCTGCTTCATGGATTTCTTAAAATCCCCAAAATAACTAGTCATCATTGACTCAAGTTATCTCCAAGATACTCAATAAATTTTGAAATCTATTATGCAATTGACCTAGTTGGCCAAAGGTGGGGAAGGTGTTTCGCACATAAGAGAATATGCAAACAAGAAAAGAACCAAACTTGCATGATGCACTTTTAGCTTTCCTGATGGCCTCCAAGTTTTCTTATAGTTGTTGCAGTTATAACTTGACAAGGTCATAGGAATGGTCTCTCTTTACTATTTTGTAACCCAAATCAACAACCATACAAGAAACACTATTCAGTTCGATAGACCAAAAGAACTTGTGAGATATCACTCTCACTACAAAGGCAACTAGGAGATTCGATATAGTAAATTTGTATCTTATTCCATATGGCACCTGTATTCTTTTCAATGGTTTCCTTTGCATTAGTTCTCATACTCTTAAGTCGATCAAGGGTAGGGTACCTTGTTACTCACTTTAAAATCCTCTTTGTGATCTTAATTGGTCCACCTTCTAACCAAATATAATTGGCATATATGCAACTCATAACAATTCTAATCCATTTAGTCTTGAACATTTGAGGAAAATATAGGACACACATTAACCCTTCCTATTCAACAATTTTATTCTCTTCCCTCAAGACTGCATTATCAAAATTTTTACCATAGGCATCTCTTATTCCTTATCTACTACCTCTCTAATCTTTCTAGTATAACAACATCTAACATCTTCGATAATGAGAACCTTTGATGGTATCATGGATAATGGGGTAGAAGCAAGGAGTTGGGTCTCAATTCTGTGGAAGTTTGTGGATCAAGATCATGCTCCTTTAGAAATGGGTACCCATTTTTAAAAAAATGGGTACCTATTTTAGGCTTGGGAACCCAATCCTAAATTTAAAAAATGGGCACCTATTTTTTAAAAATTGAGTACACATTTTTTATTTTCAAAAAATAGGTACCCATTTTTTAAAACATAAAAAAGTTGTATTTTTTAGAAATGGGTACCCATTTTTGAAAAGTAAAAGACAGGTACCCATTTCTAAAAATTTAATATTTTATTTTTTTGGGGAATTTTGCATGCCGATTTGACATTTTCAAGATGGATACCCAATTTTTGAATTTCAAATAACAGGTACCTATTTCTTACAACATTGGGTGAGATTTTTTTTCTTCCACCTCAAATTTTTGTTTGAGATACGCTTGTGAGACCAAGCCTATGCCTTGACCTCTCAAGATTTGGCCAAGGCACTAAACTAACAAATTCATGCCTTGCCATAATTTTTAGAGGGTCTTCCGGATCAAATTTTTTTATGAAACAAAAACCCATTAGAGCTCTCATTGTCATGATTTTAAAAATATAAATTTTATAGTGCTATAATTTTATTTACTATTTTTGCATTATTTTTTAATGAAAGGTGGTACCTAAATGTAAAATAGTGAAGTTCACTAAAACTTTAATAACTTTTTTATTTTAGAATTTTTCTTAAATTAATTTATATGTCATCAATCTACATACAATTCTTTTGAGGTTTAAAAAAGATTTTTTGATAAAAGTGAAATTTTGATCAAATTATGGTGTCTGTATATGAGAGGTTTTAGAATTTACCTTTATAACCAATTAAAAATTAATACTAAAAAAATTATTCAATAATAAATTAAGGAAAAATATTGTTATCAATCTTAGGTCTATTAGGTAACTCCCTTTAAAATAATTTATGAAAATTAATTCATTTGTGTCAAATTATGGTGTCTGTACATGAGTGTGGTATGGTCCTAAAATAGGCATTTTGAAAAAGTAGTTTTTAGAGATCCATACCAAAAACAAAATCTATCATATGGGTACACAAATAAATTACATATTCAAAAACTAGATTCCAAACATTAAAATTTTTATTTCTAAAGTTTTTTATATTCAATCTCTAAATGCCTCATATTTTGACATCAATTGACAAAAAAAAATTCAAAAATAGGAAAAACAGTTCCACTTTTTGCCCAAAAGTGAGACTCAACTTCTTGCACTTACCCAATGCACTAGACATATCTCCTATGTAATAAATTTAACAAATATCATGAAATAGGGATTGACTAACATTATTACTTATCAATTAAACATTGAAAACCTCTTTCCCCTCTTTCCTAATAGTTGGAGAAGAACTAGCTGCCATTTTGATTACCTAGGGTTTGCAAGAAATAAAACAACATAACTCGACAATAGCTAAATACCTTTCAAATTAGAAGAAAAATGTTGAGTATTTCTTGAATTCAGTTCACAAATATTAGAATCTTCTTTTTCAATTCTCCTTCATTCTCTTCATGTGATCTATAAACTCTGGTAAGTGAAAATTAGTCAAAATTTGACTATATAGCCCTTCATATTTGACATTAAATGCTCACTTCTTACATAGTTAGAAGCTCAACTATCATAGGAATCTCAGCATGCTTGGTTAATATGGTGAGTTTGACACTTACTACCATGTCTCCCTAACTCGACTATAACCACTATTCCTCCCCATACTCAGCAACAAAAATGAAATCTTCTATGCTTAGCACCAACATAGAAAACAATGAAACTATAGATTTCCTCTAGGTTGTAGTCACTACATTGCATCTTAATTCATGCATATATGATATTTTTAGATCTTAGATTCTTGGAATTGACGTATAATATAAAATTTCAAATATCAATCCCATACATACCTTGTATTACCTAGTTGTGGGTGATGTGTTCACCTAATCCATTAGATGCAGTGACCTAATCTAGTCTTGATGTACTACATTCTTCCTTCTTTTTCCATGCATGTCTTGTTTATTTTCACCTTTACCTTCTCAACATTGACCTTTTCTTTGCCTTTACTAGTTTCATTACTTGGCATTGGTGACCTACTTTGATAGTTTCTGTTGACATGACCAATCTTGAGACAACTAAAGAATGTAGTTTCACTCAACCATCTATTGTAGTTGCCTCTAAAATGTGTTCTAATGCAATTTTCAAGAGCATGTCCATATTCTTGACATTAGTGACAACTATACCTTGTGTTGTAATCCCAATCATAGTAGTTTCCATTTTGTTGTACCTTTGTTTGCTTGTTTGATGTCCACTTGGCCTTAGATTTACATTCATATGCTTTGTGTCCATAATTATGACAATTGTAGTAGTATCCTTCAAATTATGAGTGCTCATGGTCTTGGTCTTCCATTCATTTTCTTGACATCCTTTTTTTTAGTAGTTGTAGCAATATCCTCTATAATTCTACTTGGGGTTATGATTGCTAGTTTTTCTCCTACAAATATTTTTTATATGACCCAATTTTCCAAAATTATGACAAGTAGGTTTGTAGTTCTTACCTTTTTATTCCTTTTCTCACCACTTTTAGATGATTCTCCTTTCTCAGTATTGGTATATCCCAATCTAGTAGTATCATTGCTAGGTCATGGAGATTTCATCAATTTCTTAAAGTGTTTGATGGCTTCACTTGGTTTGTTGAATCTTTTATTGAATTCCTTCTATTCTCTTAGTTCATTTCTTAATTGATTATTCTATAACTTTGAGGTTGTGATCTCAATGTCATTTCCATTTAATTCATGGTTTCCAAGCATCAATTGATTCATTGTACCCAATTGCATGTTAGAAAGCTTTTACACATTTAAAGTCTTCTCTTCAAGTCTGTTAGTCAGTATCCTTTTGTTATCTTCAATCATGATTTTGTCTTCATCAGATTTATTTTTTTGTTCAATCACCTTACATAGTAATATTGATTGGACTTCTTATTCTATCTTAAGATTTCTAACCTCTTCAATTAGGACATTGTTCTTTTCCATCAGTTTTGCAATTACTACATCAAATTCACTTGAGTTTCCATTCTTAAAAAATCTAGTAGTGCCTTCTTCTTGATATTGTCATTTTACTAAATAGTCAATTCCTTTCTTCTATTTAATGAACATTGCAATTCATCTCTTGCCTCCTTGAGTTGATGCAGAAAAAGTTGTATTTCAATCTTTTGGTTCTTAATATTCTTTCCCAACTTGTAGACTTTCATCTTCAAGATCTTACCTCCAAACCTATAAAAATTCCTTTCTAGAGAACTAGGCTCCAATACTAATTATTGGAAATAACAATGCCAAAATAAGTTCTTGGGGGGGGGGGGGGGCGCATGGTGGCATGAATCAACACTTAAAATTTTTGCCTCTAAAACATATCACCAACAGCCATCTCATAACTTAATGTGTAAACTGAAATAACATAACATGCATTACATCTATAACATAATGTAAATAACATAATATAGCAAATTGGTTTCCTAGAAACCCTCCAATGAGAATGTAAAACTAGGGTGGTGATGATATGCACAAATATTCACTACTACAATTGTAAAGTGTGGACTATTATGGCTACAATTTGTTTGATCATAATCTATGATCTACCCTATGAAAGGTTTGCACTGTTAAAGGCTTTCAAAGACTATTAGGTCTCACCTTGTTAGAGTATTTGAACTTACAATAAAGGAAGCACTCGGTTAAGAGATTTACAAAAGCCTGCTAGGGCTACTTGGTTAAGAGATTTTCTTTGTACCACTTGTTAGAATGATTCAACACCATGATCCTTTGGTTAGCACATTTCTTCTTGATGTCAAATCTTCTCCTTACATATTAAACCTTGATCCTCCTAATCAGATGTGATGCCTCTATCCTTTCACTTCTATACTTCGTTCTTCTCAAACTTATTCTTCAATGCATAGCTCTGTGATAGCCATCTCAACCACCATGAATTTTATATCTACACTTAGCATTCATCTCACACACACACACACATGCAAACTCTTTAGGTTTTTCTTCATTAAATAAAAATTGGTGGGGATGGATTAGGTAAGAATCAATGGTTGTAGTTGATCCATATTTCCACCTTAAGCCTCCCTCTTTTTGATTGGTTGCAGGTACTGCATAGGGATTCACAATATACCTCCATACTTATCTTTCATAATTGTAAAATAAGATTATGTCAGCCCAAAAATGGTTTACATAGAAGTTTGTGCCATTACAAAAACTATGCCAAAAATTGTTTACTCGAGATTAGAAGACTCTAATGCTCAATTTTTCCTATACTCCTAATTTTGTAACTCAAATTCTAAATAACTTGACACTATCTATTTACTTGACACCTAAATCACTTGGCATATGTATTCTACTCAACACTAACTATCCATATCTCTTGGCATGAATTGGCTAACAACTTATGCTCGGTATCCTTTGATCACTCTACTCACACTAATTGCTCGATGAACACTAGGTGCTTTGCTAGATTATGACTAAGTATTTTGTCACCGCCTTGTCAAAAGCAATCTGAGATTAACATTACATTTATATTTATGGTAATGCTTATTGAATGAAAACCCTAATTGAAATCTAAAAATTATTAAATTATGATCTAAAAAAGCTAATTGAATAAATTATTATAATAATATTTTGTACTTTTGTCTCTGAATTTTGATTAATTTATCTCTTGGACCACTTTTTTATTTTATTTTTCATACAATGTAAACCTTGTAGGCCCTTTTTTTAATCCTTCCAGAAGCCTCCTTGAAGCTATTTATAAACCTAGTCTATAGGTGGTTGTAGTCATATGAATTCCTCTTGGAATTTTTTTATTTAACATGTTGGAGGTGAAAGATCCTTCCTATTTTGTTTTTGTAGTTTTTGTGGGAGAACTCCTCATCTTGGTCTCCTCTTGGTCCAATATTAATATTGTATTGAATATCTAATTGATGCAATCTAAAGTGCTATCATTATTTATGAATTCCCTCTTACATGTGCTTTTTCATATGTGCTATCTTTATATCATTGGCAATCTAATCCACAACTAGTGTCCCTTATTTGAGTATGATGTAGTGTTTATTAATTGTGTAGGAAGACCATCATACAATGGAATATAAAGCTAGTATGGAGGTAATATAGTGCACATAGCTAGTAAAGTGTTGGTAAAGTACTACTACAAAGGTAGTATGAAAAGGGTATAATGGAAACACCAAATGGAATGGTGGTAGTGTCAACTAGTATGATGATAGTGTCGATTGGAATGGTGGCTAGTACAATAGTAGTGTTGACTAGTATGATGGCCCAATGTAGACTAGTATAGTGCCAGTGTTGACTAGTATAGTGACAGTGTAATGTTGAATAGAGTGGTAGGTTTGTGATGAGCATGGTGCTATTATAGGCTAGTATGGTTGCAATGTAAAGTGGTATGATTGTAGTATTAATTGGCATAATGGGAATTCTAATTAGAATGGTTGTAGTGTTGACTAGTACAATGAAAGTACCAATTTGTATGGTGGAAGTGTAATATTGAGTAGGTTAGTAAGGCTATATTGTTGATTTCTTCCATTTAGCATATTACAGTGATCTTAAAGTCGGTGATTTTTCCATTCAATGATTAACATTTGATGTGGACATGATACCAATCAGTAGATAGTATGGAAGAGTCAAGTACAAAGATGATGAACCTTATATGAGAGATAACAAGAGGAAAATAATAACTCACTCAAAATTTAGTGAATGGAAAAAAAAAATTGGTGAGACCTTGGAAAAGGGGAAGAAAACAATTGGTGATAGCCTTCAAGTTTTGGTAGAAGGGAGGACAAATGGAGGACACAATCGACAACATGATAATTCTATAAATGAGAGACCTTGTAGAGAGCACCTCCACACATTATCATTGATGTCAAAATTTCCTAAAATGTAAAAATAGTGCATATATTAAGATCCTAATTTCTTGGAGATGTAAGATCATCTCAGATAAGACTTGTTTGATGTTAGGTTTGGAGTAGAACTACCCTTCAAGTATTATGTCAATTTACAAAATAGACATTCAAGGTGACATGGTCATTAAAATTGGACCTATGTATACATCAACACATGCATGGGTTTAGAAGGTGGATATTACTTCTGGCACAATCTAATGCAAGAAGAAGCAATAAAGTTTGCAATATTTCACCTAGATAAAGTCTATCATGAATGGTGGAACCATAAGATGACCACCCTTGGTCATTATCAAGTCACTTCATCTGAGGACTTCAAAGAAAAACTTATATATAGACCATTTTGATGGAAAGGATATGAAGTTCAACTTCTAGGAGTTGGTGCAACTAAAGAAGTTTGGACTAGTCAATCAGTACATCATATAATTTCAAAGATTGTCAATGTTTGTTACATAAATTTCAAGGAGGAGACTAATTGTGTTGTTTATGGATGGATTATTCAAACCCCTAAAATATTGGGTTAAGGGTTTTAACCCTATAAAACCCACAAATAAAATCAAGAAGGAACACAACATGGTGACATCTTCTTCCTCTTCTTCTTCTAAGAGTTATTAACACACTAAGTTTCCCCTTACTCTAAAGGATAAAGATAATGAGCCCACCAAAAAGAAGAAATCATTTACTGAAGCCACCATTATACAAACTCATGAGGAGGAATCACTATTTTAATTGTAATGAGACATGAGAACCACGGCACTGATACTTAGGGAAGATTAAAATATATTATATTGAGGCAATGTTTGGTTTTGAAGAGGGGCGTGTGGAATTTCTACCAAAAGGAGATGGTCAAGAAGCTTCCATTGAGGTTAAAACATAAATCATATAGAGAGAATTTGTAGGCTAGTATGATAAGGATGCACCAATTCTCCGTCTATTACTCTAAGATATAATATTTTATGGGTATGAGGTACTCTTTAGGAACAATGTGTCATAGTCATGCTCATTAGTGAGTCTTTTAAGAGATTCGTAACTTGATCTCTATTAGTATTTTATCACACTTATAGGTGTACTTGGAGTCTATGAGTGGAGTGGATCAATTGTAGTAATGATCAAGCCACTAACCATTCCAAGAAATGATGAATATGCTTCCTTCACTTGTCCCTCTCTTTTGTTACCTTATCAATAATTTATCATGTTGATTTTTTGATGACCATGGCATGTGAAGGTCCTTGTGCTTCATTTTCCTTTCCTTTACCAAAATCATAAGCACTTATAAATTGTATCCTTCATATATATCATTTTATCAACATAAGGAAACACATTAATTATAATGGAATACAACAATATTGTATTTCTTATATATTTTTCCCTATCTTTTACTATAAACATGATTAAGCTAAAAGTAAATTGTAATATGAAATCTTCCATTATGAGAAAAAAATTGATATCCATAATTCCACTTAATGCAAAGAACTCAAAATCTTATTATTACAACCAAATCTAATATTACCAATTAAACATTGTGTGAAAAGGGGTAAAAATTCTATATGAATCCCTCCTTCCCCTATTTTCTTACTGATACAATCTAATATGATATGTATCATTTCCTAATCCTAGAACATATTACTAAAATTATGTTGATTCCATCTCTTAAGATAAAGCCCAACTAATCATACTTCAAAAATCAAACTTATACCACAAATTATTCTATCCCTTGACCAACATCTCCTATAATTTCTTTCAATATTTAATCACACAACCATAAGTTTGATTTTAAAGGATGGTTCATTTTTTGTATACACTATCAATCATCGATAACTTGATCAAAAAATGACAAAAGCCTCTCTAATCCAAAATATCAGATCGAATATTTAATCTATTTCCAACCTTAAAAAGTTATCCAATATCTAAGAAATAGAAGCATCACCACACTTCCTATTGCATTAAGGAAGATGACAATTCCCTTTCTTAATATCAACTAGATGCATAAAGAAAAATTTATCTTTAATGAAATTAAAGGATGAATCAAGAACCTCAACTTCATCCCTTTTATCCTTCACACTTTTTATTACATTAAAATCTCCCACAAAAAATGCATGGATGGGGGGATTTTAATGTTACCACATATCTAATATGATTCTATAATCTAGTCTCTCAAACAAAGTCAATTATCAAATAAATATTTGTCAATGAGT
Organism: Cupressus sempervirens; assembly: GCA_028749045.1. Taxonomy (NCBI): domain Eukaryota; kingdom Viridiplantae; phylum Streptophyta; class Pinopsida; order Cupressales; family Cupressaceae; genus Cupressus; species Cupressus sempervirens. The sequence goes on along the minus strand of CM053787.1, from coordinate 639,895,439 downwards.
ATTTCTCTAATATCAAAACTAGAAGTGATCATTGAAGGGGAATGCCTATTACAAATCTTCCCATAAGGAGGGAGCTTACATGAATCCTCTAAGTGAAAAATATCTCTAGAAATCCCCTAGGCACTAGTTCTTTGCAAATTGACTCCTCCACAAAAGGTTAGGATCAATGTGAGTAATGCAATCCACAAATAGATTAAATTCTTAATTAACATTTGAAATATTGAGAGGGGGATTTGAATTATTATGCCATTGAAAAATTAAAAAAATTTGCAACTCATTTTTACACATGAAGAATGTCTCATATTCTGTGGATCTCCAAATTTGAGCCTCCATAGAGCTTTTCTCCTCTCTTTGTATGAAAAGTGTTTGCATGTAATGATTCTTGAGAGAGGTGGGCTTGATCTTTCCTCAACTTCAACTAGCTATTAGAGCTTCAGAATTTCTTATCCTTGTTCTCTTCATGAAAGGTTTGGCTTTAGTTTTCAAATCAGTTATTTTTTAGAGGTTTTTTGTATTGGATTTGGTGGGCCTCTTTTTTGGGGTGCACTTTGAGCCCAATGGACTTCACCATTAGATCCGTAGCACCCAACAACCCTATCTCCATTTAAAATTCATCAAATGTGAATATAGTTGTCAAGTAAGGCAAAAAGAAAATTTTCCCTAGATTAGTTATGCTTCCCAAGGAAGTGAGTCATTTATTTATTCAAAAACATAAATTTTAAAAAAAATCATTATAAAAAAATGGTTTAAAAAAATGTACGCCTTTATATTGCTTGTTTTAAAAGTTCTTTCTAAAACAAAGCATTTTTTTTAAAAAGTGCACGAGTACACCTACATCAACAAGGGTGTGGGTATCGATAGACTTGCTATTGAGATAATGGGTGTTGCACACATTGCATAATGTTCTATTGTATTATTTTATTTTATAATGTAATGTTGCACCTAGATGGATATGCAACATGTTAAGATTCCTATGAGATATACTTGATGAGTTGTATTGTAATATTGTGATAATATTTCATGTAATTATTTAATATTGGAGAAAATAATTAAATTTTCAATATTAAATGTGGGGTCAATGGGTTAGGTAGCACATGGTTTATGTAATACCACTTGGTGGTTTTGTGGGACTTGCTACTATATAAGCAACCACAAAGGTAGTTTTTGTGTGAGAAGAAAGAAGACAAAAAGGAAATAGTTGAGCAAGACAAGGCTTGACAGGTTAGCCAAGGGAGCATTTGTGAAGGTTGGAAGCATGGCTTGGGATGTGTGGATTCATGCTTGTTCACATTGATTGCCTCGTTGTGGCTATGGCTTTGAAGGCTTCCATGGTTGTATTGCAATTGTATTTTTTTCTAAATAATACATGGTGATAGATGCTTTTGGAGGATGGGTTTTTCCCTCAATGAGGGTTTCCTAAGGTATATCTTGTGTCACAATTTTTGTGGGTATGTTGTCTATTCTCTTGCATGTGGATTTCAATTACATATTTATTTCAAATCTACTATGGGTTATGTGGAGGCAATTATATTTTTTGTTGCAAATTTTCTTACAAGTGGTATGAAAGCTATGGTTGTATTGTTGTAACTCTAGATTGAATCTATGAGAATGCATGCCAGGATAAAAGAAAGCGAAAGATATATGACTTATTTATTGTAGGTATGACGGTTTTGGGTTTGTTGTTATGATGAGATATTGGTAGATTTTGGGCATGTGAAATTGTTGGAGAAAAAGGTTTTTTTTTATGTTTCATTTAAATGAGGATTTTAGGTGGAGCTTGCAAAAATGACAACTAGGTAAAAGCTAACCTCACCATTGGATCCGAGTCAATGTTTCCATAACTTTTGATATATAATATGCCCTAGTTTGGCCATGTTCAAAGGAAATGAAAGAGTATTTTAGTTTTAGCCAGTGATGGCCATGAAATTTAATCTTATCAAAATTTTTGTCACAATAATAATAATAAAATCATAGTGAAAATGGTAAAAAGACTGTCCTAGTAAAATGGTCATAACACTCTCTCAAGATATTAGATTTCAAATTTCTTGTAGGCCTTGAAAAGCTAATTCAAAGCACTACAACTTGGTGTAGGTTTAGTTCTCTGATTTTGACATTTTATCAGGTTTCCAGACCTTGAAAGTTAGATGTTGTTTATTTTGAGCACAAATTAAGGCATAACTTGGGCATAAAGAGTCAAATTTTGGGCTTTGAGTAGTCAATGGAAAGCTCTTGAAGAGCCCTATTCATTGGTTCAGATTTGGTGTAGGTTTGGCATAATTTATTTGGTGATATATTGATCTGAATAGTTTATAGTATATATTGAATATGGTAACATTGTGAATTTGTGGCATTGCATATTTTGGAGATTTTAGATTTGATATGATTGTATACTCGATTCATATTTCAAATTGGTCTCGTGATGATATGGTTATCAATTTTTGGTATGGATATGTATGATGACTTGTTGGGTCTACAAGTTGTGTAGTATTGTAAGCGGTCTATACTTACAAGTTGTATTTATGGCTTGGATATGGGTTGTATTTGCCCGTTAATCTTTCATTATTGATACATATTCAGATTGGTGGCTTGTATTTAGGTTGTCTATGTCCTAAATCATTTGATTTGATGACATTTTCTTTATGTAGAAGGGATGAGATGTTGTTACTAGGTATAGTCATGGTAGGGGATTGTGGTTGACTATTTTATGCTAACAAGTTGGACATGTTGAGAGTTAGTTTCTCTTTTCATGGATGTGATCATGGTGTCATGGATTTTGGCATGGCATGGTTGGATATAGAGGTACATCCTTGATGTTCATTGGTTTTGATTCCTAATTTAGTTATGTTGGTATATCTTCTTAGTTGAGGATCATGGTTATTTGGTTTCTTTTGAGGAGCCCATGATGCACACTTTGAGTTCTTTGATGGTTTGATGCCTTGGTTGATTCTCGTGGTTAGAGAATGGTTTTTCATCATAATGTCATGAATAGCTTTGATACATGGTTTAGTGGGAGCTTGTGATCGTGAATGGTTCAGTGGGAGCTTGTGATAGTGATGAGGTGAAAACAAAGGATTAGTTCCTAGTTTGATTTTTATCTTCTTGGATTGGAGATCTTGGTTTCACATGGTATTGACACTTTGGTTATGTGTATAGACCTGGAGGATCTTCATGTAGGAGATGGATTTTATGATTCCATAAGTGACTTGGTACCATATTTGAGTGAGAATTTTTGGCATTGATATACTTATTGAGTGTTTGTAGATGTTGGATATTTGACTTAGATCCTATTGTTGCAAAAGCATATATGACATTTGCATGGTGCACTTGGTTATCTTCATAGTATGTGAAGATGGTTAGATCTTGAGGACTCATGGGTTTCTTGGTTATCTTCATGTTATGTGGAGATGATTTTCTTCATGGTGTGTGGAGATGGTTGCATCTTGAGAAATAATAGGTTTCTTGGTAAAGGTGTGGTTTATGCTTTCATTTGACATGAAATCCTTGTTGTGAGGATGGTTTCATTATTATGTCATGGTGTAATCTTGATACACATTTAAAGTTTTGACATGTTATAGTATGTCCATATTGAGCATATTATCTCTTTGGTTGAGATGGTTAGATCATGTTGTCATGTTTATGTTCCTGAGGCCATGGTTGGAACTTTGACATTGACCTTGGTTTAGTTTCTTGGTATTGAGTACATTGATCATAAGCTAGATACTTCATGATATTGTTATGTTGCATTTGGAGTTGGCATGGATTGATTGGTTATAGGTGCTCATTGATACTTAGAGATGGTGGTGATGCTAATTTCTCTTGGATTAGAGAAATATTTGTTGGGACAGTTGATGGTTTCAACAAGGAAGTTTAGGGGGCATTCACCTTATATAGACTTGAGAGGAGATTGTTCTTGGATGAGTCTTGGTTGGAGACTTGAATATATTGATGAGAATTCTCATTCCCCACTCTTGGTCTACTCAGCGGTTTGCTACTTGAGAGGTATACCCCATTGTTTATCTATGGTGCATTATGTTTATGCTTATGTTTCATGTATATGGATCTTGAGCTACGATACATGAGTTAGTTCTGGAGGGTTCATTTTAAATATGGTTTAGCATTGGTTATCTCCATTTACATATGTTGTTATGTTGGTTAAGTTTGGGAGATGGTTTTATATTGGGCATATTCCTTGGATTAGGAATGGTTTATGAGTTTGATCTTCTTGTGAGAGGCTTACATCCATGATTAGTTATATGGTATGGTTTGGGTGTTGTTGAGGCTTCTTGGTTGGAATTTTATGGAGGAGATCATACTTGCATAGTTTAAATCTAGAGGTGTGTGTAGAAGGACATGATATAGGTTATAATTTGCATGGTTTCTCTTTGATCTTAGTTATCTTTCTCAATTTTTGGTTTCTCTTAAATTGGATTTGAGATTGGTTAGAGATTTTGATCACTAGTTTGTGCTCATGTACGTTATTTGAGAGATGACATGGTTATTTCTTTATCTTATTCCTCTGTTGGTTGTGGAGAACTTGAGAGAGCATTAGAGACTTGTTATGAGAGTAGTTATTGTAGCTTATTGGATTATGTATTTTGGATATCCTTGATACTACATGGATTCACTTCTTTGAGATATTGTGAGTGGATTGGTTACAAATTTGACATTATATTTTGTAGTGGGAGATTCTTGGTATATATGTGGTATGTATTGCTCTTGAGGCCTGTAATTGTAGGTTATAGATTGGATATGTAGATGATGTGAGATTCACTTGGTATACCTTTGAAGTAATGGATAGTTGGATGGGTTTGGTACTTGTTGTGGGTGTTATTTCAGCTATGGATATTTTGACAACTATGGATAGAAGTGATTACCTTTGGATTAGGTATTTGTGCATGGAATTTTAGTTGGTACATGATTTTATGATCTTCTAATGTGACAGGTTGGGTTGATTTCTCTTTGGATGGCTTCTATGTATGTTCGGTGGCAGTGACATAATAGGAGGTGAGATCATTCATGTTTGAGATGTTGGATACTTTGATTTTGTTATGTGTACTAGGATGGATCACTTCATGTACTTTGATCCATGATGGTGGATGTGCTAGGATGGATTATTCACATGTTCATTTATGTGGCTATAGATTTAACCTATGCAATAAATACAAGTGGGAGATTGTTGAGATAATGGGTGTTGCACACATTGCATATTGTTATATTGTATTATTTTATTTTATTATGTAATGTTGCACCTAGATGGATGTGCAACATGTTGATATTTCCATGAGATATACTTGATTAGTTGTACTGTAATATTGTGATAATATTTCATGTAAATATATAATATTGGGAAAAATAATTAAAATTTTAATATTAAATGTGGGGTCAATGGGTTAGGTAGCACATGGTTTTACCATATGGTTTATGTAATACCACTTGGTGGTTTTGTGAGACTTGCTACTACATAAGTAGCCACGAGGGTAGTTGTTGTGTGAGAAGAAAGAAGGAAAAAAGGCTAGAGCTAAGTAAGACAAGGCTTGACAAGTTAGTCAAGGGAGAATTTGTGAAGGTTGGAAGAATGGCATAGGATGTGTGGATTCATGTTTGTTCATATGGATTTCTTGGTTGTGGCTATAGCTTTGAAAGCTTCCATGGTTGTATTGCAATGATATTTTTTGCTCAATAATACATGGTGATGGATTCTTTTAGACGTTGGTTTTTTCCCTCAATGAGGGTTTCCCAGGGTATACCTTGTGTCACAATTTTTTTGCATATATTGTCAATTCTCTTGCATGTGGATTTCAATTACATATTTATTTTAGATCTATTATGGGTTATGTGAAAATGGTTATATTCTTTGTTGCAAGTTTCCTTACACCTACATATTCACTAACATCAGTAGTACTGGGATGTAGGTCATGATGTCATCACTTCATGAGTCAAAATTTGATTTCCCTTAAGCCTTCATGTTTGTGATTTGTGTTGTTATAAAAAGTATTTGATGGTTTTTTGTCCATATCTTGGGCATATGGTATTGAAATTGCTGAAATCATATATCATTGGAAAGATCTTTTTGATCTGGTTGCGATGGTATAGTTTTTTTTTTTTTTTTCAGTGATGTTTGGTTTCTTGTTTATGTAGTTAAAGTTAGGGATTTTATTTTTCACTATGGGAGACATATCTTTAGCATCTGGACTCCATTTCTCAAAAAAATAATATCATTGGAAAGGTATTTATGTACTCTTTCCACTAAGACTATTTATTTTTCCACATTGTACTCTAGGAACATTTCATTCTAATTTTTTATTTTTTTATTTTTTTAACTCTAGTAGATATCTTGGATGTTTCAAGTCTGGGGATAATTTTCATTTCTTTGGATGACTTGTCATGGGTTATACTATTGATTGTACCATACTTATGTCTCTTTTTAGTTTTTTGAATTTCCTTTTGTAGAATTTTACAAATGCACTGAGATAAAGTACCATTCTATTGCCTTTCAAGATCTTACACATTCTAGGATTGGGCACTGGAATGTCTAGTCAAATGAATTCTTAGAAATTTGAGAGACATGTCCAATACCTATTTACATTTTGGAGGCTTTATTATAGATTTGTAGGGATAATGTTGACTTGGATTTGGTAGGGGATCTAGATGCTAGACATAGTACTATAGGATATATGTCTTTAGCATTGGTGGGACAATAGTGAGTTGGATTCCTTAGCTTCAGAAGGTAACTACATTATCCACTACAGAGATCGAGTATGTTGCTGCTACAAAGGTAGCCAAAGAGATTATATGGATTCAATTTTTTCATGGAAGAATTGGGGAGCTCATAGAGGGTCAATTATTTATTTTTAGATAGCCAAGGTGCCATTCATCTTGTGAATAATTCTTCTTTCCATTTAAAGAAAAAATATATATAGTTGTGGTACCATTTCATTTAGTCAATTTTAGATGATAGATAGTTAAAGATGGAAAATATACATACAAATGGTAATCTAGTAGATATACATTTATGAAGGAAGTGACAAGGGAGAAGACAAACTCCTCTTCAGATTCGGTTGGTCTTCTTAACTAAACAAAATAAAAGGAACAACAAAGTCTAGGGTGGTTTTATATTCTAGTTAAAGCTACAAGTTTAGCAATGTTATTTAATCGGTCTCCAAGTGGGAGGTTATTATCGTAGTGTTTGATCATTCTCCAAGTTGGAGATTCTTGTAATCTAGAGCGTAATTAGACTTGAAGGTTAATTTATCCCTACTTCATTCAGCATGGTTTCTCGCATATTATTCTATGAGGATTTGAGGGAAATGTCCCCAAGATGGCATCAAGTGGCAATACCCCTTCTAGGATCCCAAGGTAGAGCTAATTTTGTAAGAGGAATTTTTTTTTGTATCAAATGGCTTAGGGTTAGAGATTTCATAATGTATGATGAGTTTGTAGCTTCTTGTGGTGATAATGAGTTGTAAGGGATTGTAGATTGTAATCAAGTTGTAATTATTGGATAGTGAGAATATTGGACTCATTGTTTCATGGACTTAGCCTAGGGATTGGGTGAACCATGAAAAATACTTATGTCTTGTGTTCTCTTCTATGCAGTTTATATTTTCTAATATTGGTTATATTTGCATTCAACTATTATTTATGTCTATTTAATCCTAACAAGGGTAAGTAGGGAGTGGTAAGGGGAGATAGAAGAGTGATAGAGGTAAATAGGGAGGGTAAGAGAAAGGTGAGAGAGAGGGGAGTGAGTGGTAGAGAGGGAAGGAGGCATGGATAAAGTTAGGTGGGAGTGAGAGTGAGGAAGTGAAAGGGGAGAAAGGGAGGAAGTAGGAGATTAGAGGGTAAGAAAAGGAGGGGGAGCTAAGAAATGGATTGTGAGAGAAGGGAGAGAGGCGGAGAGAGGAGTGGGGAGTGAGGATGTGTGAGGGTAAGGGACAAGTGAGAAGGGGAGAGAGAGGAGAGTTGAAGAGGAAGTCAAGGAGATATGGGGAGTAATAGAGCTAAATAGGAAGGGTGAGGAAATAGCGAGAAAGGGAGAGAGGGGTGAGTATAAGAGAGGGAGGGAGAGGAAGTGAGGGTGAGATAGGGTAAGGGGGGAGTGAGAGTAGTGTATGGGAGAGTGAGGAAGTTGACATGGAAAGAGGTAGGGAGTTGAGGAGAAGAGGGTAAGGAAAGGAGTGGGAGGGATAGAATGAGAGGGAGGAAGTCAAAGGGAGGGAGAGAAATGGAGACAAGACAAAGGAGTGAGAGAAGAGTGGGAGAGGGAAGGGGAAAGAGAGAGGGGGACTAAGCATATACTAGGGGAGGGAGTGAGGGAAGGGAAGGGTGGAGAGGGGGGAGAGGGGGAAGTAAGAGAGGGGGTGGTGGATGGGCTAGAGAGACAGTGGGAGGGAGTTTTTTGGGAATGCAAGGGAGGAGGAAGAGAGGTGGGAGGAGTAAGAGAATAGGGGGGAAGAAGGAGGGGGAGAGTAGGAGTGAGGAAGTAAAACTAGGGAGTGAAGAGGTTGGAGGGTGATAAATGTTGGAGTTGAGGAAAGCCAACTCCGAAGACACCCAAGATCACCTGCATGTGAGAACTTGTCAAAGAGAAGCCAAGAAGAGGAAGAGCATGGAGCAAGGAAAAAACTCTAAATGGACATGAGAGACCACATATGCAAACACAATGAAAATGTATTTACAATAAAATGTGATATGATATATGAAAATACAAAGAGGGAGCCCGCTTATAAAGAGCTCATGGAAGTTTGTAGAACAAGCTGGAAGGTGGTAGAAGATAAGGATGACAACTCAGCACATATCCACAAAAGGTGGAACATGCTAGAAGGGAACAAACTCCTGTGTTGTCATCAACTAACCACTACATGCATTAAATACAAAATATTAAATAAATGCATTTACCTAAGTAAGCTTAAGTAAATAGAATAAATAATTAATAATTAATTATTTACTCTAACACCCCTCCTTAAGTGTAACTTAGGGAAATGCCTTAAGCTCACAAAACTAAGATGAAATGCAGAATGGGTTCTAGCAACGAGGCCATTTTAGGTACCCAAGTACAATGCAAGAAGAATGCAACCTCTGTAAATCGGGAAAGAGAGAAAACCACGTGGGAAAAACCCTCCCCCAAAAAGAGGTAACCTAGTGAAGAGTTGAAGAAGTGTCCAACTAGGAAAATGTCCCCTAAAACAGGAACAAGGAGTGATCATGAAGAAGCATCACTGAAGCATGAAGAAGCCACAAATTTGTCAAACTGTTGATTTGAAGAACCTCCATGGAAGAAGAAGGCACAAACTAAGCATGTCTATATGGTAGATGTTCCATCTCACCGAAATGCATAGGTAGCCAGCCATTGCAATCACCTTGTATATAGGATCAACCACTGAATACATAGTTCACACTATCGAACCATCAAACCATGAATGCATTAGAACAATAGCATAACCTCCCCTTAATGTAGACAGGGTGTGATGCTAGGCAACTGAGAAGGTGGGCCAAAGTCTCCTACAGATGAACCAAGAACGACGAGAGAGGGAAAGAGGTATAGACACCTATAAAGACACAATCAAAATGACTCTGCATGGGGCTAATGTCATGGAAGGGACACTCACTTGACAAAGGGAGAAGGCCTAAAAATACAAACAACTATCCACACCATGGTGCTTTATGAAAAGAGTGCATGTACAACTGACTCAAAACAACGTTCATGATCTTCAGAATGCAAAAGTGGTACTTTATCTTAGTGTGATACATAAAAGTGCTTCAAAATAATAGCTACAATGATCAAAACTAAAAATGAGCTGATACAAAAGAAAGTACAGCCTAAAACAAGGGAATCTATGCCAAGAAAATGATCCTCGAGCCTAAAACACTCAAAATATCTACCATATAGCAAAAATGCCAACCCTATGATAGAAATAGCATGGGCCAAAAAATAAAGAAAAAGACCACATTTCTGAAAAAATGACAAAACCAGCTTTCCAAAAATATAAAGTTTTCAAAAAAAGGCATGGGACGCAAAAGATATGCTTTCCAAAGTTAAAAACACAACTTTGGCCTTTGACTAAAAAAATGAGCAATAAAAATGCATCTAAACTTTAAAAAACCTACACCAAAGTCTTCATCTTGGAACCAGCTTTTTGGCGCTTCTTTCGGATTGGAAAAATACCTTCGTATGTAAAAGTAGGTCCAAAATGACCTAGAAGGAGAGTGCAAGCAGTCTGCTGATGCAATGCTGATGTCATGATGATGTCAGCAAGTCACTAGTTTAAAATTGATAGCCATGTGGCCATTGCCACAAAAAAGAGGCCACGTGGATGCCACATGGTAGTGCCACGTGGCTGCCATGTGGATGCCACGTGGCAGGGGCCACATGGCAATGTGCCACATGGCACCTGTGCCACTTGTGATGTGCATATTCATTGACTATGCTAACTATAGCGCTGTACACTGGGTAGACGTGTCAAAAAATGCTGAACTGTGTGGCCAACTATGTAGAAAATGCTGACAGAGCAGCCGCTGATGTGGCAAAAAATTCGTGTCAAATGACTGTGTTGGCGCTCAGCTAGCGCTGAGTTGGAACTGAGCTACACTGAGCGGAGGAGCCTTTTTTAGTGGATGTAGTAGTTTTGAGAGTTGCATCGATTGAAAGTGCTGTCAAAAAATGTAGCACATTCGGCAGAGGTAGAATGGAGCCAGGCGCAGTAGCGAAGCGAAGCAGAACAATCGACAGAGGAGGGCAGCGCTGGTGGTAGTGGTCGATGAGTTGCACGGTGGTGGCCGCTAGGTGGTGCGACAGTGGCTGCCTGGAGGTGTGCCAAAAAAAAATTTTTAAAATTTTTTTTGAATTAAAATCGTTCGTACAGTCCGTACGGTAGTCCTTGATGAAATTTTTTTGCCTCCCGGAGCTCTGTCTCCAAATTCAACAAGTTTTATATGAATCTTGACTGCAAACGGCCTTTCGGATCAAATGGTAATGTCCGTTTGGTCCCAATGTGCTCCAAAATTTTTATGATCCTCTGATTTGAAGAAAAAATGAACAAACAAACTAGGGTTTATGACTTCAAATCACGACTTCAAAATTCTTCAACCAAGCAGCAGCAGGAAGGCTCTGATACCATGTTGGAGTTGAGGAAAGCCAACTCCAAAGATGTCCAAGATCACTTGCATGCAAGAACTTGTCAAAGAGAAGCCAAGAAGAGGAAGAGCATGGCGCAAGGGAAAAACTCTAAATGGACATGAGAGACCACATATGCAAACATAATGAAAATGTATTTACAATAAAATGTGATATGATATATGAAAATACAAAGAGGGAGCCTGCTTATAAGGAGGTCATGGAAGCTTGTAGAACAAGCTGGAAGGTGGAAGAAGATAAGGATGACAACTCAGCACATATCCACAAACGGTGGAACATGCTAGAAGGGAACAAACTCCCATGTTGTCATCAACTAACCACTACATGCATTAAATACAAAATATTAAATAAATGCATTTACCTAAGTAAGCTTAATTAAATAGAATAAATAATTAATAATTAATTATTTACTCTAAAAATAGAGTGGGAGAGTGGGATGGGGGATTTGGGGGGAGGAAGATGGAGGGTGGAGAAGAGGAAGAGATAGGGATAGAGTGGGAGATAGAGAGGGAGCGACAACAAGATGGATATAGGGAGAGAGAAAGAGTGTGAGGTAGGGGTGAGTGGGGGATGGGAGGGGAGAGATGTGAGGGAGGGGAGGGAGGTAGGGGGAGAGAGATGAGGGTGAGAAATGCATGTGGAGACAGACAAAGAGAGTGTGAGGGAGGGAAATCTAGAGAACAAGGGGTGAGAAAGGGAGGAAGAGTGGGACAAAGAGAATGAGAGGGGGGTGAGTCAAAGAGTAGGCATGAGAAAGGGAGGATGAGGGAGAGAGGGAGGGTGAGAAAGAGAGTGAGGGGTAGGAAGTTAAAGGAGAGCAAGAGAGGCAATGAGAGTTAGGGGCATGGGAAGGGGAGAGAGGGAGAAAGGCTATGGGAGGAAGAAGAGAGATGTGGGGTGGAGTGGGCATAGGGCAAGGGAAGGAGAGTCAAAGATCAAGGGTGAGAAAGGGAGGGTAGGGGAAGGGGGATGGAGAGAGTAGGAGAGAGGGAAGGAAATTCATAAAGAGGGGTAAGAAAGGGAGGGGGAGAGGATAGAGAGAATAGGAAGGAGGGGGTCAAAGTTTGAGATTAGGAGGTGAGAAAGGGGTGGGGGACATAGAGAGATGAAGGAAGCCATAGTTAGGCTTAGTTGAAAGTTCACTAAACTTGTGGGCCTCTTGATACTTGGTTATTATAAATGAGGTGAACATTTTAATGGAGCACCTCATACTATAGATTTTAAATATAAAAAATTTAGTTATTCTAATAAATATGTAATAAGAAATAAGAACTGAATTATATGTTTAACAATTAAATAAATTTTAATGATTTCAAATTGAAAAATGTTTAACAATTCTTAGATAAATTAAACAAAATATTAATTGCTATCTTACATTAGCTTTTAAAAAATTTAAAAAATAAATATTATTATATATTTACAAACTTTATTGTATTATTATTATACAATTTTGTGTACTATGATGAAAATTAATCTTCATTATTAAACCTAATATAAAATATAGAAAAACTTCGTGTGCTTATTAAAATTTTCAAAATCTTCACATCTTTTAGAATTCTAAATGCTTTTAGTCTATTAGTTTTGTTGGTCTCTATTTGCCTTCATTTCTCAAAATCTGATAGTATATGTAGGATTTGTAATGTCAACAATTTGGCAGACTGTAACTGGAAACAATGTTGGATCTCATTCAATAATGATTATTGTATTGTTTAAAAACTCGCTAGACATTGATACTAATATTAAAACATATGAATACACATAGGCAACTTGGTTTATTTTGGAGGCATTAAATAGGAAAGGAAGCATATTACTGATCACTTCGAAACAAGTTTGGAAGGATATTTTAAATGTAGAGTTATTCTGGAAACTTCCCTCCCTCTTTCTGGAGTATATTGAGATTGAGGTTTAGTGACTTATCTTTCACAGCTATCAGTTCATTGTGCTCATTAGAATTCAAGTGTTTTAAGGTATATGTGCTAATGCAATACTTTCTGTTTTGTTATAGATTTAATGGGCCACATACAAGAAAACTAGTTTCTAGTTGCTCTATCAACAATGTAGAAAGCTGACACATTTTTGTTTGCAGTCTTCTTTTCTGGCATTGAGTTCAGCTTATCAAAAGCATAGAAAGACCTTTTGTAGATGGAAATAATGGTGATCTATACTGCTAACTTCACTTTCTTGCATGTGTATGCAAGCTTCTCTATTTTCAGTTGTGCAACACATAGTGTTCCATACATACTGGTTTAAACATATCAGTCTTTTTGCATTTAGTTGTGTTAGTGATGCTTATCGCAGACCATGCTTAATTATTGACACATGCATTCTCTCAAAAGCATTAAATGATGCCATTTCACATTCAGAAAGATATGTTAAATTTTTTACTAACACTTTCAACTTCCAACAAAGTGAATCAAATGACCAAGGTATGAGTTGTGCACGATTAGCTGGGCCATAAAAGGAATCCTATCTCTATTCACTAAAAAATTTTCCAATGGAAGGGTTTGGTTACTGGGGTGGCACACTAATAATTCAAACCAAAAGATTCCTCTTTGATGGGGACACAACTCAACAATAGAATGGACACAATAGAAAAGGGAAATTATATTAACTGAGAAAATAGGCTAGTACAAACAGTGCAGAGAAAATAAACTTCAAAACATGCCCTACGGGCTTACAATAGCATAAATCTGGAGAATATTTCTCCTTTTAGCACCTCCTCGCAAGCTCCAATTCGAACTGCCTTTTACAATGCCAAAAATCTCCTTAAATAGACCCCGGGGGGTTAAGGACTAGGAGTACATTCTAGAAAGTGCTAGTAGGCATCCACCAACAAAATAGAAGGTTCCAGAAGCTGCATTAGAAGTCGGTGCAAATCTAGAAGAATCCAGAAACGGTAGCCGAACTTTCGAGAGGCATAACTTTTGAACCGTAGCTCCAATTGACGAATCGTTTACATTTTCGAAAAGCTCTCGAAGTGCTCTATAGCCCTATGGACCAGCTTTGCTCATCCCCCATTTTTTGACCCTTTTCAAGGTTATTTAATGCCCCAAACCTAACTTTGAAGCATTCTTAGGAGATCTCCAAAACCAGAAAAATTGCAATAACTTTCAAACCATGGGGCCTATTGACCTGATTCTTTTTCTAGAATGCTCTAAATCATGATTACATTCATCTGGCCAATTAACACCTTCTAGTTTACCGAAATGATGGCCCAAATACATGCTCCTATTTTTTTGGGATTTTCAAACACATTGATAGTTGAACTATAAGAGTTGGAACCTTTATTTGAGCCAAATGGCTATCCAAAAATGTAAAGACATGAAACAAAAACTAAGTCTAAGTACTTTTTTTTTTGGGTGACACAAGATTGCCCTTATACCTCTGGATGCTCCTGCATCAGACACCTAGGGTAGATTGAAAAGTGACCCTGTCACTTTATGGATGGTAGAGGAAATCCCAAATGGGAAACCTCAGCTGCTGAAATCCAAGTTGAGTCCTCGATCGGTTGTCCTTTCCATTTGACCAAATACTCTTCATACTGCCTATTTCAGGTACTCCTACCCACACGATGATCTAGAATGTCTTCTATCTCCTCCTTCTTAGAAGCAGGAATTGGACATGGCTCTAAACCCAGCTCCTCATCTGCACCATCATGATACTCTGTTAAATCTGCAATGTTGAAAATGGGAGAAATGTGAATACCATCTGGCAGCTCCACCTCATATGCATTTCTTGAGTTACGTTTCTTCAAAACTTTGCAGGGGCCAAATTTCTTCATTTTTAGCTTGTTGTAAGTACCAGCTAGAAATCTTTCTTTTCGTAAGTGTACCATGACTAGATCCCCTACTTGGAATTCCTTATGTCTTCTCCTTTGATCAGCCCTAGCTTTATACTCTTGATTCATCTTGATAATGTGTGCTTGAACCTCCTCATGTAGACGCTTGATGTGTTCAGCAAATTCCTCAGCTTCAGCACTTGTCCTCTCCCCTTGTTCTATCTTCCTCAATTTTGGTGCAGTCCTTGGGCTATTCCCATATACAAATTGAAATGGTGATTTTCCAGTACTCCTATTTACAGAGTTATTATAAGAAAACTCTGCCTGTGGTAGAATCAAATCCCATCCCTTGAGCTTATCTCCAACTAAACATCTCAGCAAATTGCGCAGACTTCTATTTACCACTTCTGTTTGGCCATCAATCTATGAGTGATGCGTGGAACTGAATTTCAAGTCTATTCACAACTTCTTCCACAATGTCCTCCAGAAATACCCCACAAATTTACTATCTCTATTAGAAACTATACTCCTTGGAAGACCATGTAGTCTTAACACCTCTTTGAAAAACAAATCTGCAATATGGACAGCATCATGAGTTTTGTGGCATGGAATGAAATGTGCCATTTTGGAGAACCTATCAACCACCACGAATACTGAGTCATTACCCCTTTGTGTCCTTGGCAATCCAAGAATAAAATCCATACTTATGTCCTCCCATAGCCTTGATGGAACAGGAAATGGATGATATAGGCCAATATTTTGACTAAACCCCTTGGCAAATTGACAAACCTGGCAACTCTATACAAACTTCTTCACATCCTATGTAATTTGAGGCCAAAAATAATGTTCACTAAGAATGGCAATGGTCTTATCCCGACCAAAATGTCTTGCCATCGCTCCGCTGTGTTTCTCCTTAATCAAATTTTCCCTCATGGAACTCCTTGGAATGCACAATTGACTACCTTTCAACAACATGCCATCCTGAATCAAATAGTCTAACCACTTGGTTCTATCTACAACAACAGGTTTTTTACAAGCTTTCCATGCTTCAGCAAAATCAGGATCCTCGGGGTACAAATTCTTGAGTTCATCAAACCCAACTACTTCAACCTGCATTGTTGTAAGCAACAGTTGTCTCCTACTTAATGCATCTGCAACCCTGTTAGATTTTCCACTTCTATGCTTCAACACAAATGTATAACTTTGCAACAATTCTACCCACTTCATATGCCTCTGATTCAATTTACCTTGGCTATTTAGGTACTGTAATGCCTGATGATTAGTATACAAAACAAATTCCTTTGGCAATAAATAATGCCTCCATTTCTTTAAGGCCTGAACTATTGCATAGAAATCTTGATCATAAACAGAATACTTCTTCTTTGTATCATTCAAATTTTCACTAAAATATGCAATAGGCTTACCTTCTTGGCTTAATACAGCCCCAATAGCACTACCACTAGCATCACAATCCACCTGGAATACTTTTCTAAAATCTGGAAGTGCCAACATAGGCTATTCAATCACCTTCTTCTTCAGCAATTCAAAACTTCTCGTAGCTGTTGCAGTCCATTTGAACTCTTTTCTATCCCCTCTTATTGTATCAGTTGGAGGTGCACATATGCCACTGAAATTGTTAATAAACTTCCTGTAAAAACTAACTAGACCATGAAATGATCTTACCTCAGTAGCAGACCTTGGAGTAGGCCATTCCAAGATGACTTTTACCTTCTCTGCATCCATTTTGAAACCTTCAGGTGATATAACAAATCCCAAATAGACTAACTCCCTTTTTGCAAAGACACACTTCTTTAGATTAATTAACAGTTTCTCTTCCCTTAGCCTTTCAAGGACACTACGAATATGCAGTAAATGTTCTTCCAAAGTCTTGCTGAAAATTAAAATATCATCCAAATAGACAATAACAAATTTTCCCAAGAACTTCTTAAGTACCTCATTCATGAGCCGCATGAAGGTGCTTGGGGCATTCATCAATCCAAAGGACATGACTAACCACTCATAAAGACCCTCCTTGGTCTTGAATGCTGTTTTCCACTCATCTCCTTCTCAAATCCATATATGATGATAGCCACTCTTCAGATCTATCTTTGTGAAGTACTGAGCTCCACTCAAGCAGTCCATAAGATCATCCATCCTTGGTAAAGGAAACCGGTACCTCATGGTTATCCTATTTATAGCTCGAGAATTTGTACACATCCTCCACTCTCCATCCTTCTTTGGTGCAAGTACTATAGGTACTGCACATGGACTCAGGCTCTCTCGAATCAAGCCCTTCCTTAACAGCTCCTGAACCTGTCTATTTAGCTCCTCTGTTTCAGTAGGAGTCATCCTGTGAGCAGCCTTGTTAGGCAAACTAGCTCCTAGAATCAGATCTATCTGATGAATGATTTTCCTTACTGGTGGCAATCCATCTGGAACATTATCAGAGATAATATCTCCAAATTCCCCTAGTAAATCTAAAACTTCAAATGGTATTTCACTACTAGCTTTTCTATCTTTCCTAGGAATTAAAGCATAGCACATACGCTAATGTTTCATGCCATCTAAAAACTTCCTTCCATCAACAAGACAAATCCTAGCACTGCTACATACCTTTTCACCTTCTTTTTTCATGGGCTTCAATTTGTGGCAAACTCCATCCTTTGTCAGAGAGTATGTGTTTGCATGTCCATCATGTATTGCATGTCTATCAAACTACCATGGTCTACCCAACAATAGATGGAAAACATCCATCGAAATAACATCACAGAGAACTTCATCATGGTAACTCCCAATTTTGAATTTTACTAAACATTGTTCACTTACCAGGACCTTATGATCATCTTTTACCCAAGAAATCCGATAGGGCTGGGGATGTTTCTCCCTCTTGAGCTTTAGCTTAGAGACCATCTCTTCTGATACCAAGTTATCAGTGCTACCACCATCAATGATCACATCACAATATTTATCCTCACACTTGCATCTGGTACGGAAAAAACTCCTCCATTGTCCTGGTTCATTCACACCACTTAGTAGGACTCTTTCATTTACCAAGGTCTCTCCTCTTTCTGCAACCTCTGAATGTGATGATTGTGCATCCTCATCCACATGAGCAACCCTAGCTTGGCCCTCAGCTCTCCTATCTATCCTTCCTTGTCGTTGAGGGCATTCAAAGGCACGATGACCTTCTTCATTGCAATGGAAATAGGTACCACGGAAGCCTCCTCTTCCTTGTCTACGTCCTCTACCTCTTCCTCTTTGATTTCCAAAGTCTTGATCACTGGAGGAGTTGAAACCCTCATTCCTTTGGTTCCTACTAGTACCCTTATCTTCATTTTTCTTTTGAGTTTCATTGCGGCCTCCAGACGATCTACCACTTCCCCTTCCTCCTTGACTGAGCCCTCTTTGTCTTCCTTCAAACCTTTTACTCAGCTTCTCTTCAACTCGTAGGGAAAACTGGTATGCTTCTTCAACACTGGTCATTCTTACCAGACTTAATTCCTCCTGGATCCTAGGTCACAACCCACTGATATAACAAGAAACCTTCTCCTTATTTGCTTCTGCATGCCCCGCTCTAATTAGGAGTCGGTAAAACTCCTCTGTATATTCTTGTACTGATCTTCCTGCTTGCTTTAACCCATGCATCTTCTTAAACAGATCAAGCTCGTAGTCCACAAGAATGAACTGCTTCTTCAATTTGTCCACCATGCGATCCCATCTTGTGATCTTCTCCTTTCCTCTTCTAAGTCTTTCCAGTTGAATCTCTTGCCACAAAATTTTGGCATGGCCTTTCAGTTTGGCCTTTGTAAACTTAACCCTATCTGGGTCCCTTATATCCTCATACTCAAAGTATTCTTCCAATTCATTGATCCAATCGATCAACTCATCTGGTTTCAAATTTCCTGAAAATATACCCACTTCAATTGTAGGTCTTTTCCCAAACTTAGTAATGGCCATAAAAAGCCTTTCCTCTACAGGATTCAGAACTTCCCCGTCAACTTCCATTACTTCTTCTTCATTGTCATCCTCACTATTGTCGTCTGCGGCAACATTTGCTCCTCTACGAAGCTCCTCTTGCAATGCTTGTACCTGTCTCTGGAGGGCTCTAACCTCCTCAGGATCAATAGCTCTGGCCCTTTTGCCATGCTCTCTTCGTGGAGGCATCTTCTAACTCAAACCCACAACCACACAGTCCTGAAAAACTGCCTCACAGTCGGCGCTCTATCTACGCACTCAGGAAAACCCGCTCTGATACCACTTGATGGGGACACAACCCAACAATAGAATGGACACAATAGAAAAGGGAAATTATATTAACTAAGAAAATAGGCTAGTACAAACAATGCAGAGAAAATAAACTTCAAAACATGCCCTACAGGCTTACAATAGCATAAATCTGGAGAATATTTCTCCTTTTAGCACCTCCTCTCAAGCTCCAATCCGAACTGCCTTTTACAATGCCAAAAATCTCCTTAAATAGACCTCGGGGGGTTAAGGACTAGGATTACATTCTAGAAAGTGCTGGTAGGCATCCACCGACAAAATAGAAGGTTCCAGAAGTTGCGTTAGAAGTCAGTGCAAATCTAGAAGAATCCAGAAACGGTAGTCGAACTTCCGGGAGGCATAACTTTTGAACCGTAGCTTCGATTGACGAACCGTTTACATTTTCAAAAAGCTCTCGAAGCGCTCTATAGCCCTATTGACCAGCTTCACTCGTCCCCCATTTTTGACTCTTTTTGAGGTCATTTAATGCTCCAAACCTGACTTTGAAGTATTCTTAGGAGGTCTCCAAAACCCAAAAAACTGCAATAACTTTCAAACCATGGGGCCTATTGACCTGATTCTTTTTCTGGAATGCTCTAAATCATGATTACATTCATCTGGCCAATTCACACCTTCTAGTTTATCGAAATGATGGCCGAAATACATGTTCCTATTTTTTTAGGATTTTCAAACACATCGATAGTTGAACTATGAGAGTTGGAACCTTTATTTGAGCCAAATGGGTATCCAAAAATGTAAAGACATGAAACAAAAACGAAGTCTAAGTACATTTTTTTTTGGGTGACACAAGATTGCCCTTATACCTCTGGATGCTCCTGCATCAGACACCCAGGGTAGATTGAAAAGTGACCCTGTCACTTTATGTATGGTACAAGAAATCCCAAATGGGAAACCTCAGCTACTGAAATCCAAGTTGAGTCCTCGATCAGCCGTCCATTCCATTTGACCAAATACTCTTCATACTACCTATTTCTGGTACTCCTACCCACACGATGATCTAGAATGCCTTCTATCTCCTCCTTCTTAGAAGCAGGAATTGGACATGGCTCTAAAACCAGCTCCTCATCTGCACCATCATGATACTCTGTTAAATCTGCAATGTTGAAAATGGGAGAAATGTGAATACCATCTGGCAGCTCCACCTCATATGCATTTCCTGAGTTATGTTTCTTCAAAACTTTGCAGGGGCCAAATTTCTTCATTTTTAGCTTGTTGTAAGTACCAACTGGAAATCTTTCTTTTTGTAAGTGCACCATGACTAGATCCCCTACTTGGAATTCCTTATGTCTTCTCCTTTGATTAGCCCTAGCTTTATACTCTTGATTCATCTTGATAATGTGTGCTTGAACCTCCTCATGTAGACGCTTGATGTGTTCAGCAAATTCCTCAGCTTTAGCACTTGTCCTCTCCCCTTGTTCTATCTTCCTCAATTCTGGTGCAGTCCTTGGGCTATTCCCATATACAATTTGAAATGGTGATTTTCAAGTACTCCTATTTACAGAGTTATTATAAGCAAACTCTGCCTATGGTAGAATCAAATCCCATCCCTTGGGCTTATCTCCAACTAAACATCTTAGAAAATTGCGCAGACTTCTATTTACCACTTCTATTTGGCCATCAGTCTGTGGGTGATGCGTGGAACTGAATTTCAAGTCTGTTCTCAACTTCTTCCACAATGTCCTCCAGAAGTACCCCACAAATTTAGTATCTCTGTCAGAAACTATACTCCTTGGAAGACCATGTAGTCTTACCACCTCTTTGAAAAAGAAATCTGCAATATGGACAGCATCATGAGTTTTGTGGCATGGAATGAAATGTGCCATTTTGGAGAACCTATCAACCACCACGAATACTGAGTCATTACCCCTTTGTGTCCTTGGAAATCTAAGAACAAAATCCATACTTATGTCCTCCCATGGCCTTGATGGAACAGGCAATGGCTGATATAGGCCAGTATTTTGACTAAACCCCTTGGCAAATTGACAAACCTGGCAACTCTATACAAAATTCTTCACATCCTGTGTAATTTGAGGCCAAAAATAATGTTCTCTAAGAATGGAAATGGTCTTATCCTGACCAAAATGTCCTGCCATCCCTCCACTATATTTCTCCTTAATCAGATTTTCCCTCATGGAACTCCTTGGAATGCACAATTGACTACCTTTGAACAACATGCCATCCTGAATCAAATAGTCTAACCATTTGGTTCTATCTACAGAAATAGGTTTTTTACAAGCTTTCCATGCTTCAGCAAAATTAGGATCCTTGGGGTACAAATTCTTGAGTTCATCAAACCCAACTACTTCAACCTGTATTGTTGTAAGCAACAACTGTCTCCTAATTAATGCATTTGCAACCCTGTTAGATTTTCCACTTCTATGCTTTGACACAAATGTATAACTTTGCAAGAATTCTACCCACTTCATATGCCTCTGATTCAATTTACCTTGGCTATTTAGGTACTGTAATGCTTGATGATCAGTATACAAAACAAATTCCTTTGGCAATAAATAATGCCTCCATTTCTTTAAGGCCTGAACTATTGCTTAGAACTCTTGATCATAAACAAAATACTTCTTCTTTGCATCATTCAATTTTTCACTAAAATATGCAATAGGCTTACCTTCTTGGCTTAATACAGCCCCAATAGCGCTACCCCTAGCATCACAATCCACCTGGAATACTTTTCTAAAATCTGGAAGTGCCAACATAGGTTGTTCAGTCACCTTCTTCTTCAGCAATTCAAAACTTCTCGCAGCTGCTGCACTCCATTTGAACTCTTTTCTATCCCCTCTTATTTTATTAGTTAGAGGTGCACATATGCCACTGAAATTCTTAATAAACTTCCTGTAAAAACTAACTAGACCATGAAATGATCTTACCTCAGTAGCAGACCTTGGAGTAGGCCATTCCAAGATGGCTTTTACCTTCTCTGGATCCATTTTGAGACCTTCAGGTGATATAACAAATCCCAAATAGACTAACTCCCTTTTTGCAAAGACACACTTCTTTAGATTAATTAACAATTTCTCTTCCCTTAGCCTTTCAAGGACACTACGAATATGCAGTAAATGTTCTTCCAAAGTCTTGCTGAAAATTAAAATATCATCCAAATAGACAATAACAAATTTTCCCAAGAACTTCTTAAGTACCTCATTCATGAGCCGCATGAAGGTGCTTGGGGCGTTCGTCAATCCAAAGGGCATGACTAACCACTCATAAAGACTCTCCTTGGTCTTGAAGGCTGTTTTCCACTCATCTCCTTCTCGAATCCATATCTGATGATAGCCACTCTTTAGATCTATCTTTGTGAAGTACTGAGCTCCACTCAAGCAGTCCATAAGATCATCCATCCTTGGTAAAGGAAACCAGTACTTGATGGTTATCCTATTTATAGCTCGAGAATCTGTACACATCCTCCACTCTCCATCCTTCTTTGGTGCAAGTACTATAGGTACTGCACATGGACTCAGACTCTCTCGAATCAAGCCCTTCCTAAACAGCTCCTGAACCTATCTATTTAGCTCCTCTGTTTCAGTAGGAGTCATCCTGTGAGCAGCCTTGTTAGGCAAACTAGCTCCTGGAATTAGATCTATCTGATGACTAATTTTCCTTACTGGTGGCAATCCATCTGGAACATTATCAGAGATAATATCTCCAAATTCCCCTAGTAAATCTGAAACTTCAAATGGTATTTCACTACTACCTTCTTTATCTTTCCTAGGAATCAAAGCATAGCACATATGCTGATGTTTCATGCCGTCTAAAAACTTCCTTCCATAAACAAGACAAATCCTAGCACTGCTACATACCTTTTAACCTTCCTTTTTCATAGGCTTCAATTTGTGGCAAACTCAATCCTTTGTCATAGAGTATGTGTTTGCATGTCCATCATGTATTGCATGTCTATCAAGCTGCCATGGTCTACCCAACAATAGATGGAAAACATCCATCGAAATAACATCACAAAGAACTTCATCATGGTAACTCACAATTTTGAATTTTACTAAACATTATTCACTTACCAGGACCTAATGATCATCTTTTACCCAAGAAATCCGATAGGGCTAGGGATGTTTCTCCCTCTTGAGCTTCAGCTTAGAGACCATCTCTTCTGATACCAAGTTATCAGTGCTACCTCCATCAATGATCACATCACAACATTTATTCTCACACTTGCATCTAGTACAGAACAAACTCCTTTGTTGTCCTGGTTCATTCTCACCACTTCGTAGGACTCTTTCATTTACCAAGGTCTCTCCTCTTTCTGCATCCTCTGAATCTGATGATTGTGCATCCTCATCCACATGAGCAACCCTAGCTTCGCCCTTAGCTCTCCTATCTGTCCTTCCTTGTCATTGAGGGCATTCAAAGGCATGATGACCTTCTTCATTGCAATGGAAATAGGTACCATGGAAGCATCCTCTTCCTTTTCCACTACCTCTACCTCTTCCTCTTTGATTTCCAAAGTCTTGATCACGGGAGTGGTTGAAACCCTCATTCCTCTGGTTCCTGCTAGCACCCTCATCTTCATTTTTCTTTTGAGTTTCATTGCGACCTCCAGATGATCTACCGCTTCCCCTTCCTCCTTGACCACACCCTCTTTGTCTTCCTTAAAACCTTTTACTCAGCTTGTCTTCAACTCGTAGGGCAAACTGGTATGCTTCTTCAACGCTGGTCATTCTTACCAGACTTAATTCCTCCTGGATGCTAGGTTGCAACCCACTGATATAACGAGCAACCTTCTCCTTATTTGCTTCTGCATGCCCCACTCTAATTAGGAGTCGGTAAATCTCCTCTGTATATTCTTGGACTGATCTTCCTGCTTGCTTTAACCCATGCATCTTCTTAAATAGATCAAGCTTGTAGTCCACAGGAATGAACTGCTTCTTTAATTTGTCCACCATGCGATCCCATCTTGTGATCTTCTCCTTTCCTCTTCTAAGTCTTTCCAGTTGAATCTCTTGCCACCAGATTTTGGCATGGCCTTTCAGTTTGGCCTTTACAAACTTAACCCTATCTGGGTCCCTTATATCCTCATACTCAAAGTATTCTTCCAGTTCATTGATCCAATCGATCAACTCATCTGGTTTCAAATTTCTTGAAAATATACCCACTTCAATTGTAGGTCTTTTCCCAAACTTAGTAATGGCCCTAAAATGCCTTTCCTCTATAGGATTCAGAACTTCCCCGTCAACTTCCATTACTTAT
Source organism: Cupressus sempervirens (assembly GCA_028749045.1). Taxonomy (NCBI): domain Eukaryota; kingdom Viridiplantae; phylum Streptophyta; class Pinopsida; order Cupressales; family Cupressaceae; genus Cupressus; species Cupressus sempervirens. The sequence continues at coordinate 639,871,032 of CM053787.1, read as the reverse complement.
TCTTCATTGTCATCCTCACTATTGTCATCTACGACAACATTTGCTCCTCTACGAAGCTCCTCTTGCAATGCTTGTACCTGTCTCTGGAGGGCTCTAACCTCCTTAGGATCAATAGCTCTGGTCCTTTTGCCATGCTCTCTTCATGGAGGCATCTTCTAACTCGAACCCACAACCACACAGTCCTGGTGCAAATTGCCTCACAGTCGGCGCTCTATCTACACACTCAGGAAAACCCGCTCTGATACCACTTGATGGGGACACAACCCAACAATAGAATGGACACAATAGAAAAGGGAAATTATATTAACTAAGAAAATAGGCTAGTACAAACAGTGCAGAGAAAATAAACTTCAAAACATGCCCTACGGGCTTACAATAGCATAAATCTAGAGAATATTTCTCCTTTTAGCACCTCCTCTCAAGCTCCAATCCGAACTTCCTTTTACAATGCCAAAAATCTCCTTAAATAGACCCCGAGGGGTTAAGGACTAGGAGTACATTCTAGAAAGTTCTAGTAGGCATCCACCGACAAAATAGAAGGTTCCAAAAGTTGCGTTAGAACTTGGTGCAAATCTAGAAGAATCAAGAAACGGTAGCTGAACTTTTGGGAGGCATAACTTTTGAACCGTAGCTCTGATTGACGAACCGTTTACATTTTCGAAAAGCTCTTGAAGCGCTCTATAGCCCTATGGACCAGTTTCACTCATCCCCCAATTTTTGACCCTTTTTGAGGTCATTTAATGCCCCAAACCTGACTTTGAAGCATTCTTAGGAGGTCTCCAAAACCCGAAAAACTGCAATAACTTTCAAACCAAGGGGCCTATTGACCTGATTCTTTTTCTGGAATGCTCTAAATCATGATTACATTCATCTGGCCAATTCACACCTTCTAGTTTACCAAAATGATGACCCAAATACATGCTCCTATTTTTTTGGGATTTTCAAACACATTGATTGTTGAACTATGCTCCAAAAATGTAAAGACATGAAACAAAAACTAAGTCTAAGTACATTTTTTTTTGGGTGACACAAGATTGCCCTTATACCTCTGGATGCTCCTGCATAACTCTTCAAGTAATTTTTTGAAGACTTCAACAAATAGTTGAAATATATATCGGTCATTCAAAAAGGCAATGAATCCTACGAAACCTAGAAATAACTGTTGCTAATAAAGAATGCAACAAAATTATCAGCAAACAATTACTTGTTTATAATTATTGAGATCTAGTTAATGTTTTGACTGATTGATAAGTAGATTAAAAACTAGACTACGTAGGACTGTTCCTAGAGAAACATTGTGCTTTTCATTTGGTTACTACAATGTTACTATAATTATGATTATGGGACATTTTCTATCTATTAAATTTTTTTTATTTAGAAGATGGTGATGGTTTCGCTATTCTGATATATAATATAATATTCTAATTGATAGTGATGGTATACATAGCATGATGTCTATTAACAATTTTTAGAAGATAGTGATGGTTTAGCTGTTTTGATATATAATATAATATTCTAATTGATAGTGATGGTATATATAGCATGATGTATATTTTAAAATTCTAACTGATATACACTTAACTATTTCTCTCTCTAGCAAAGAGCTTGATTGCTGCCATATTTTATTGTTTATTAGAGGAGAGGACTTAGTAGTTCAGCACCCTAAGTTCAAGCTTCTCAAAATCTCATGTGGAAATTTCAAATGACTCCCATTTTTTGATAGTAGATTACTTGGCAAGTCCCATGGTTTTAGAGCCACATCATCAAATATGATGCCACATCATCATGCTTTTTGCCAAAGTGTCCAAAAAAACCTAAAAAAGTGAGACCAATCATAGTGCATTGGAGACCCCATACTTGTGCAGCTGATGTACACTATTGGTTGTTTTTTTTGGATATTAAATTAACAAGTGTGGGTGTTAAGTTAACAACTCCTATCACAACCATTAGAATGTGCTCAAGTACTTGGTCCTCTCCCCTATTTAAGTGCTACGATGGTGCATTGAGAATTTTTTGAAAATATGGCTATGCATTGGTTGGTATGATTTATAATAAAAAAATTGATTTCTTATTCAATGAGAATCTAGTTTTCTATTTTTTTCAAAAGTTGTGTTGACTTGTCATCATGCATGTTCTAATAAGATTAAATATGGGAGAAGTGCATTATAAAGGTTTTATTGAATTTTTTTAAATGAAAAATCTTAAACATTTGGTATAGGTCTAAAAATAAGAATGTATTTAATGTAGTTTTGTTATAAAAAATAAAATTAATGCAAATATTGATTTGGGGGAGATAGTTTTAGTTAACTTTTTTATTCAGGAAATCAAATGAATTTTTTGAATATGATGTATGAATAAGTGTTAAATATAGTATGTTGTGATGGTTAAGTTGTGTTGTTGTGATAATGTTCCCTATGTGTAGCTTAATTGATTCATAGCTCTTGATCAAAATGTTAATACCTTTTTATTAAGATATTAAAACAATGATGCATGAACTAGTAGGTTTTTGTTGTAAATTTGGATCATTTTTATACCTATAAGATTGTTGTGCATGTATAAAAATGATTGTGTGTTATATTATAAAATAGTAATATGGATAAAGGATCTAGCCAATTCTAAATATTGGATACTTCATATGTCTAAAAGATGTTCTTTCAATGTTTAATATGTATTTAAATAAATTTTGTTTCCCTTAAATACAAACTCAAAGGTATTAAAAGTGAAGTGTTTTGTTCTTTAGTATGAAATTTTAAAAGTTTGAATTTCATTTTAGCAAATTGCACTATTGAGTTGGGTCAATAGAATAAATCGGGATATAAACTTAGATGGAAATTGAGAAGGAAAAAACTCAAGAAAGTTAGGAGTTGAGATGAAGTCAAGGTTCAAGTTATGTGTCATATTTTAGTAAAAATCTGGACACATTAAAATTATTCATTGCATAAAGAATAACCTAATCTAAATGAGTCAAAACCCTTCTTTGAAATTTAAACATAGTTTCTTTGAACAAAACTGACCATTAAACATTTTCAAAATTTATTATTTTAATGATTGTTATTGCAACTGTAGCAAATCAATGTCAAACTATCAAAATTAGGGTCACAAGTACACCTAACTATCCAAACACAATGGAAGTAAATAATAGAGAACAACACTAAGGAGAGAAGAAACAACGGTATCTTTATTGATTTATCAAATTATCCACAAACATGCCTTGCTGTGAGGCCTTCTGAGTTACAGCCAATACAAGATGATTAAAAATTACAATTCAAGATCCACAATCTCTGGAAATTCTAAGTCTAGAATCACTCCTTTTTGGTCATTTGCATCTCTTCCAAACTCTCTAAGCACTGTCTAACCTAAGCCTAAACACCTCTACATTTACTCATCTAAACTACTTACAGAAAATTTTAGATCTTTACATAAGAGAAGGATGGCCTCATAACCGTATGCAAGTATCCCAAGGTATGATCCTTATAATAAATTCCTGATTCAAATTAAATAAACAAGTTAGCTCATACTAGGAACTAATCACCAAAAAAAACTCGGTTAAAGAAGGAACATTGGACACATGAAAGAATTTGGCAAGTACATAACTCAGCCAACACTATAGGAACTCACCCAGATTATGAACTCAGCCAGCGCTAGCTGTAGGAACTACAAAACAATGTAGGATGCTCCATTGATGGAGAAGGATTAACATATCTTCATCATGAATGTAATTTATGCATTATTTACAGGGATGTGAAGACATCTAATATTCTTTTAGATGATAACTTGAAGCACATACGTTATGGGTACAATTGGTTACATTGACCCGGAATAACTTTGAAGCACATATGTTATGAGAAATCTGATGTATATAGCTATGGCATTATTCTTTTGGAGTTTTTGATAGGCAAGAAAGAAGTGGAAAATGACTCAAATTTGTTTTATTTCATTCTATCTAAAGTAGACAACAATACAATCATGTAATTTGGGATTGTATGAAAAGCTTTTCAATTGGCCTTGCTAGGGTGCTTAAGTCAATGTTGCCAGTGCATGTTCCTAACATTCGAATGAACTACCCTAGTAACAACTACAAGAGGTGCATAGATTTGTATGCTAATGGAAAGCACCATACTATAATAGGCAGCACAAGAAGAACTTCTCATGGCCATTTGTTTGTGAGATTTGGTGAGGTTATCTTACAAAAGCATTCCACATGCCTTCAGTTTCTTTTCAATTGTAATTGGCACTAATTTTTTGGTTTATGCTACTCTTGGTCATATCTTTTGCATGTGTTAGCTGATAATTTATGGACCGAATCAGGAATTAGGAAATCAATGGACACCTTAAAATTTAGGATGTGTCCATGGTTCCTTGAGTGTCTTGCTTAGCAACAAGGTTGAAGATGTGACTTTTAGAAGAGTAGGTAAGCATTGTAAGAAATATTAAAAATAAATTCACAACTTTAATATTTTCACTCAGCACAAACTATTACTGAGTGCCAGTTTTGCTCGACACTCTAATAAATTGAGTGGTAGGAGAGTGCCAAGTGAACTTGGAAAATAAAGAACAACTCGGCACCAATGGATGCCGAGTGAGCTTGGTAGTGTGGATGAATTATAACGTGAACTTTTCACCATTAAAACCAGAGAACCAAAGCTTGAAACTTCAAAAAAAACTTCTCAAATGCAATGAATAGAAGAACAACAATGGATTCAAGTATTCTTGCTTGCTTTCTTTTCAACTTTGATTAAATCATTACAAAATCAGGGAGCATTTGACTTCAACTAGAAAACCCTAAATTAACCCTAAAACTTTAAACAACTTCAATACTTCAAAAACTTTAAACTTACAGCTCTAATAGTTGTATACAATAATGTCAGGAGAAATCACTACTTTAACAGGATGAACTTAACAAACAATAAACTTACAGAATGACCAGAGAAGAAACATGTGCATTTGTAGGCACAAAATGAACTTCCTTCTGTCTTTTGCACAACTGGATCTGCTGATCACTTACTTTCTTCTTCTTCCTTCTTTGCAACTTTTGATCTCTTCTCTCTTTGATCTCTTCAACTTCTACTACAAAAAATTTCCCCCTCTTTTCCAAATTTGAAAACTCACCTACTGCATTCATGTTTTCTGATCGTTCTGCAAATGTCAGGAGGTAGGTGAGCATTTGGCTCCAAGGACAAATGTTAATATGCATTTAATATTCCAACACTCCCCCATTGTACCAAGAAAAAAAAACAAGGATCACTGTTGATCTAGATCAACTACACCAAGACACTCTCTTAGGTGTACGAAACTTCCAATGCCTAATGGCTTTGTGAAAATGTCTGCTAGCTGCTGCTCAGACTTGCAAAATTCTATTTTGATATCCCCATTCTCCACCAACTCTCTGATGAAGTGATATTTGATTTCAATATGCTTACTTCTACCATGGAAGGGATTCTTAGACAATGCAATTGAAGAGATGTTGTTACAATAAATTGTGGTTCCATCCTCTTACATTTCATTCAAATCTGTCAAGATCCTTCTTAACCAAATAGCTTGACATACTGCTGCATTTGCTGCTATGTATTCAACCTCTGCTGTAGATTGAGAAACAATAGGTTTCTTCTTGGATGCCAATGAAATTGCACCCGATCCCATATGAAATACATATTCGAAAGTGCTCTTCCTATCATCTATAGTTCTAGCCCAATCACTATCTGTGTAACCAACCAACTTGAAATTATTTGATGTGGTATACAAAATCCCAAATCCCTTGGTACCATTCACATACCTTAGGATCCTCTTTCCCACTTTTCAATGGAAATCCTTTGGTGTTTCCATAAATTTGGAAATCAAACTTACTACATGCATTAGGTCTGGCTGAGTTGCAGTCAAATACATCAAACTTCCAACCATACTATTATATAGTGTTGGATCCACTCTCTTGCTAGAGTCTTACTTGCTCAACTTAAGACCTATTGATGTTGGTGTGGGGGTTGGCTTACTGTTCTACATTTTAAATCTTTCCAAGATCAGCCTTACATATTTTTCTTGAGAGATGAAAATGCTATTGTGCATTTGTTTTACTTCTATGTCTAGAAAGTACTTTGAGAGACCTAGGTCTGTCATTTCAAATTCATTTTTCATGGCCTCTTTGAACTCACCAATTAGATCCTTGTCATTACCAATAAAAAACAAATCATCTACATACAAGACAATAATCAACACATTTTCATTTGTTGCCTTGATGTAGAGAGTAGGCTCACCATTGCTTTTGCTAAAATCATTTCTTATCAAATATGAGTCAATCCTACTATACCATGCCCTTGGAGCTTGCTTGAGCCCATAAAGAGCTCTCTTCAATCTATATACTTTATTCTTTTCACTACCTACTTCATAACTAGGTGGCTGCTCCACATATACTTTTTCCTTCAATACACCATTTAGGAAGGCATACTTCACATCCATTTGGTATACCTTCCATTTGTGCTAAGCTGCAATTGCTATGACAGCACACATAGTTTTCATTCTTGCAACTAGGGCATATGTCTCATCATAATCTCTGCCATACTGCTATTTGTAGCCCTTGACTACCAGCCTTCCTTATGCCTATCAATCTTGCCTTCAACGTTGCATTTGGTCTTGTAGACCCATTTCACTCTAATCACTTTCTTCTTGGGAGGCAAATTAGTTCGCTCCCATCTCTCATTCCTTTCTATAGCAACTATCTCCTCATCCATGGCCTTACACCATTTCTTCTCCTTAACAACTTCTTCAAAATATATTGGATCACTATGAGAAAATAATGTAAAATTAACACTCTCATCATAATCTTCATACCTTTCATCTTGGTATATCTCCCTAATACTCTTGGTCTTTCTTATTAATAGGGAGGAGAGTGTGGGATTAGAATCTTCACTACTGCTGCTTTACTAACCAACTCGATCTTCACTGTTACTCGGCACTGACACTCGATCATGCTTAGAGGAGCTCAAAAATGATTGAGGCTGCTTGCCTTTTCTTCCATATGCTCCTTCTTGTTGTTGTTCATTAGTATCTTCTTCACTCATATTTGATAGTTTACTTGAGGTGCTCAGTGATTCATCAATTGGTCCATACCATGACTGATTTTTAAGAAATTCCACATCTCTTGAGAGAATCATCATGTTGTTCAATGGGTCATACAATCTATACGCATTTGATTCTGATCTATACCCTATGAAGATGCACTTCACACTTTTTTCATCCAATTTCTACCTTTTCTCTTTAGGCACATGTGCATATGCAACACATCCAAACACCCTTACATGTTCAACTATCCATCTTTCTCATGACCATGCTTCCATTGGAATTCTATCATAGACTTCCTTTGTAGGACACCTATTAATTAGCTAAACTATTGTTGCTACAACCTCTCCCCAAAATTTAGTTGGAAGACCTTTCTCTTTCATCATGCTCCTTGCCATTTCAACAATGGTCATGTTCTTTCTTTCAACCACTCCATTTTGCTATGGTGTATAGCTGGTTGTGAGCTCTTTCTTTATGCCATGTTTCCTGCAAAAATTTACAAAAGAATTGGAGGTATACTCCCCTCCTCTATCTGATCTTAGGACCTTGATATAGTGTCCGCATTCTCTTTCAGCCTGGACTTTAAACTCAAGAAACTTATCAAATGCTTCAGATTTAGATTTCAAAAAATAAACCCATGTCCTATGACTAAAATCATCAATAGATGTCATGAACTAAGTACTCCCCCCAATGGAAGTAACTTGCATAGGATCGACTAGGTCAATATGCACTAACTCTAAAGGATATCTAGCCCTCCTAGAATTTCTAGAGTTAAAGGGAAGCCTATTTTTCTTACCCAAAATACAAGCCTCACACTTATCACAAGAATTTCTTATTCATGGCAAACCTTCTACCATACTTTTATTTGACAAAAAATTTAAACCAGAATAGCCTAGATAACCATACTTGATGTGCCATAGCTATGAGGGGTATTCAATCACCCTCCTTAGAGCTGATTGTGTGGGAGGTGAAACACCAACTTGAGATGAGAAACATGTCTCTATCCTCAAGGGAAACATTCTATTTTGTCATTTGAACTGCTGCAAGTAAGTTCTTGCTCCCATCCTTTTCATGAATGACACACTTGTCATTCTCCATCAGCACTTTGTATCCATTTCAAATGAGCTGACCAATGCTCATCAAATTGTGCTTCATACCAGGGGCAAAATACACATTTTGTATTTCCTTCTTCTCACCTTACTTGGTGCAAACCATAATAGATCCTTTGCCCACTACTGGTAGGGTTCCATTGTTACCCATTTTAATCTCAGATTTGAAACTCTTTTCAATGAATGAAAACAAGGTTTCATTACCACTCATGTGGTTGCTATATCCACTGTCAAGGTACCAAACCTCAGGGCCTCCTTCTTCACCAACGTTACACATGATGAAGGTAGTGGCATTGTTTCCACTTTCCATGTTCACATTAGCCACATTTTTTTGTCCTGACTAATCATTTTGCTTCTTCTAGCATTCACTTGCATAATGCCCATATTTATGATAGTAGTAGCATTCTACATTATTCCTATTTGAGTTGTAATTTTTCTTACCTCCTCTTCAAATATTTTATGAGCTACTTGCTCCATCTACTCTTCTTGAACTTTCTACTATAGCATTTATTTATCTTCCATTACCTCAGCCTTTGCCTCTAGAGTTTTTGCCTGAGCCATTTCTTCCTCTCCCCTTTCCTCTTGGATTTGACTGATCCTTGAATGCTTTCTCTGGGGAAGAAGAAGATGTAGATCTATTGATCCTATGCTCATGGGTTTGAAGAATACCCATCAACTCATCCATTGGCAAAATAGTGAGGTCTTTTGCCTCTTCTATGGTCATGACCAAATTTTCATATTTATAAGGTAACCTCAATATCTTTTCCACTATCGTCTACTCTTGATAGTCTTATACATTTGATTTTAGTCAATTAATCACATTGGAGGTCCTTGAACTGAAATCTGCAATTGATTCATTTTCCTTCATCTGAAGGTTCTCAAACTCTCTCCTTATGTTTTGTAGCTTTACTATACGGACTTTATCAGTCCCCTTGAAGTTTGTATCAAGGATGTCCCATGCTTCCTTTGCATAATTTGCTACTGCAATCTTGGGAAATACTGTCTCTATCATTGCTACTTCAATAAGACTTAATGCTTTAGCATCCTTTCTCCTTGACTCTTTTGATTATTGGTAAGAGTAGCATACTGAGTTGGATCTATCACATTATTGAATCCATTAACCACAAAATCCCACAAATCATTAGCAACCATTATGGTTTTCATTTTTTTTTGCCCATGTATCATAATTTTGTCTATTGAAGGGTGATGGCTACTGCCATATCTTTCCTACATCTCCTGCCATGATAAATATCCCAAATTTTTTTTCCCTAACTCACTATAGATGTGGGACCTCAAATCTTTGATACCATGTAAGAAATATTATAAATAAATTCACAACTTTAATATTTTCACTTGGTACAAACTATTACCGAGTGCCAATTTTTCTTGACACTTTAATAAATTGAGTGGCAAGAGAGTGCTGAGTGAGCTCAGTAAATGAAGAACAACTCAAAACCAATGGATGTCGAGTGATCTTGGTAGTGTGGATGCCGAGTGAATTCGGTAGCCATAGGAGGGTGAAGCTCAGTAGAAGAAGGTATCGAGTGAACTCGATAGCCACAGGAGGGTAGAGCTCGGTAGAAGAAGGTACCAAGTGAACTCGGTAGCCACTACAAAAAATGACTTCTACCAAAGACAATACTAAGTGACAAAATTATAACGTGAAATTTTCCACTATTAAAACCAGAGAACCAAAGCTTGAAACTTCAAACAAACTTCTCAAATCCAATGAATAGAAGAAGAACAATGGGTTCAAGTATGCTTGTTTTCTTTATATTCAACTTTGATTAAATCATTACAAAATGTAGGAGCATTTAGCTTTAACTAGAAAACCCTAAAATAACCCTAAAACTTTAAACAACTTTAATACTTCAAAAAATTCAAACTTGTAGCTCTAATGGCTACATACAATAATGCTTGGAGCAATCACTGCTTCAACATAATTAACTTAACAAACAATAAACTTACAGAATGACTAGAGAAGAAACATGTACATCTGCATGCATGAAATGAACTTCCTTCTGTCTTCTGCACAACTGGACCTAGTGATCACTTACTTTCCTCTTCTTCCTTCTCTACAACTTCTAATATCTTCTCTCTATGATCTCTTCAACTTCTACTACAAAAAATTTCCCCTTCTTTTTCAAATTTGAAAACTCAGCTACCTCATTCATGTTTTCTTATTGTTCTACAAATGTCAAGAGGTAGGTGATCATTTGGCTCTAGGGAAAAATGTTAATATGCATTTAATATTCCAACAAGCATCTCAAGACTTCTTAAACACCCCAAAGACATTTAGGCTTTACAAATACCTTCAATCCGTAGTAAATTTAAAAACTTCTTAGACTCTTACTTGGAATCAAGCATTCAACCCAAGGAAGATAGAGTCTATTAGTAGCTCTTAGGTCTTCATTCTGGACATGGAAATCAAGAAGGGCCTTTAAAAAAAATTTATTTCCCTTCTTAGAGGCATCCCACATACACATATTTTTTTACTTTGAACCTGGCCAAAGGTGCTCTCAATCAGACTAGATTCTATCATTTCAGTTCTCTATTGATCTCTAGTACAAGTAATAATAAATAATGAATCTACTTGATCTTCCGTATGCATAACATACTTATTACAATAGATTGATCCAAAGGCTAATGCCTAGCTATGCAACATGCATAATTTTTGTATCTTTAAGACTGAACATGATGCATTCTCAACAATGTTTTTTGAAAAAGTACTCATAACTTGAAACCTAATTAATATTTTTATCAGATTTTGATTTCTTTGGATGTCCCCAATTGAAAATCCCCAATATTGCCCCAGTTTTCTTGTCCAAATATCTTATTTTAGTATGGCTTCTTTTTGCTTACAACAACAACAAGGCATGTAGAATTATGTGAGTAGTAACCACTCACACTTCCCATGATTACTAAGCACACTATCAATCATTCATAGTTCTTTATAAACAAAGTTATAACCATATCAAGACCTTTAATGCAACTCACAATAATATAAGAAATAAACTTACTCTTATTTGGAATCCAATCACTTAGCCCAGACAACAAACTTATTTTGCAAGAAAAAAATAAATGATCACTCTCAGAGATTCTACACATAGAAAATGTTAGCATTGGACATATACTAAATTAGAGAGGAAGTTTCTTCATTAAAAAAGTCACATAAAGCAGTATTTCTTTGGCTCTAACAAACTCATGGGTGTATAAAAAGCCATCATACCACCCAACATTGCAAGCTATCTCAAGAATTGCAAGCTTCTCTGATAGCATCTTAGTGGTTTTAGGAAACCATAGGAAGATAATAGTTTTAATAATGAGAAAGTAAAAAGGCATATAAATGATCAAACACATTTCTACCATAACTTGATTAAACTGATGGGTGGGAAGAGACACACAAAAATAAAATACAAAATGCAATGAATGTGCTGCGATACAATTTTTAATTACTTTTTCTTTTATTGACAAAATGGATACACAGTTCACTCCCTTTTATAGAAAAGTTTACAATCTCTAGAAATTTATGACATTTGCGACAAGACAATTATCTAAAGAATTTTGGAAACTGCTATAGCTGACACAACCTAAACCTAAACCTAAACTTGTAGAAACATCTAATGACGGATATGATTGGAGTAGAAATTAATATTTCTAATACTCCCTCCTAATTTCTACTATCATCTATTACAAAAATTCTTTAATACTTATAACTCTTAGAACCTCCTTCAAAATTTCAAACTGCACTTGTGATAAGGCCTTGGTGAAGATATCTACAAGTTGCTCCTCTAATCTACAATGTTGTAGATTAATTTCTCTGTTATTGACTAGCTCTCTAATGAAGTGATACCTTGTGTCAATGTCCCTTGTCCTCTTGTGAAACACATGTTTATTTGAAAGTGTAATAGCAGACTTGTTATCACAATAGATTGTAGTAAGTCCATCTTGAACTTTCATTATGTCTTGCAAAATCCTCCTCATCCATACTAATTGACATGCTCCTATTATTCCTACTACATACTCTACTTTAGCTAATGAGAGAGTTACTACAGGTTGCTTCCTTGATGCTCAGGCTACAACACCTATCCCAAGATGAAATGCACATCCAGATGTGCTCCTTCTATCCTCAGTATTCCCTGCAAAATCACTATATATATATATCCAAATAATTGAAAATCATTTGAAGTAGAATACAATATGGCATGATTCATAGTTCCTACAATATATCTCAATATTCTTTTTCCTACTTGCCAATGTGAGGTCTTTGGTGAATCCATGAATCTAGACATTAAACTCACTCCATACATAACATCTGGCCTAGTTGTTGTAAGATACATCAAGCTACCAACCAATTTTCTGAATATAGTTGAGTAAAAAACTTTCTCATTATCTTCTCTGCTAAGTTTTGTGCAGGTGTAGAAATAGGACTACAATTTATCAATCTAAACTTTTTTAGAACATCTTTTGCATATTTACTTTGACTAATGAAAATTCCCTTTTGATTTTGAGTAACTTTAATGCCAAAAAAATATTTCATCAATCCTAGATCTATCATTTCAAATTCCCTTTTCATTGCTGATTTAAATATGTCAATAGATAAATTTCCTATGAAGATCAAATCATCAACATATAAACAAACAATCAAAATCTGACCTTGCTCATTGATCTTGGTATATAATGTAGGTTCACCGGTGCTTCTCTTGAATCCATTCTCCATCATGTATGAATCTATTCTATTGTACCAGGCTCTTGGAGGTTGCTTTAATCCATAGAGCATCTTCTTCAACTTATAAATTTTTTTTTCATGTCCTCTTATTTCATAGCTTGGTGGTTGCTGCACATAGAATTCTTGATCCAAATATCCATTCAAAAATGTTGATTTGACGTCCAATTGGTGAAACATCCATTTATTTTGAGCTGGAATAGCTGATACTATTATGACAATATCAAGTCTTGCTACAGGTGCAAATGTCTCATTATAGTCAACTCCATATTCTTGTGAAAATCCCTTAGCAATTAACCTTGCCTTATATTTGTCTACATCTCCATTAGCTTTAAACTTAGTCTTATAAACCCATTTAACACCAATGTAATCTTTGTTCTTAGGAAAATCAACTAATTCCCATGTATCATTTCTCTCAATTGATTCTATTTCATCATTCATTGCATAAATGTAATGTTCTTCCTTAATTGCATCTACAAAATATATAGGATCTTGAGCAAATAAAGAAAAGTTTGATTGCAAATCTATTTTAATTCCTTGACCATAAATCTCATTCAAGTTTCTAGTTTTCTTGCTTGTAATTCTTGATATCAACTGTGCAAGTATAGGGTTTGAATTAGTACTTACTTGTGAATTTGAAAATTCTCCATACTCCAACTTCATTTTCCAAATGATCTCCTTGTGGGCTTTGTGGTGGAGTTCCTTCTTGGTCACTTGGTTGATCCTCTTGATCTTCATGATCTTTTTTATCCTTCTCATCATATGGTATTATTGCAGCACCTGTAACATTTATATCTATATTTCCATCCCAAGGTTCATCCTCTTTAAATACAATATCCCTATTCACAATGACTTTTCTAGTGATAGGATTAAACAACCTATATACCTTAGACTGCTCATCATAACCAACAAAAATGCATTTCTCACTCTGATCATCTAACTTACTTCTAGTTTCTTTAGGAACATGTGCATATGCAATACAACCAAATACTTTGAGATGAGAAATACTATGAATCTTATCACTCCATGCTTGCTATGGAACCATGTCCCTCATAATCTTTGTTGGACTCCTATTCAAGATATAAATAGTACAAGAAATTGCCTTAGCCCAATAGTCATTAGGAAGATACTTACCTTTCAACATTCTCCTTGCCATCTCCATTATTGTCTTGTTCTTTCTCTCTACAACACCATTTTTTTGTGGTGTGTAACTGGTAGTAAATTGCTTTTTGATTCCATGATCCTTGCAATAATCTAAAAACTCATTTGACTTATACTCTTCTCCTCTATCAGATATCAATACTTTGATAGGTAAACCACTTTGTTTCTCAACAAAAGCCCTAAATTCTTTAAATTTACCAAAATTTTTAGATTTATTTTTAAGAAAGTAAACCCATATCTTTCTACTAAAGTAATTAATAAATGTTAAAAAATAAACGTTCCCCCCTAATGATGGCATTTTCATTGGAACACATATATCTGAATGCACAATTTCTAAAGGTACCCTTGCTCTATATGATATCCTTTTTGAATAACTCTCTCTATGATGTTTGGCTAAAATACAACTTTCACATGGACTTAATGATGCTTTAGTTGAGGGTAAGCCTCTTACCATTTCCTTTCTTTGCAATAAAAATAATCCATTGAGATTTAGATGACCATACCTCAAGTGCCATATACATGTTTGATCTTGACTTGCTGCCTTCAAACTTGCTGCAACTTCATCAATCATATTGCTCTTCATTCGAAGTGGAAACATTCTGTTAGTTGTCATTTCTACCCTTGCAATCACCATGTTACTAGAAGGCATATCAAATATAGTGCACAAATTTTTCTAAAAAATAACTCTATAACCTTTTTGACTAAGCTGCCCCACACTTGTAAGATTATGTTTCAAACTAGGCACAAAGTAAACATCAGAAATAGTTTTTTTACCATGCTTTGTTATAACATTGATTGTGTCTTTTCCACTCACTTCCACTATCTCATTGTTTCCCAACTTCACTTCTGATTTAATTGATCTATCTAAACTTTCAAAAAAATATTTATTGCCTATCATATGATTGCTGCAACCACTATCTAAAAACCAAAAATCATTTTTTCTCTCTTGAGCTACATTGCAAGTAATGAACAATGTCTCAGAAGTACTCTAAAAAATAATTTACATTTTTCTTACTGATATCAACTTTTTTTTTCTGACATTCATTTGCAAAATGTTCAAACTTCTTGCAATAATAGCATTGAAAATTTTATTTATCATATCTTTGTGATGTCTGGTTGTTATAGCTTCCCCTTGAATAGGAGTATTGATTTTTTCTTCCTCCTGAATCTGGACTCCTTTCTTCTTTCTAAAAATTATTTCTGCCTCTTCCTCTTCCTCTAAATCTAGCATTTCCTCTTCCTCTTCCTTTTCCAAATGTCATTTATGTTTTAAATGCATTCTCCAGTGAATTACCATTACGATTGTTCAACCTATCTTCATGATTACACAAGGATCCAAACACCTCATCTATAGACAATTTTGTTAAATCTTTAGATTCTTCAATTGCAACCACAACATTATCAAATTAAGGAGACAAACTTCTTAAAATCTTTTCTACAACTTTTTGGTTAGAAAGCTCATCACCATTCATCCTTACTTGATTAACCACATTCATAACATGATTTGAAAATTGCTCTATAGAGTCAGAGTCCTTCATTTGTAAATTCCCAAATTCTCTTCTAAATGCTTGCAATTTAACAATCTTTACCTTACTTGTACCTTGATATGTAGTCTCAAGAATGTCCCATGCTTTCTTTGTTGTAATAGCTAGCTTAATTTTTCCAAGAAGTGAGTCATCTAGAGCTTGTCCAATAATCTACAAAGCTTTTTTACTCTTCTGCCTATTTTCATCAAGTTTTTTAACCAGTTAAGATTATATCTAATAACTCATAGGAATCAAATATAAGTTTCATTCTAAAAGCCCAATCATCATAATTCTTTCCAGAAAATATTGGAATTGAAGCCTGAAAACTCCCTAAAGCCATGCCTCATAGAAACTTATAAACAAAATTCATAGATATAATAAAATTTAAATAGGGCAATAAAAAAACTTATGGATTCCACAATAACTTTCTATCCCCTTTCTTTCCTGCAATCCTCCTTATGCACAATCCTTCAAATTCCTCTTCTTAACCAAGCTCTAATACTACTTTGATTCATTGGCAGAGGCACACAAAAATCAAATATGAAACACAATGAATGTGTTGTGGCACAATATTTGATTACTTTTTTTTATTGAAAAAATGGATACACAACACTCACAATCTCTAGAAATTTTTGACATTTTTCGACAAGACAATTATCTACAAAATTTTGGAAACTACTATAGTTGACACAACCTAAACCTAAACCTAAACTTCTAGAAACATTTAATGACAGAAATAGCAGAAATGTTTGTTGTTTTGTCAATATGTCCTAAAGTTACTTCTTGGATTTCCTCTGTTGTACTTTTTACTTTTTATGCTTCTTTCTTTTCAATGTTATATGACATTTATGTAACAGAATCTTCAATAATCTAAATTTCCATTTTTGAAAATAAGTCATTATATATATTGACAAATATTAACAATAGGGTTGTGAAATTTTTTAAATAGTGGACAAAATAATTATACCATTCCCTCTTTTATAAAATCACATATTATAAGGAGAGTTCAAAAACCAACTACACAACAGTTCTTAGACTAATACAACCATTTATTAAAAATAATTTCCAAGAGTCACAAACTAATATTTAAAACCCCGTATTGATGAAGCATCTAAGAGCATGGGTAGAAGATATATAGTTTCCATTGATTCAGGAAAACCTAATAGCACGGGCAAAAGCTCAGTGGCATGGATAGACATTTTCTCTTTGAACATAAATGGGTAAACTTGTGGCCATATTCTCAGCTCTCCATTATCTATATCTATACACACAGAACATATCTAACATAGCCCCTGATTTCATGTAATATACAAATATAATCCCCCCAATACAAATTACTCTGGGAAACAAATTTTTGGGTGATACAATTGATTCATATTTAGATCTCCACTTCCCATCAAGTTTGCCAAACTCATAAAATTCCAAAGCATATGCTTCCTTACCTTTAAAAACTTTTAT
This sequence comes from Cupressus sempervirens, assembly GCA_028749045.1. Lineage (NCBI taxonomy): Eukaryota > Viridiplantae > Streptophyta > Pinopsida > Cupressales > Cupressaceae > Cupressus > Cupressus sempervirens. The sequence goes on along the minus strand of CM053787.1, from coordinate 639,854,002 downwards.
CATTCTACCCTTGTACATAAAAATTCCCAAGGTTCAGTGATTTAACCATAGACTATAATGACATCTGATGTTGCTATCTCCATTCAGATCGCACATACAAAAGTGTTCCCCATACTTACAAAACCAATAGATTTTTGGTTCTGCATGAAAATGCTTGGGAAAAAGCTTACTCCAGACATCCATTCTTTGAAGGGAGCATTTATTATATCCCATATTTTCTTTGCAAATTTGTAAATCAAAATAATAAATTTCCTGCTTCTAAGAATGTTAAGATTTCTAATTATAATAGTTACCTAATAAGCTTTATCCTTGGGATCAAAGTTGAGTTGCACTGACCCAATATTACATGCCATGAAGCATACCAAATGAGAAAGTATGAAGTTGTCATAGTAAAGGATTTGGCATGAAAAGCTTCTAGGTACACGTTATGAAGAACAGGTCCAATAGCATCCTAAAATACTTTATAAAATTCATAGAGAAACCCATCAATCTTGTGAGAAATATAAATCACAACTTTAGAAAATCAACTCTAAACCTAAAAAATTTCTTGGCACTCACAATTGCCAAGTGATAGTTTTGCTGGGTAAACACTAAGAAACTGAGTGGTAGGAGAGTTTACTGAGTGAGCTTGGTAAATGAAGAACAAACAACTTGGTAGCCAAAGGATGCCGAGTGAGCTCGGTAGTGTGATTACCGAGTGAACTCAATAGCCACAGGAGGGTGGAGCTCGATAGAAGAAAGCACCGAGTGAGGTCGATAGCCACTGCAAGGAGGAGCTTGGTAGAAGATGTTACTGAGTGAACTCGACTTGAACTACAGAGATAAAACCTTTAACAAGACTTGACCAAGTGAAGATATATTACATGAACAACTTTCACCATTAAAATCAGAGAGCTAGAACTTGAAGTTTTCAAATAAACTTATCAAATGCAAGAAAAAGAAGCAATAGATTCATGTATACCTGCTTGCTTACTATTTAAATTTGATTCAAAACTATTACAAATCTAGGAGCATTCGGCTTCAACCAGAAAACCCTAAAGTAACTTGAAAACTTCAAACTAGAAAAACTTCAAACTTACAGCTCTAATGGCTACATACTACAATGCTTGGAGCAATCACTGCTTCAACAAGTTGAATAGAAAAAAAAAAACTACAAAATTACAGGATGACACAAAGAAGCACGTGCAACTGCAATCACGAAATAAACTTCCTCTGTACCTGCAATAAACTGGATTTGCTGATCACTTTCTCTGCAACTTCTCTTTGCTCTGCAACTTCAACTTCTTCTCTATGTCACTAATGAATGAATCAAACATTCCTTTTGTTATACTTGCAACATGTTTTCCCCCTCATTTTTGAATTTGAAAACTCACCTACTGCATTCATGTTTATGACTGTTGTGTAGGTCATCAAGGATGGTAGATGGGCATTTGGCTCCAGGGGCAAATGGCCTTCTTGCATTTAATATTCCAACACTCCTGCTTTTTCCTAAGCCAAACAAACAAGGATCATTGTTGATCCATATCAACTACACCAAGACACTCTCTTAGGTGTACAAAACTTCCAATGCCTAATGGCTTAGTAAAACTGTCTGCTAGCTACTGCTCAGACCTGCAAAATTTCATCTTGATATCCCTATTCTCCACCAACTCTCTGATGAAGTGATATTTGATCTCTATATGTTTTCTTCTCCCATGGAAGACTAGATTCTTAGACAATGCAATTGATGAGATGTTTTCACAATAAATTGTGGTTCCATCCTCTTGCCTTTCATTCAAATCTGTTAAGATCCTCCTTAGCCAAATAGCCTGAGATGTTGTTGCATTTGCTGCTATGTATTCAGCCTCTCATGTAGATTGAGCAATAATAGGATGCTTTTTGGATGCCCATGAAATTTCACCCAATCCTATATGAAATACATATCCAAAAGTGCTCTTCCTATCATCTATACTTCCAACCCAATCACTATCGGTGTAACCAACCAACTTGAATTCATTTGATGCAGCATACAAAATTTCAAATCCCTTGGTACCTTTCACATACCTTAGGATCCTTTTTCCCACTTGCCAATGGAAATTCTTTTGTGTTTCCATAAATCTGGAAATCAGACTTATTGCATGCATTAGGTCTGGTCAAGTTGCAATCAAATACATTAAACTTCCAACCATACTCTTGTATAGTGTTGAATCCACTCTCTTGCTAGAGTCTTCCTTGCTCAACTTTAGACATATTGTTGTTGGTGTGGGGGCTGCCATATTGTTCTACATTTTAAATCTCTCCAAGATTTGCCCTGCATACTTTTCTTGAGAGATGAAGATGCCATCATGTATTTTTTTTACTTCTATTCCTAGAAAGTACTTCAAGTTTTTCATGGTCTCTTTGAACTCACCAATTAGATCCTTGTCATTACCAGTAAAAATCAAATCATCTACATACAAGAAAACAATCAACACATTTCCATTTGTTGCCTTGATGTAGAGAGTAGGCTCACCATTGCTTTTGCTAAAGCTATTGCTCATCAAATATGATTCAATCGTACTATACCATGCCCTTGGAGCTTGCTTGAGCCCATAAAGAGCTCTCTTAAGTCTATCTACTTTGTGTTCTTCACTTGCAACTTCATAACTAGGTGGCTGCTCCACATATACTTTTTCTTTCAATACACCATTTAAGAAGGCAAATTTTACATCCATTTGAAATACCTTCCATTTGTGCTGATTTGTAATTGCTATGACAACATGCACAGTTTCCATTCTAGCAATCGGGGCATAGGTCTCATCATAATCTCTACCATACTACTGTTTGTAGCCCTTGACTACTAGCCTTGACTTATGCCTATCAATCTTGCCTTCAGCATTGCATTTGGTCTTGTAGACCCATTTCACTCCAATCACATGTTTCTTGGGAGGCAAATCAGTTAGCTCCCATGTCTCATTTCTTTCTATAGCATCTATTTCCTCATCCATGGCCTTACACCATTTCTTCTCCTTAATAGCTTCTTCAAAATATATTGGATCACTATGAGAAAATAATGAAAAATTAACACTCTCATCATAATCTTCATACCTTTCATCTTTGTATATCGCCCTAAGACTCTTGGTCTTTCTTGGTAACAGGGAGGAGAGTGTAGGATCAGAATCTTCAATGTTGCTACTTTGTCGACCAGCTCGGTCTTCACTGTTACTCAGCACTGACACTTGGTTATATCTAGAGGAGCTTGGCAATGACTGAGGCTGCTTGCCTTTTCTTCTATTTTCTCCTTCTTCTTTTTGTTCATCGGCATCTTCTTTACTCATAATTGGCACTTTACTTGAAGTGCTAGGTGACTCGTTAATTGAACCATACCAAGACTGATTTTCAAGAAATTCCACATCTCTTGAAAGAGTCATCTTGTTGTTCAATGGGTCATACAATTTGTATGCCTTTGATTTTGAGCTGTACCCTATGAAGATGCACTTCACACCTTTGTTATCCAATTTCTACCTTTTCTCGTTAGGCACATGTGCATATGCAACACATCCAAACACCCTTAGGTGTTCAACTATCCATCTTCCTCGTGACCATGCTTCCATTTGAATTCTATCACGAACTGCCTTTGTAGGACACTTATTAATTAGGTAAATTATTGTTGCGACAACCTCTTCCCAAAATTCAGTTGGGAGACCTTTCTCTTTCATCATTGCCATTTCAACAATGGTCCTGTTCTTTCTTTCAGCCACTCCATTCTATTGTGGTGTATAGCTGACTGTGAGCTATTTCTTTATACCATGTTTCCTACAAAAATTTACTAAAGAATTGGAGCTATACTCCCCTCCTCTATCTGATCTTAGGAATTTGATATAGTGTCCACATTCTCTTTTAGCCTAGGCTTTGAATTCAAGAAACTTATTAAATGCTTCAAATTTATTCTTTAAGAAATACACCCATGTCCTATGACTGAAATCATCTATGAATGTCATTAAATAAGTACTCCTCCCAATGGAAGTAACTTGCATAGGACCGACTAGGTTAGTATGCACTAACTCTAATGGATATCTAGCCCTCCTAGAATATTCAAAATTAAAGGGAAGAGTATGTTGCTTACCCAAAATACAAGCCTCACACTTGTCACATGAATTTCCTATACATGTCAAACCTTCTACCATTCTTTTACTTGATAATAAATTTAAACTAGCATAGCCAAGATGACCATAACTGAGGTGCCATAGCTATCAGGGGTCTTCAATCACTCTCTTTAGAGCTGATTGTGTGGGAGGTTCAACACAAACTTGAGATGAGAAACATGTCTCTATCCTCAAGGGAAACATTCTGTTCTTTGTCATTTGAACTGTTGCGAGTAAATTCTTACTCCCATCCTTTTCTTGGATGACACACCTGTCATTCTCCATTTGCACTTTGTATCCATTTTGAATGAGCTTACTAATGCTCATGAAATTGTGCTTCATACTAGGGGCAAAATACACATTTTGTATTTCCTTCTTCTCACTTTTCTTGGTGCGGACCATAATAAATCCTTTGCCAACAACTGGTAGGGTTCCATTGTTACCCATCTTAATTTCTAATTTGAAACTCTTGTCAATGAATGAAAATAAGGTTTCATTACCACTCATGTGGTTGCTACATCCACTGTCGGGGTACCAAACCTTAGGGCTTCCTTCTTCACCAACATTACACATGATGAATGCAGTGGCATTGTTTCCACTTCCCATGTTCACATCAGCCACATTTTCTTGTCCTGACTGATCATTTTTCTTTTTCCAGCATTCACTTTCATAATGCCCATATTTATTACAGTAGTAACATTCTACATTACTCCTATTTGAGTTGTAATTTTTCTTACCTCTTCTTGAAGTATTTTGTGAGCGACTTGCTCCATCTTCTCTTCCTGAGCTTTTTGTTGCAACATTTCTTTGTCCTCCATTTCCTCAGCCTCTACCTCTGGAGTTTTTGCCTGAGCCATTTCTTCCTCTCCCCCTTCCTCTTGGATTTGACTAAGCCTTGAAAGCTTGCTCTTGGGAAGAAGAAGATATAGATCTATTGATCCTATGCTCATGGGTTTGAAGAGTACCCATCAACTCATCCATTGTCAAAACAGTGAGGTCTTTTGCCTCTTCTATGGTCATGACCAAATTGTCATATTTATGAAGTAAACTCTTCAATATCTTTTCCACTATCCTCTACTCTTGATAGTATTCTCCATTTGACTTTAGTTGGTTAATCACATTGGAGTTCCTTGAACTGATGTCTACAACTAATTCATTTTCCTTCATCTGAAGGTTCTCAAACTCCCTCCTTATATTCTGTAGCTTTACTGTACGGACTTTATTGCTCCCCTTGAAGTTCATCTCAAGGATATCCCATGCTTCTTTTGTATAATTTTCTGCTACAATCTTTGAGAATACTATCTTTGTCATTGCTACTTCAGTAAGACTTAATGCCTTTGCATCTTTCCTCCTTGACTCTTTCAAATGAGTCTTTTGTGCATTTGTGAGGGCAGCATACTGAGTTGGGTCTATCACATCATTGAACCCATTAACTACAAACTCCCATAAATCATTTGCAACCATAATGGTTTTCATTTTCTTTGCCCATGTATCATAATTTTTCCCATTGAAGGGTGGTGGCTACTGACATATCTTTCTTGCATCTCCTGCCATGTCAAATATCCCAAGAAAACAATTGCCCTAACTCACTGTGGATGTGGGGCCTCAAAGCTCTAATACCATGTGAGAAATATAAATCACAACTTTAGAAAATCAACCCTAAACCTAAAAATTTGGTTGGCACTCACAATTTCTGAGTGACAGTTTTGCTCGGTAAACACTAAGAAACTGAGTGGTAGGAGAGTTTATCGAGTGAGCTAGGTAAATAAAAAATAAACAACTCAATAGCCAAAGGATGCCAAGTGAGCTCAGTAGCATGTGATTACTGAGTGAACTCAGTAGCCATAGGAGGGTGGAGCTCGATAGAAGAAAGCACTGAGTGAGGTCGGTAGCCACTGCAAGGAGGAGCTTGGTAGAAGATGTTACCGAGTGAACTCGGCTTGAACTGCAAAGATAAAACCTTTAACAAGACTTAACCGAGTGAAAATATATTACGTGAACAAATTTCACCATTAAAACCAGAGAGCCAAAACTTGAAGTTTTCAAATAAACTTATCAAATGCAAGAACAAGAACTAATAGATTCATGTGTGCCTTCTTGCTTACTATTTAACTTTGATTCAAAACTATTACAAATCTGGGAGAATTCGACTTCAACCAAAAAACCCTAAAGTAACCCTAAAACTTCAAACTGGAAAAACTTTAGACTTCAAACTTACAGCTCTAATGGCTGCATACTACAATGCCTGGAGCAATCACTACTTTAACAGGTCGAACCAAATAAAAAAAAAACTACAAACTTACAGGATGACACAAAAAAGCACATGCAACTACAATCACGAAATAAACTTCCTCTGTGCCTGCAACAAACTGGATTTTTTGAACACTTTCTCTGCATCTTCTCTCTGCTTTGCAACTTTAACTTCTTCTCTCTATCACTAATGAATGAATCAAACATTCCTTTTGTTATACTTGCGAAATGTTTTCCCCCTCATTTTTGAATTTGAAAACTCACCTACTGCATTCATGTCTATGACTATTGTGCAAGTTTTCAAGGATGGTAGGTGGGCGTTTGGCTCTAGAGGCAAATGGCCTTCTTGCATTTAATATTCCAACACAACTTCCTTGAGGTCACTAAGGGTAAGAAATTTCTCACAAAAGGCATTTTTCACAGTCGCAAACCAATTTGGAATAACAACAATACACTACTTCAAGGCTTTCTCACATTCCAATGTGAAATCTTGGGTGGTGAAAACCTTTTAGTAATGATGAACAAAGGCTAGAAGGATATTGGGAAGGTTTGAAAGAACCTTCTATCCATCTTTAATTCTTTTGATCCCCACAGAGGTATGATAGTCACAAAGAGCTTGAAAAACTCATTCGAAGGCTGATCTCCAATTTGAAGCTAGTAGAGATGAGCTTTGATTTTAACTCCTTTGGCAGCATTGTTATCAACAATTTACTTTTGCCAGTGAATATTGGAAAGCTTCAATTGTAGATCTGAGTTAAAAGGATTCAAGGATAGAGTGTCCAAAGAAGCATGTAGATATTTTATGGTGGCTTCATACAAATTCTTGTGGTACATAGAAAGTTTCCTACCATAGATCCAAAGAAATCTAGCAGTATGAGTGATGACATCATTCCACCATTGTATCCATCCAATCTGTGGGCTGATGCTATAAATTCCAAACATGCAGTATGTGAGCCATAGTGGGCTTATGATGCAATTGTAACATGTTGAGAAACAAGTGGTCTGACAATGTCACATCAAATAGGGGAATGAAAGGTAAAGCCCTTTCTTCAAAAAAGGAGAAAAAATATTGTGAAGAGGTCATTGCACAATCAAGCCTCTTAAAATTCTTGTCACACCTAAGTCTAAAATTAGATCAAGTGTGCCAAAGCCCACCCACTAGGCAACAATGCATATTGGGATAAAAAAAGGCCCAATTTAATTTGCATGTAGTACCAAGCCTCTCATTCATCAACTGTCCAACAAAAAGGCAAAAGGCCTTCTTTGTCCATAGTTAGCTCAATAATATTAAAATCCCTACTAATGACCCAAGTGATAGGTGGCAGGGAATCTGCCATCCAATACCAAAGTTGAGATCATTCAATAGCATCATTGGGAGCATGAACATTAACAATCCCATAAGAATAATTTTGAAAGGATAACAAAATCCACACAATTTTGTGCATGGGGTTAGAACCATGATCAATAATAGAAAAATTAAACAAGGACAGAGGAGAGAAACAATGCCACCTCTACTAGCTTCATGCTGTGAACAAAAAATAGCACTATTAGGCCAAATAACACAGCATGCATCGTTTAATATAAAAATAGAAACATTGACTTCTTGGAGACAAAGGATGCCCAAAATACCAATCCCGTGTCTAGTATCTCACACATACTATTTGCGAGAGAGGTCAATTAGACCTCAAACATTCCATGAGAGAACATTCATGGAAGTAGCTCTTGCATTTCATCGTCGTCCCCAATAGAGGAGAAATTGTTGTGCAAGAAGGAGTTGGAGGTAACTACTAAGGAGACAGGCTCTGGGAGTGGTGTAAGGGTTGTGTCCCATGAGGAACAACTATGGAAGCCATTTGAGGAGTGTGGATCCAAGCAGTTTGATAAGTGTTAACAAACACATCCATTCCTTAGGAGCTGAGGTGTGAAACTAGTTGTTGAACCATCGAAGAAACAAGTGTTGTTAGGATAGAAACAAGAACAATCTCCAGCGAAGGCTAGGAAGAAGAGGACCTATGTTGTTTGGATAGAAAGGATGTCTTACCCTTGCATGTCACAATTGTCCACTCATCTTTTTTTTGTGTTATCGACAGACTTGGCCTATAATTCTTTAACATGAATTGGTTTGCGAGGCATTTCCAGAGGGTAGTTCTTGATCTTGTGACCAACCTACTAACACCTATAATAGGTGTTTGACAGGTTGAGGTAAAGCATCTTCTAAGAGAAGGTGTGTGCACCAACTTGAATGTCCACAAAATCCTTAAGGTGGTAGGATAGGTCAACCTTGACGCATACCATCCTTTGGAGATGAGCATTGAAAAACTTCTCTGGCTCTACACAGACCACCCAAACAATGGTTTGCACAATAATAGGGATAAACTTCCAACATGGGATAAGAAGACTTGGAAATTTGACTCAGATAGGGACTTTCAACTTTCTGTCATTTGACATTGAGAAATCCCGAGATCATCATTGGAAAATCAGTAATGAGGACTTAACTGACCACACTCATGGTTTAAAACTATGTCAGCCTAGGAAGGGTTCTAAAAGCACAACAACAAGAAGCCCTTTCTAAGGCTTTGGATGTCTTCAAGGTAGACTCACAAGGAGTCTAGCTCTTGGTAATACATTATCTGAGCATGCTTTTAGGAGGAGTAATACTGACAAAATACCTAATCAGGGTATGGTGCTCTAGCCATTTGCATGCATTATCAAACTCTTCAATGTTGAGAACAATGTTGGGAGAAGAAGGCTTACCTCATAAAACACTTTTAGGACAAATTTTTTTAGAGGAGGTGCCATGAGCATCTGTCACAACAACTCCAACACCAATAGAAAATACTAGGTTAAAGTTGGTTTGAACCATAATAAGAACCTCTAATGATCCCACAATAAATATGGTATGACAATACCAGAAGTGGAATCAGAAAAAATGCTGCATAACATAATCATCATAGTTAAACCTAACATAAAATATACAAACACTTCACCTATTTATTGAAATTTTCAAAATGTTCACATCTTTTAGAATTCTAGATCCTTTCAATCTATTAGTTTTTTTGGTGTCTGTTCACCTTAATTTCTCAAAATTTGATAGTAAATGTAGGATCTATAATGTCAACAATTTGGCAGAGTGTAACTAGCAAAAAATAACCATGTTGGATCTCATTCAGTAATGATTATTGTATTGCAATGTTTAAAAACCCTCTAGACATTGATACTGATATTAAAACATATGAATACACATACGCAACTTGCTTTATTTTGGAGGCATTAGATAGGAAAGGAAGAGTATTACTAATCACTTTGAAACAAAATTGGAAGGATATTTTAGATGTAGATTTATTCTGAAAACTTCCCTCCCTCTTTCTGGAGTATATTGAGATTGAGGTTTATTGACTTATCATTCACATCTGTCGGTTCATTCAAGTGCTCATTAGCATTCAAGTGTTTTAAGGTATATGTGCTAATGCGATAGTTTCTATTTTGTTATAGATTTAATGGGCCACATACAAGGAAATCAACTAGTTTCCACTTGCTTTGTCAACAATATAGAAAGCCGACACATTTTTGCTTGCAGTCTTTTTTCCTGGCATCAAGTTCAGCTTAGGAAAAGGACAGGAAGAACTTTTGTAGCTGGAAATAATGGTGGTTTATACTGCTAACTTCACTTTCTTGCATATGTATGTAAGCTTCTCTATTTTCAGTTGTGTAGCATTTTGTCATACATACATGCTAATTTAAACAGATTAGTCTTTTTGCATTTAGTTGTGTAAGTGATGCTTATTGCAGACCATGCTTAGTTATTGACACATGCATTCTCTCAAAAGCATTAAATGATGCCAACTTCACATTTAGAATGATATGTTAAATTTTTGGCTGCCACTTTCAACTAAGTAGCTGGGACATAAAAGGAAGCCTATCTTTATTCACTAAGAAATTTGCCAATAGAAGGGTTTCTCTACAAGTAATTTTCTAAAGACTTCAACAAATAGTTGAAATATATATTAGTCATTCAAAAAGGCAATGCATCCTAGCAAACTTAGAAATAACTGTTGCTAATAAAGAATGCAACAAAACTATTAAGAAACAATTGCTTGTTTAATATTGAGATCTAGTTAACTTTTTGACTAGTTGTTAACTAGATTAAAAGTAATAAGTCTATGTAAGTCTGTTCCTAGAGCAATCTTGTACTTTTCATTTGGTTATTGAAACATTATTATAATTATGATTATGGAACATTTTGTGTCTATTAACAATTTTTTTAAGAAGATAGTGATGGTTTAACTATTCTGATATACAACATAATATTATAATATTATTAGCATAATGCATAATTTAAAATTCTAGCTGATATTTATCTAACTATTTCTTCCTCTCCAGCAAAGAGCTCCTGACTGGTGTCATCTTTTATCATTTACTATTTAAGTGTTAGGCTGGTGTATTGACATTTTTTTGAAAATATTGCGATGGATTGGTTGATATGATTCATAATAAAAAATTGGTTTCTAATCCAATGAGAATCCATTTTTCTATTTATTTTTGGTTGTGTTGACTTGTCATCATCCATGTTCTGATATGGTTAAATATGGGAGAAGCACATTATAAAGGTTTTATTGAATTTTTTAAATTGAAAAATCTTAAACATTTGGTATAGATCTAATAATAAGAATGTATTTAACATTGTTCTTACTAAAAATTAAATTAATATGAATATTGATGTATTTGATTTGAGTGATCTTTCCTATTTGTAGCTTAATTGATTCACAACTCTACCTTTTTAATAAGATACAAAAAAATTGATGCATGAAATAGTAGGTTTTTCTTGTAATTTGGATCATTTTTATAACCATAAGATTGTTGTGCGTGTATAAAAATATTGTGTTATATTATGAAATAGTAAAATGGATAAAGGATCTCATCAATTCTATATATTGGATACTTGATATGCCTAAAAGATGTTCTTTCAATGCTTAATACATATTTCAATAAATTAGGTTTCCCTTAAATACAAACTCAAAGGTGTTAAAAGTGAAGTGTTTTATTCTTTAAGTATGAAATTTTAAAGTTTGAACTTCATTTTTACAAGTTGCACTATTGAGTTGAGTCAATAGTACAAGTTGGAATCTAAACTTAGATGGAAAATTGAAAAGGAAAGAACTCAAGAAAGTTAGGAGTTGAGATGAAGTCAAGGTCCAAATTATGTATCATATTTTAGTAGAAATCTAGAGACATGAAAACTATACATTGCATAAAGAATAACCTAGTCAAAATGAGTCCAGACCCTTGTTTGAAATTTAAACATAGTTTCTTTGAATGAAACTAAGCATTAAACATGTTGAAAATTTATTATTTTAATGATTGTTATTGCAACTGTAGTAAATCAATGTCAAATACCCAAAAAAATAATACATGAAACAAAGGGCCAAAAGTACACTTAACTATCCAAACACCCTATAGAGTAGACATAATGTAAGCAAATAATAGAGAAAAATATTGATTGAAAAAACAACATTATGTGATGCCTTCCTGGTTGCAACCAATACATGATGATTGCAAGTTACAATTCCAAGATCCACAATCTCTACAAATTTGAACTCTAGACTCACTCCTTTGTGATCATTTGCATCTCTTTCCAAACTCTCTAAGTAGTGTCTAACCTAAGCCTAAAAGCCTCTACATTTACTTGTCTAAATGACTTACAAAATATTTTAGATATTTACATAAGAGAAGGATGACCTCATAACAGTATGTATGCATCTCAAGTTATGATCCTTACAATAAACTCATGATTCAAATTAAATAATCAAGTCAGCTCATACTAGGAACTAATCACAAAAAAAAACTTGGTTAAAGAGGGAACCGAGCATTAGTAAACCAATGAGCTCACTCTGCACATGAAGGAATTTGGCAAGCACATAGCTCGACTAGCACTGTAGGAAATGACCCATAGCATGAACTCAACTAGCACTGCAGCATCTCGGTTAAATCAGGAACTTGATTAATGTTACAATTAGACAATAACTAATAGAATGCACAAAGATGAGTAGGATAAAAAGACAACCTAGAGTGCTTCTATATCAATGATAATGTCAAAGGATTTGTTGGTTGGGTAGAGACACAAGAAAATCAAAACACCAAACACAATGTGTTGTGACACAATAAAAATATATTGTATTCCATTCACCATGATATCAAATGCATACACAGTGCCTTTTTATAGATAAGTGTATAATATTATAGAGAAATATCTACAAAATTTTGTTAAATGCTAGAACCAACACAAACTTTTGGAAAATACTTTAACTGACACAACCTAAACCTAATAATCTAGAAACATCTAATGACAGACGATTAGTTCTAAGTAGAAATTAATATTTCTAATATTGCCCCAAATTTCTACTATCTACATAATTAATATTTACAATTCCCAATGCTTCTCTAAAAATCTCAAATTGTTCATGTGCTAAAGCCTTGGTGAAGATATCTGCAAGTTGCTCCTCTAATCTACAATGTTGTATAATTTTTTCTCTATTATTAACTAGCTCTCTAATGAAGTAATACCTTGAGCCAATATGCTTTGTCCTCTTGTGAAACACATGGTTCTTTGAAAGGGTAATAGCAGACTTGTTATCACAATAGACTGTAGTAGGTCCATCTTGAACTTGCATCAAGTTTTTCAAAATTCTTCAAATCTGTGCTACTGTTGTTCCCACTACATTCTCTACTTTAGTTGATGAGAGAGTTACTATAGTTTGTTTCTTTGATGCCTAGGCTATGACACCTATCCCAAGATGAAATGCATATCCATATATCCTCCTTCTATCTTCAGCATTCCTTGCAAAATCACTATCTACATATCCAACTAATTGAAAATCATCTAATGTAGAATACAATATGCCATGATTCATAGTTCCTACAATATATTTTAATATTCTTTTTCCTGCCTGCCAATGTGAGTTCTTAGGTGAGTCCATGAATCTAGAGATTAAACTCACTCCATACATAATATGTGGTCTAGTTGTAGTGAGATACATCAAACTACCGAACAATCTTCTGAATATAGTTGAGTCAAAACCTTTCTCAGTATCTTCCCTATTTAGTTTGGTGCTTACTACCACAGGTGTAGAAAGTGGACAACAATTTTTCAATCTAAATCTTTTCAAAACATCTTTTGCATATTTACTTTGACAAATGAAATTTTCTTTATCATTTTTAGTAACTTCAAATATTTCATCAATCCTAGATCTGTCATTTCAAATTCTTTTTTCATTGCTAATTCAAACATGTCAATAGATAGATTGCCTGTGAAGATCAAATCATCAACATATGAACAAACAATCAAAATATGACCTTGTTCATTGATCTTGGTATATAATGTAGGTTCACTGGTGCTTCTTTTGAATCCATTCTCCATCATGTATGAATCTATTTTGTTGTACAAGGATCTTAGATCTTGCTTCAATCCATAGAATGCCTTCTTCAACTTATAAACTTTGTCTTCATGCCCTCTTCTTTCATATCTTGGAGGTTGCTACACATAGAATTCTTCTTCCAAATATCCATTCAAAAATGATGATTTGACATCCATTTGGTGAACCATCCATTTGTTTTGAGATGCAATAGCTAATACTATTATGACAGTATCAAAGCTTTCTATAGGTGCAAATGTCCCATTATAGTCAACCCCACATTCTTGTGAAAATTTCTTAGCAACCAACTTTGCACTATATTTGTCTACATCTCCATTAGCTTTAAACTTAGTCTTATAAACCCATTTTACACCAATGCAATCTTTGTTCTTAAGCAAATCAACTAATTTCCATGTATCATTTCTCTCAATAGATTCTATTTTATCATTCATTGAATTAATCCAACGTCTTTCCTTAACCGCATCTTCAAAATATATAGGATCTTGAGAAAATAAAGCAAAATTTAATTGCAAATCTATTTTACTTCCTTTATCATATATCTTATTTAGATTTCTAGTTTTCTTTCTTGTAATCCTTGATCTCAATTGTGCAAGTATAGGATTTGAATCATTACTTATTTCTAAATTTGAAGATTCTCCATGTTCAATTTTATTTTCTAAGTGATCTCCTTGTGGACTTCATTGTGGAGTTCCTTCTTGGTCACTTGGTTGATTCTTTTTATCCTTCTCATCATATGGTATTGTTACAACACCGGTAACATTTGTATCTATATTTCCATCCCAAGATTCATCCTCTTTAATTACAACATCCCTACTCATATTGACTTTTTTAGTGATAGGATTAAACAACCTATATGGCTTAGATTTCTCATCATAGCCAAAAAAAATGTGGTTGTTTCTCTTATCATCTAATTTACTTCTAGTTTCTTTTGGAACATGTGCATATGTAATACAACAAAATAGTTTGAGATGGGAAACACTATGAATCTTACCACTCCATGCTTGTTGTGGAATCATGTCCCTCACAATCTTTGTTGGGCTCCTATTCAAGATATAAACAACACAAGAAATAGCCTTAGCCAATACTCATTAGGGAGATTCTTACCTTTCAACATGCTCTTTGCCATGTCCATTATTGTCCTATTCTTTCTCCTTGCAACACCATTTTGTTGTTTTTTGTAACTCGTAGTAAATTACTTTTTGATTCTATGATCCCTTCAATAATCTAAAAACTCCATTTGACTTGTACTCTCCTTCTCTATCAAATCTCAATACTTGATAGATAAACCACTTTGTTTCTTAATAAAAGTCTTAAATTCTTTAAATTTGCCAAAAGTTTTAGATTTTTATTTAAGAAAGTAAACCCATGTCTTTCTACTAAATTCATCAATAAATGTTGAGAAATAAATGCTCCCCCCTAATGATGGCATTTTCATTGGACCACATATATCTGAATGCACAATTTTTAAAGGTACCCTTACTCTATATGACATCCCTTTTGGAAAACTCTCTCTATAATATTTGGCCAAAATACAATTTTCACATGGACTTAATGATGCTTTGATTGAGGGTAAGCTTCTTACCATTTCCTTTCTTTGCAATAAAGATAATCTTTTGAGATTTAGATTCATGACCATACCTCAAGTGCCATATCCATGTCTGATCTTGACTTGGTACCTTGAAACTTGCTGCAATTTCATCAATCATATTGCTTTTCATCCGAAGTGGAAACATTATGTTATTTATTATTTCTACCCTTGCAATTAACAAGTTACTAGGAGGCATATCAAATATAGTGCACACATTTTTCTCAAAAATAACTCTATAACCTTTTTGACTAAGTTGCCCCACACTTATAAGATCATGTTTCAAACTAGGTACAAAGTATACATCAAAAATAGATTTCTTACCATGCTTTGTTATGACATTAATTGTACCTTTTCCACTTACTTCCACTAGCTCATTGTTTCCCAACTTCACTTGTAATTGAATTGATCTATCCAAGCTTTCAAAAAAATCTTCATTTCTTGTCATATGATTGCTGCAACCACTATCTAGATAGCAAAGATCATTTGAACTCTCTTGGGTTACATTGCAAGTAATGAACAAAGAAGATTGAAAACCACTCTAAAAAAAAATTGCATTTTGTTTACTCATATCAGCTTGTTTCTTTTTACACTCTTTTACAAAATGTCCAAATTTCTTGCAATAATAACATTGAACATTTGTTTTATCATACCTCTATGATGTCTAGCTATTATTGCATCCCCTTGAATTGAAGCATTCATTTCTCCTTCCTCCTAGATTTGGACTCTTTCTTTCTTATTTTTGAAAATTATATCTGCCTCTTCCTCTTCCTCTAAATCCAGAATCTCCTCTTCTTTTGCCTCTACCAAATGTCATTTGTGTTTTGAATGCATTCTCCAGTGATTTAGCGATTTAGCTTGTTCGACTTATCTTCATGATTATACAAGGATCCAAACACCTCATCTATGGATAATGTTGTTAAATCCTTAGATTCTTCAATTGCAACCACAATATTATCAAATTTAGGAGGCAAAACTTCTTAAAATCTTTTCTACAACTTTCTAATTAGTAAGCTCATCACCATTCATCCTTGATTAACCACATTCATAACATAATTTAAAAATTGCTCTACAGAATTTGAATCCTTCATTTGTAAATTTTTAAATTCTCTTCTATGTGCTTTTAATTTAACAATCTTTATCTTCCTTGTACTTTGATATGCAATCTCAAGAATGTCCCAAGCTTGTTTGGTTGTAATAGCTGGCTTAATTTTTCTAAAAACTGAGTCATCTAGAACTTGTTTGCAAAGCTTTTTTACTTTTCATCAAGCCTTTTCTTTTGATTAGCATTTAAAGTAGACTTATCTACAGGTTCAGGATAACCATTTAAGATTATATCTAATAACTCATAGGAATCAAATATAAATTTCATTCTAAAAGCCCAATCATCATAATTCTTTCCAGAAAATATTAGAATTGAAGCCTGAAAACTCCCTAAAGCCATGATAGAAATTCATAAACAAAATTCATAGATATAACAAACCCTAAATAGGGAAACAAGAAACTTATGGATCTCACAATAACTTTCTATGTCCCTTATTTGCTGCAATCCTCCTTACAAACAATCCTTCAAACTCCTCTTCTTAACCTAGCTCTAATATCAATCTGTTGGTTGGGTAGAGGCAAATGAAAATCAAAACACCAAACACAATGTGTTGCTGCACAATATACTCCATTCACCGTGATATCAAATGAATACATAGTGCTTTTTTGTAGGTAAGTGCATAATATTCTAGAGAAATCTAGAATTATCGGACAAGACAAAATATCTACAAACTTCTAGAAAATACTACAGCTAACACAAACATTGAATGACAGACAATTAATTCTATGTAGAAATTAATATTTCTAACAAAATTAACATATCTTCATAATGACTGTAACCCACGCATTGTTCACAGGGATCTGAAGACATCTAACATTCTTTAAGGTGATGACTTTGAAGCACTTATGTTATGGGTACAATTAGTACATTGACCCGGAATATATGGGAACCTCCAGGCTCAATGAGAAATCTGGTGTGTATTTCTGACAGACATGAAAGCTGTGGACAATGACTCAAATTTTATTTTGTTGATTCTATCTAAAGGAAACACCAATACAGTCATGCAATTTGGGATTGTAAGAAAAGCTTTTCATTTGGCTTTACCAGGGTTCTTAAGTCAATGTTGCCAGTGCATGTTCCTAACATTCGAATGAACCACCCTAGTAACAACTACAAGAGGTACATAGATTTGTATGCTAATGGAAAGCACAGGGTTGTAATAGGCAGCACAAGCAACACTTCCGATGGCCATTTGTTTATGAGATTTGGTGAGGTTATCTTACAAGAGCGTTCGATATGTCTTGAGTTTCTTTTCAATAGTAATTGGTACTAATTTTTTTGGGTTATGTTGCTCTTGGCCATATCTTTTGCATGTGTCAGCCGATAATATATGGACCCTGGTTGATCGTTCTTATAGTGATATTTTGAGTAACTAGTACAACACTCTCAGCAAAGGTGGTATTCCCACTTTTTCTATATGTATTTTTAAATAGATGCTCATGATCTCACTTTTCAATAAAAGTAAGAGCCAAAACAATCAAAAGATCTCCACAGAAAAATACTTGTCAATACAATTTACAATTTCTACGAAGACCTTTAATACAACCACAAAATTACAAGTTCTACCAAGGTCTTTACCACAAAATTACAATTTCTACCAAGGTCTTTACTGTTATTAATTTTGAATTGAAGTATTCAATGCAGATAGGAAGATAGATCAGACTTCTTTTGCAACAAGGCAAGTAAAAAATTGATCAACATCATCAGGGACAAAAATTCCCTGAGTTAGAGAGAGGAAGATTCCCTGCATGATTATATCTATCTGAATTATAGGACAAAAATTAATTTCAGGTCTCCAAAAAGAGAGTCATTTTATGATTGTATCTTCCATAGACTGAATCAGGAAATCAATGGACGCCTTCAAATTTAGGATCTGTCCACGATTCCTTGAGTAAGTACACTGTCAATCATTTACAGTTCCTTATTAACAAAGTTATAATCATGCAGTTACTCTTATTTTGAATCCAAGCTCTCAGCCCAGACAACAAACTTCTTTTGCATAAAGGAAATCAATAATTAGATGATCATCACTATCAGAGATTCTACACAAAGGAAATGTTAGCATTGGACACATACTAAATTAGAGAGGAAGTTTCTTCAATAAGAAAGTCACATAAAGCAGTATTTCTTTGGCTCTAACAAACTAAACCACACGTGGATAAAAAACCATCATACCATCCAACATTGCAAACCATCTCAGGAATTGCAAGCTTTTCGGATACCATCTTAGTGGTTTTAGGAAACCACAAGCAGCTAATAGCTTGAATTATGAAAAAGTACAAAGGAATATAAATGATCAAACACTTTTCTACCATAACCTGATTAAAAGATAATAATGCCTCACAAATAACAGAAATGTTTGTTGTTTTGTCAGTATGTGCTAAAGTTACTTCGTAGCTTTCCCATGCTGCACTTCTTTCTTTTTAATGTCATATTATCTAACAGAATTTTCAATATGTTCATTAATATATATTTCTATTTTTGAAAAATAAATCATGATATTGAAAATATGATTGTGAAAAATTTTAAATAGTTGACCAAATAATGATACCATTCTCTCTTTTATAGATCATAAGGACAGTATTAGTAAATTGATTTACTAATAATTTTTTTTTTCAAAGTTGTGTTTTGTTAAAATAAAGTAGACTGATTTTGACATATAGTATAAAACTCACCATCAAAATACATATCATAATTCAAAGCAATATTAAAATTCCTACTATGTTGGATTATATTGGATGCTACGACAAAAACATTAAATTAATAATGATAATCTTGCATCAAAGATCCTGTTTGATGAGATAAACAGAAATTTGAAATTGTCTGAATCCTTTTACAGAAAGATTGTAATGGAAAGAAACATGAAAAGATTTCTCTCTTTAGACTTCCTAACAGAATATGGGTTCCTGCCTCCCAACTATTTTGTTTGCAGGGTGAGAAACCAAGGGTTGTTTGGCATCTAAAAATCAGTACAGATCTTCAATGCAGAGCTCCTCCTCCCTATCTATTCATTCCATGGTTTCCCTCTTCAAACAATCCAAGAACAGCTCAAAAAACAGCTGCACAAAAGTTAGACGAATACTGCCATTTATTAAAGATAATTTTCAAAAGACTCGTAAACTAATATTTAAAACCCTGAATTGATGGAGCATCTAAGAGCATGGGCAGAAGATAGCTTTCATTGATTTAGGAAAAGCTAAGAGCGCGGGCCAAAGCTCAGTGGCACGGATAGACATTTTCTCACTTTGAACACAAATGGGTAAATTTGTGGCCATATTCTCAGCTCTCCATCATCTATATCTATACACAGTACATATCTGACATAGCCCCCGATTTCATGTAATATAAAAATATAATCCCCCCCAACACAAATTTCTCGAGAAAACAAATTTTTGGGCGATACAATTGATTCATATTTAGATCTCCACTTCCCATCAAGTTCGCCAAACTCGTAAAATTCCAAAGCATATGGTTCCTTACCTTTACAAACTTAATCATTCTACCCTTGTACATGACAATTCCCCTGGTCCGGTGATTTAACCATAGACTGTAACGACATCTGACGTTTCCATCTCCATTCAAATCACACATGCGCAAGTGATCCCTATACGTACAAAACCAATAGATTTTCTGGTTCTGCACGAAAATGCTTGGGAAAAAGCTTAGTCCAGACATCCGTTCTTTGATGGGAGCATTTCTTATATCCCATATTTTTTCTGTAGATTTGTCAATCAAAATCATAAATTTCTTGCTTCTGAGAATGTTAAGATTTCCGATTATAACAGTTACCTGATAAGATTTATCCTCGGGATCAAAGTTGAGTTGCACAGCCACATCATCATGATATTTTTTTATATAATATGAAAGTTTTCTTTTTCTTGTCAGTCTTGCATCTTCAAGACAATGAGACTGCATAGTCAGCGGATTGACCACTTGAAGGGTTCCGTTTCTCTTGCAGCTATAAATCAATAGGCCCCCATCTCCAGCCCTGAGAGACCATTGCGAGTCATTGCGCGTCCACTTTTTATTAAATAGTTTCTTGTACCTTAGCCTTTTACTAACATCGTAGAAGATCCGTTTGTTTCATTATAAAGTTCCATCACCAGCCACTTTTGTCGATTGTCCTGCTCCCACAGATTGTGAAAGTAAGTAGATCTCAAAATAGTACTTTGCCATGAAGTAGAAATGATTTGCATTTCGCACAAAGTATGAAGAGGAAGTTTACAAAATATCATTATCAAGACCTCCTCTGGAATATGACCTACAACAATTGATTCGTTCATGTCTTCTACTCTTTTATTTGCGCCATCCTCACTACTTGATGAAGCCTCCTCTCTACTTCCTGCATTTTTGGTCTCATCCATTGCATGTATATGTTTGGTGTTTCCATTCTTAAGGCACAAGCCAGCTTTGAAGGTTAGTGAATTGGTAGAAAATCCAGTTGATCCAAAATCACTTTCTTTTTGCGCAGCCATTACTTCATCCTTGCCATATAGATATTTTCTTGAGCATGAGTCATCCTCCTCATTCTCTTCACTAAAAATGTTATCCCTGCAGATCTACATCCTCTTAACATTATGGATGAACCCTGGATTATTAGGATCTCCGTTGCCAGCCATAGTCCCTGCGAGGTGCCACTAACAAAACCCTAACCCCAGTGAGGTATTAAGTCTCTTGTGATAAATAGGGTTTGTACAGTTTGAAGGTTTTTTTTATAGAGGTGATCTTCTAAACCGTTTTAGTTATGATGGGGCCAACCTCATTGCTGCCTCATATAAGAGTGACACGTAATGATACTTAAAATTATGAAATCTCCAAAGCTGAGCCTATTTTAGCTCCTCAAATATGCATGCTAAAGAGATCATATTGATAAAATGAAAAAAGTGATGGAATTTAATGTACCTTAATTGAGGTATTAACTCTCTTATGGTAAAACATTTTTGTACAATTTGAATTTTTTTTCATATAAGAACGACATGTCATTTTGGTTAAAACTACAAAAAAATTAATGTTGTGATTGTGAAGATTTCCATTTAGCCTAGTTGGACTCAAACTCTAAATTTGATTCACAAATATCCATGGTAAAAACTTAATATTGATAAAGAGAAAAGGTGATGGAATGCATTGTACCTAAATTTAACATTTAATTGTTGGATATATTTTAATATGGTAATTTAGTTACTTTTATATATATATATATATATATATATATATATATATATATATATATAAGAACACTATTTTTGTTGTTTAAGATAGTTTTAAATATAAATATTATTTAGATCTAGTAAATTAAATTTAAATCATTCTATAAAGATATCTATATTTTTTTTAGATATATTTATTTGAGATATCTATATAATTACACACACAATTAATCATATGTGTGTGTGTCTATATATACATAATACTCTTATGAAATAAACATAAATATAAAGGTTTTTCTTTATGACTTACTTAATCTTATATTATAATACTTAAATTCAAAGCCTCTATGTCTCTCAAATTGCTCTATAAATTATAAAATATATATGTATGTAATGGTGTATAATAAATAATATTAATGGAAGCCAAACTTTTTAATATTAAATATTAAATATTTCTAAATTATAAAATAAATGAATTCAATATTTTTAATTTCACTAATTCAACTATAATAACATTTAATTTTACATTTTATTTTTTATATTTTTTAATGCTTATTGAAAGCAAACCCAAATTGAAATCTAAATATTATTAAACTATAATCTATAGTATAATAATTAATTAATTTTTTCTTGGGTCTATTTTTTATTTTACTCTTCATAGCAAGTTTATCTTATGGGCAAGTTTTGTAATGCTCTAGGAAGTTTCCTTGAAGCCCTTTATAAAGCCTATTTGTTCTTTGTAGTTTTAGTAGGAGAATTCCTCACGTATTTTGTTATTGGTCTAATTTTATTGTATTGAATATTATTATTTATGAATTTCCTCTTGCATGTGCATTTCTATTTGAGATCTATCTTCTTATCATAGGCAATCTATTCCACAACTAGTATCCCTTATCCAAGTACAACATAGTATTCATTGTCCAAAAAGACTACTGTACAATGTGTTTTGGTCTCACAATGCATGCCCCATTTCTCCTTGAAATGGGGACCTGGTAAAGAAATTTTTCTATACCAAGCTTCTAGTCCAAAGCCTGGGTCATTCTGCACCCTCCTAAGGGTTTGGGACAAACCCCATTACTTGACTAGGGAGGTCTAGGGAATCAAAGACCAAAAATAATTGAGATTTTGTACTCCTAAAGTGCTAAGTGTCTACTTGTGCACTACATCCCACTTCGGGGATGCGCACCTGTGCATGTGTGCAATCCTAGAGAGTGCACACCTATGAAGGTGCGCACCAGTAGGGATGCACGCATTCTTTAGGGTCTATATAAGAGCTCAGACCCCCTATACTTTAGTCATTCACTCCTTGTCCCCCTCCAAGAGTGTACCTTCATACGTCTTGCAACTCTGCAACTCCTAGCTCTCTGCTCCTTCCTACACATCACCAACATACCTAAAGACAAGGTTTGGCAACCTAATGAAGGTGTTCCCACGTGCACCTTTGTAAACCCAAAAGACAAAACAAAAGAAAAATAAAAAGAACTCCAAAAGCCTAATGATGATGCACACATGCACACCTCCATGAGGTGCACAGGTGCATACCTCCATACATCTAAAGCTAAACTTAAAAAACAAGACATAAGAAGCCTAACTTAACTCCTAAGACCTAATGTAAGTGTGCACATGCAAACCTCCATGAGGTGTGCATGTGAACACCTTTCCATACTCAACACAAAGATAAAAATGGTCAAACCTTCAAAGGTGTCATGATGGTGCACACATGTGCACCTTCATGAGGTGGGCACATGTGCACCTCCTTTTCCATAAGAAGGAAATAAAACTTAAACTAAGTCTCCACTTCCCCCAAATGCATTGTGCATTATGCGCAGCTCCACACATTGAGGTCCTTGCTTAACAAGACCTCCTTCACACTAGGATGGACTACCAAAAGATGGATCTTTTTGTTAGATACCAAGTGTCTGAATTTCTTTAGGCCTTTTACCACAGCAAGCACATGTTTCTCAATGAAACTATATCTCTGTTCATACTCTTCCAAACCTTTATTGCAGAAGCTAATAGGTTGTTTTATGTTTTGATCATTTTGTTGAACTAGTATTATAGAGACTGTATCCATGCTACCATATGCGTACAAGGTAAAGTCTTTTGAAAAGTTAGGATTTACCAAGGTAGGAGCAACAAATAATGCTTCTTTTATGGGCTCAAAACTATGTTTGGCTTTCCTTGAATAGATGAAAATGGTGTTCTTCTTAAGCATTGAGGTTAATGGCTTCAAAAAGTTAGCAATATTTGGATTAAAGCATCTAACAAAGTTTATTCCCCCAATGAAACTTTGTAATCTCTTCTTATGATGTGGTAAAGACAATTCTAGGATGGTTGCAGTCCTCTCCAGATCAATGGTGATGCCTTGTTTGGATATAGCATATCCTAATAACTTTCCCTCATAGACAAAAAACACACACTTCTTTGGATTAAGTGATATGAAAACTTCCCTACATCTCTCTAAGATTTGTCTCAAATTTTCAATATGGTCCTCAACATATTAGGAGAAAACAATGATATCATCTAGATAGTCCAGCACAAATTTGTATGTCAAATTGCTAAAAGCCATCTCCATGGCCTTTTGGAAAGTTGCTCCTACATTAGACAAGCCAAAAGACATCCTCTTATAAGCCATGGTACCCCATTTGGTGCTAAACATAGTCTTCAATTGGTCTTCCTTTTTAACTAGAACCTAATTATAGCTAGAATATTCATCAAGAAGAGAAAACCTTTATGAACCTAAAACATATTGGAGCATTTGCTTCATAGATGGCAAAGGATGGAGGTCCTTTGATGTTACTCTATTGAGGTCTCTAAAGTCAACACATAACCTTAGCTCCCCATTATTTTTCTGATAGGAGCCAAATTTGACACCCAACTGGTGTGTTTGATAGGAAATATTATTCCATTCTTAATGAGTTTAAAAACTTCCTTTTGCATCAAGGGCTCCAATTTTAGGCTAATAGGCCTTTGCTTCTTCCTTATGCATTTGGAATTAGGCTAAAAATAAATTTTATGTTGGGCAAGGCATGGATTGAATCCTTTAAGATTAGCATATCTCAAAGCAAAATCATCATTATATTTTTGGAAAAGCTAGACATAAGACTACCTCTCTTCAATGGGTGATCTCACAATAATGGGTTCCACTTTTTGACCAATTTTTGACACTGAAATCAATATTTTTGCAACAAATGTCACGTTCAAGTGATTATATCTCCAAAACTATAAATAATTTCAAGATGACATAAACTAGTGATTTTGAATACTTTGTTCCTACTTTGTAACTATATTTTTTAATCTAAAAAAAAAAAATTATTTATGTCAATTTTTTTTATCTCCTCCAAAAAGTGGTACATAATAAAATTCAATATTTTAAAGAGTGACAGTCCATTTGACACACATAACTTTTTTTCTAGAAATGATGATGAAGTAATTCTTTCGGTGTTGGATTTGTAACATCAATATCTAGTGTCTACATTTGGTTTGATTTATTTTTGTTGAATATTGTATAGTTTATGAAGTTTTGAAGTGACACAAATCATAATTCAGACATACGTTCCATTTGACACAAATTATTTGAAGTCAATTTATCATAAACCTAATTTTTTTTTTTTGAAATAGTAAGGTATCTCAATAAGCTAGTGCCTACATATTTTTCAAAAAAAAATTGACCTAATTTACTAATATTTCGAAGGTGTCAAAGTCAGTTGATGTTCAATCGGTAATGAACCTATAATGAGTTAAACTCATATTTGAAAGTCTTAATGACTAAAATATGTATTAAAATTATAGTCATTGGAATGCTTGGTCCAAGTAGCACATTTTGACATTTTAAATTTTACAGTAGGAGATCATTCTCTTGCAATTATGGGAGTCAAAATAGAAAAAAATAAAAAAATAATGAAAAATGGGTTGAAATTTTCCTTATTTTGGGCATTCGCCCGAACATGGTGTTCACGCGAACATATTAAGCATATTCATGTGAACACATGTTCAGGCGAACATGCCCATTGAAATTTCACAGTGGCTAGAAAATTAAGTGACCATGTTCACGCGAACATGCCTACATTTTTCGTGTTCGTGCGAACAGTCAAAAAATCCAAAAAATTATCAGAAATGGGACCTACGTCTACATGCATGAAACATCATTCTATCCATGAAACAAAAACCACCATGTCTCGCATTTCAATCATTGATTGCAAACTTCCATCATAAACATCATTTTGTGCCATCAATCTTTGTATTTGGCATCAACCTGATAGTGCATTGCAGGCCTGTCTTTGCCATGAATTTTGTCCACAGATAAATCGAAGGTAGGTGAGAGATTTCTCAATATTTGCAAATTAATTTTCTTCCTATCTTCATTCACACTTTCATCAATATTTCCTATCTTCGTTCACAATTTGATAAAAAAAATTGTATATCTAAATTATTTATTTCTTTCTTTCATTAATGAAGTTGTTTAGCAGATGCATTGAAGTTAAATTAAAAATTAGTAACACATTCATGGTGTTAAGAAATGTATATTCTTATTGATTTTTTCATTTTTTAAAATATTGAATTTGTTAAAAAAAAATTGAACATCTAAATTATTTCTTTTTTCCTTTCATTAGTGAAGTTGAACATTAAATGATACATTGAAGTTAAATAGATTCAAACTAGATACTTTTAAAGTGTGGTTACATGTTTTTGATAAGGTAAACAGGTTTTAAGGGGTCCTGAAACCCATAAGTTTAACAACAAGACAGGCTAAAAATAAGCGAAAAATTGCCCAGCCAAATCATAATCCTTATGGCTGAAAATAAACCCAAAGGCCCAGCCCGAAACAACTACCCACTAAAAAGGCCAGAGAACCAACCAGAAAAAATGAAAACCAGACAAAAAGCCAAAGCTAGGAGAAACAAAAACCGAAGGATAGAGACCAAACCTAGCAGACTACTTCTCCATCTCGAGCATGGTCTGAGCAGCTTTGGCGCACTCTTGTTGCTCTTCTACCTTATGGTCCTGGGCGTTCGTCAGATCCTGCTCCATAGTGCTGTCCTTGGCTTTATCCACATCCAGCCTATCTTTGTCTCTGTTCTGTTTATCATCTTCCTCCATCTAGTTCCTATCTTTGAGATTATCCCAGAGAGAGAGGATGTTGTCGTTGATCGAAGCGAGGAGGGAGATCATTTGACTAGCCAGGTTGTGATTGTAGTTCTCAATATTTTTTACTCTCCTCTCCATTAGAGTCTCCCAGCTGTTCCGGTCGCCTTGGCTTTCAGCACTAGTCTTGCTCTTGATTTTTTCCATTTGGGAAACCCTATCTCATCAAGCTCATGGAAAAGCCATTTAATCGACCTGAAGTTGTCGATCATGCTATTGCGGGCATTGTTCAACAGATTCAATCCCGTTTCTCTTGAATTATTAGAAATAGCCACCATAGCCGGGTCAATTAGCTCATTGAGTCTAGGCTTTTCGAGGTCGTCCACCAGGAGTTGGGGGTTCATCGCCTCGCTGTAAATTCCCATAGTGGCCGTTCTCACATTGAAGTTCTTCCAAGCCTTCCTTCTGTTATTAACTTGCACTTCCCCCTCAATCTGTCTAGAGTTATCATTCTCCTCCAAAGGAGGCTGGGGATGTATAGGGGAGAGGGGAATGGGCAGAGAATCCTTTCCCTGACTGCTGGATCGCTCCATGCTCTCTCCTTCCCTCTTCTATCTTTTTCTCAGTTTCTCCTCATCCAGCTCCTCCTTCGAAACCTTGTCAGAATCATCAGTATCCATTTCCTCCTCCTCCTTAGCAGAGCCAATTTTAGCTGGGGTATGACCTCTAGGGCTCTTTCTGCTGGGTAATTTGATAGAGGGGTAATCCTTCTTATGACTTTTAGTCTTCTTACCTGAATGCTCAAAAACCTCATCAGAGCTGATGCTCTCGACATCGTCGAAATCTGAGGAAAAACTGGAGCTGCTCTTGTCAACATCTGCCCCCTGGATAGGGTTTTTGCTAATGGTTTGAGCATGGAAATGCTCATGAATCAGAAGCAGAAGACCCTCATGTAGAGCCAGGTTGACGGTAGCTTTCTTTTTAAAACTAGAAATGGCCTTGTTCATCGAGTTAAAAAGATAATACGGGAAGCAGATCTTACTACCATGCCGAAAATGATTCAGAATCACAAAATGGTGAGTCCTAACCCTATCAAACCTGAGGTCTAAGGTTATATATTCAATGACAGCGTAGATAACATACCTCCAGAGCTTCTTTATAGTATCCGTTACAAAAAACGTCTCTTTCTTGCCCAGCTTGTTCAGCTCTTCAGTGTTTTTCACAAAATCCTTGATAGCATTAGAAGACATCTTCTTGTCTCTAAAAAATTTATGCCCCTCCTTCGGAATCCCCGTGACTTCAGCAACCACATCCTCAGTAATTTGAAAGTAGACCCCGTTCACCTTAACCTTACCATTATTCCACGAATTCACCATGCTGTTAGTGATCTCAGGATCCGAGCCATGAAGTTTGTCGAAGAAATTAGTAACCCCACCCTTTTCCAGCTCTCTCCAAACTTTGGCCTTGTTCTTCCACTTCTGAACTTCCCCCACCGGCTCCTTTCTGCTCCTCTCACCCGTCATGTTTACCTGATCAACTTCCACAATTCTCATGAACTCTGATCTGTGCAAGTTATTTGCATTCGAAAAAATGGTGATGTTTCTTTTATGATACCCATGAATAAACCCCTTTCTGAAAATAATGGTATCGTCCTTTCGAACGTGTCGAAATGTCAGAGGAAACCCCTTTTGCTGGTGCAAATCACGATGCCAAAAATGGCACTTACCATTTAATAAGCAATCTTTATTATCCATAATTGCATTGGATTTGAGCCATCCTTCCCAAGATATTATCTTGGTCGATGAGCAACTTTGCCTCCGTCGAAAAATCTTTTTCGGCATGCCAGGACAGATTATTGGTGGCGTTAACCCCTTTATTAGCAAACCAATCAGCGACTGGGTTTGCCTCTCTGTAAACATGAGTGACGTGGACTTCATCGAACTTTGTGAGAGTGGCGCAAGTCTCAGCAATTATGTTCGCAATCGTCCACGAGGGAGGGGAAATACCATTAATGGTATTAATAATGTTTTTGGAGTCCCCCTCAAGCCAGAGTTTAGTAATCCCGACTTCAAAAGCCAAGTTGACCACCCTACTCACAGCTCTAGCTTCAGCCAGATGAATAGTCTGGATTCCCAGCGGGGAAGCAAAGGTAGCTATTCCCTCCCCATAGCTATTTCTTATGATTCGACCGCAGCCTGAAGGGCCTGGATTACCCTTGGAGGCCCCATCAAAGTTGGCTTTTGACCAACCATCTGGGGGGAGAAGCCAGCTAGCATCCTGCCTTTTGAGGTTCCTATCTTTTTCTTTAGCTATCTTTCTGTCCCCTTCTTCTTCTTCTTCCTCCTTCAGCACTTGGAGATTTTCCTTTATATTCTTCGAGACCTTCCTGCCAAGGATTATAGCCGGCTCCTCTCTTTCTCTAAATATTCTATTATTACTTTCCTTCCAGATTCCCCAGCAAAAATCGGGTAAAATCCAGTCCGAGTGATCCTGCCGACCAGCAATCTTACAAAGACCTTTCCACTGATGGAGAAAATCCATGATATTATCCGGTTTGCACCAGAGGGTTTCATTATCATGTGTGATGACATTCCACACCTCCCTGACATATTCACATAAGATGAAAATGTGATTTCCGGTCTCAGCCTGATTCTTACACAAGGGACATCTACTGGGCATAACATGTCCTCGCTTCATGAGATTGTCATGAGTAAGGATTTTGTTCTGAAGAGCCAGCCAGTAAAAATGTTGATCTTTGGAGTGAGACCCGAAATCCAAGCCTCCGCCCAAGGGGCCTTCTCTTTTAAGCTCCAAAGGGAATTATAGCCTGAGGCAACAGAGTATCTTCCATTAGGATTATCCCTCCAGACCAGCTCATCCCCCAAATTGATAGGAATCATTGAATTGAGCATAAGCATTATAGGAGTCAAGTCCTCAGAGATGAGGGATAGGTCACTCCATTCCTGGCCATTCCAATAATCACAAACTTTGGACCCAATTTGATCAGTACAAGCTGGCATCCATCTCTCAAAAATAGGGTTATTGATAAGTGGATCTTGGGAAAGCCATCTATCTGACCAGAACTGGATGTCCTTCCCATTTCCCAATTTCCATGATATCCTGGCCTTAGCCAGGTCCCTGGCTTTCATGATCCCATTCCAAATGTTCGATCCTTTTGGGATATCTTCATTAAAAAGGGTGAAAAGAAGAGTGGGTCTTCTAAGGTACTTGTTTACCAGGGTGTCCCTCCATTCACCGGTGCTACTGAAGATCCGCCATATTTGTTTAGCTAGGAGAGCCTTATTGAGGTGAGTGATCTTTCTAATGCCCAGACCTCCGTACCTCATAGGGAGGCATACCTTCTCCCAAGCAACAAGAGGATATCTTTTCTTCCCTTCATTACCATTCCAGAGGAAGTCTCTCTAGATTTTCTCCATTCTTTCAGCTATTTTCCTCGAAATACCAAAGAGGCTCAGGGCGTAGATTGGCAGATTTTGAAGAGAAGATTTGACTAAGAGGCATTTCCCCGCTTGACTAAGAGAGACCCCTTTCCAACCAGCCATCTTCCTGTTGAATCTGTCCAAAATATCATTCCAAAAAGACTCCGGGGGTGAGGATCCCAAGGGAAGACCAAGATAGGTAGAGGGGAAAGAGCCTACCCCACAACCCAGAATCCTGGCAATTTTACTTTGTCTAAACTCAGAGGTGTTGGTGAAAAAGAGTGAGCTTTTGTTCTAATTAATCAGCTGACCCGTCCCACTGGAGTAAGTATCAAGAATCTTCTTCAGGGCTCTGGCCTCTTTGACAGAAGCTTCCCCCCCCAAGATAGTATCGTCAACAAATTGCTGATGAGTGAAGGGAACACAATTAGAGGAGGGAAGGATCCCTTTGATACAAGCCTCATGCTTTCTACGGTCTATAAACCTTCCTAAGCATTCAGCTAAAATGATGAACAAAATGGGCGAAAGGGGGTCTCCTTGTCTGAGGCCTTTGGAAAGTTTGAAAAAATTAGAAGGGACTCCATTAACCAGAACAGCCAAGGAGGAGGTGGAGACCAATTGAGAGATAATTTTGCAAACTTTACTGTCAAAGCCAAAAGTCGAGAGGACCTTCCCAAGGAGAGACCAGTCCACCCTGTCATAAGCTTTAGAAAGATCCAGTTTGAGAAGCATACCTTCCCGTTTGGATGCCTCAAGAGAGTGGATGACTTCGTGCACCATCTGGACAGAATCCAAAATTTGTCTCCCTGGAACAAAACCCGATTGATGCTGCGAGATTATCATGGGCAATATCTTGAGCATTCTTAAAGTGAGAACTTTAGAGATGATCTTGTAGAGAGAGTTGCACAGACTAATAGGTCTGAAGTTGTCCAACGAGTCTGCCCCAGGGGATTTAGGAATGAGAACCACAAAAGTTGAGTTTAGCTCCTTGAGAATAGATTTGGCTCCAAAGAATTCCTGGACAGCCTGAACAACCTCTCCCATGATCGCCGGCCAGAACCTTTGGAAGAAAAAAGTGGGGAAACCGTCCGGGCTTGGAGCCTTGTCAGCAGGCAGAGAAAAGAAAGACCCTCTAACTTCTGAAGCCTTAGGAATAGCACAGAGCTGTTTATTATGGATAGGTTGAATGAGCTGAGGGATACAGTGTAACAAATCCTCTTGGTCCAAATTGGAAAGCATTGGGTCCTTAGAGAGAAGGCAAGAGAAAAAGGAAACAGCCTCATCCGAGATGGCAGATTCTTCAGTTAACAGCTCCTGCCCCTTTCTGATACCATAGATCCTGTTACTAGCACGGTGCTTGAGGGTGGTTAGGTGAAAAAACTTAGTGTTCCGATCTCCTTCCTTTAGCCAGGTGATCCTCGATCTTTGCCTCCAAAATTTTTCTTCCTTATTAATAATGTTGTGAATTTCAGACAGGGTCTTGAGCTCCGAAACCCTATTAGTCTCAGTGTAACCTTCCTTCTGAATGCAATCTTGGATAATAGTTAGATTATCAAATAATTCTTTCTTTTCATGGAAGATGTGACCAAAATCAGACTTGTTCCAAATTTTAATCATCCTCTTCACATTGCTAAGTTTTCTGGTGACTCTGAACATGGCTGAGCCCTCCACCTCTATCCCCCACCATAGCTTGATATTATCCATGAGGTCAGGGTGAGAGGTCCACATTTTCTCAAACCTGAAAGGATGGTATCTCCTGTGTACCAGAGGGGAAACAACAAGAGAAATGGAAGAGTGATCCGAACCAATTCTGGGAAGCAGGGATAGTCTGCAGCTGAAGGATTGAAGCCAGTCCGAAGATATAAGAGCTCTATCTAGCCTAACCTGAATGCAATCATGGCCTTTTCTCTTGTTTGACCAGGTAAAGGATCCGCCCTTAAGCTCTACGTCCATAAGGGCCAAATTATTTATGAAGTTAAAAAGATCCTGTTTACTTTCCCAATCCGGGGGCTTACCTCCCTTTTTCTCTTTATCTTCTAGCGGTGTGTTAAAGTCTCCCATGATTATACCTTTCTTAATGTCACAATCTTGCACCATATTACCAACTTTGGTCCAGAAGTTTTTTCTATCTCTCTTATTATTGGGGGCGTAAATATTCACTAAAAACCAGGAATCATTGGTGTGCAAATATTGAACTCTGCAGAAAAGAATGTTATCTTCATCATACTCAGGTACTATATTGAAATACTTATCATTGAAAAGTAACAACAGTCCTCCAGATGCTCCTTCAGAGTTAGAGGCTATGCCCTTCATGCAATTGTTGAAATTAATATTTTCCATCATTTCCTTCTTCATTTTAGTTTCTTGGATTAGAAACACATCAGGCCTTTGGTCCCTTATCATGTTTCTAATAACTTCTTGCTTGTGGATTCCATTGAGTCCACGAATATTCCAAGATAAGATCTTCATGATTTAACTATTGAACATGCTTCCTGGATGGTGCGCTGCGTACCATCCTTAATGTTTCTTCTGGCTTCCTCTTTCCTGATTTCATTCTTATTTTTCCTTCCCACTAGGTTAGATTTGTGTCTGAGATCAGCCTTGGCCATGCTTCTAGTAGAAGGGGGAGATATCGAAGAAGGATCCCTACTATTCTTCTTCTTTCTACTCCTGACTTCCATCCAGGGATTCTCTTCTCCCTCTAGTCCTTTGTCCAGCCAAGCATCAATTCTCACCAAATCTTCCATTGTCGATGCAGACAGCCTCTCTATGATTCTGTTTACTGTTGAAGGGGGGGGACAACACACTGGGTTAGGGTCCTGGGACATGGGTTCCCCCTCCTTTGGTTCTACCATGGAGTTTGGGACAAAGGATAGTTTCAAGTCCTCCTCCTGAGAATCCAGAGGGGGAAGAGTCATTTTTTCACCTATCTCCTCAGATTTCTTCTCAGATTCCTTCACATTGGGGAGATGTGTTGAATCGTCTTTCACTCCTTCCTCTTCTCCCCCTCCTAAAATTCCCGTCACCCGAGGAGGCCCTAATTGCTCTAGGGGTGCATTAGGAGCAGAATTTGTTTTTTCTTCTACCTCTCCATTTGACTTGACTTGTGATGCTTTTTTCCTCCATTCTTTTTTGGGATCTAGAGAATCTTTTATCCCCCCTTGTGGACGAGCCTTTCCCACCGTACTCTTCCCTTTGAAAAGTGGACATGATCCAGCCTTGTGGCCAGCTTTCTTACAATGGAAACAAGCGAAAGGCACACTTTCATAGTCAATCTTTTGAGATCTGTTTCCTAGACGAGATTGTAGTTCTAAAACTTGAGGCATGTCCTGGCCTTCGATGACTCCTACACAAATTCTTGCGTAGTTCAATCTTTTCTTAGCAGCTATGACAGGGTCAATGGAAAGGATCTCTCCAAAGGTTCTGGCTATGCCATCAAAGACATCCTCGTGCCAATATTCCAAAGGAATTTCCAGAAATCTTAACCAAACTGGAACCTGAGATTGGAAATCATTGTTCAAATCCAAGTTGGATGTCCATTTTTGCAATATTAGGTTGGATCTGCCCAAAGACCAGTTCCCAGTGCATAGTATACGAGAAAAATCTTCCGAGCAAGAAAACTCGAAAGACATGAAGCCTTTGGCCATAGCAGTCACATCTACATGCCCTTTAAGGTCCCATTTTCTCCTGGTAAATGTCCTCACTACATCAATATTAGGTCTTGGCCCTACAAATTTTCCTACCAGAGTGTTCGCCATGCCTAGGATATTGTGGTCAATAATTTCCCTAGGGATTTCCAGAGCAAAAATACCTTTCTCCTTATCAGATTTGTCAATGACTTTTGAGAAAGACGATTTACCTAATGGTTTTATCCCGAATAGATTCGACTAGCATCCCCATGTCCTAGACGACCCACTGCCCACATGGGGGGGAGGGGGAATCTTCTCACCTGGATGGGGCATCAAAACCCGTGGGTCCCCATCCTTTGAGACATCCTCATCTTTTCCCTCTGTTTCCTGCCCTGCGCTTGTTGCATGCCTTGCTGCATGCCCTCCTGCAGACGTGGTCTCCTGTCTCCCGCCTTTCTCCAGATTCGAAACAACGTGATTTGAATTGCAATTCCCGCCCGCTCCATCCCTCTCTCTCTCTCACATGTTAGTTTTACTTATCTCATTTTAATTATCTCGGTAGTTACATTTAATTGAATTTTTTAATTTATAACTTAAATTAATATAAAATATTTAATTTTATTTTCAAATCAAATTCATTCAATAAAAATAAATGTGCCATAAATCTTTATGAATTCTCAGTTTCTATAAAGAAATAATGTAAGGTTTTCATTTCCTTCTAGAACATAGATTAGATGATTTCGTGTTACTAATGGTCTCCTTGTAGCATGTGGCAATTGTGGGATGAAGACATGATCATAACTGTAAACTACTAATGTTTGTTTTGCAAGACGTTGTCAAAGACCATTGTGTGTTTGTCAAAACCATGTGTGTGGATTTATTAGATTAAATAACACTTCGTTTGGTGCTTAAAATGAACTTTTTATTTTCTGCCTGGCCTATTTATAGTGTTTAAATCCTTAAGAGTTGCATTGGACATATCCTCTCCCCTCGCCATTCGTGGATCTTGGGTGTAAGGGAAATCCATGTAACTTCTATAGGAGGCCTACCTTGGACCAAGATACTCGATATTGGGTATGCTAGAGGATGACCTCAGAGCGGTAGCTGGCCAAAAGCCAAGTCAACATTCCAGCCGCTATATAAAACTCGATTATGGGGAAAGCTAAGTCGAAGGTATTGTTGAGTGATAGCTCTCCTCCAGTACCCTTGTGGTGCGTCAAACCCCGATTCTCGGGGCTGGGAGACCTTCTGAGGAAGTTTATCATTCACTTGCTGAATGGAATGCCCTTACTAAAAACCATGTTTTAGTGGCCAAAATCCTTTCTATCCACTGTCTCAAGGGGTCCCCCATGCTCGTGAAGACATCCTACATTCTTGCTGTCCTTAGTAGAGACAACAGTCCCTTGGGAAGTCATGCCCCTTAGGAAGAGGATCTTGGTAGCCCCATGAAGTGAGTGCACTGTAAGGGGGAGCCTATGGTGCCAAGGTCCTAAGTTGTTTGCTCTAGATAAGTGCAGCTAAACTTTGGTTCAAGTAGGAATTCAGTGGATACAGTCCTAAAGCCTAGGTTGTGGTGTGACTGTTCACTTTTAACAACAACTATTCTTGTCTTAATGTGTCTTGCGTGTGTGTAAAACATAATCAAGATAAAAACTAAAATTCAAATTTACACCTTGGAAACTTGCAAAACCTTGTCAAAATATCAAACATTGTGAAAACATCACAAACTTTGGTTCAATACATTCAAACCTTGGAAAACATGGCAACTTGTGCTCTTAAATGTGCTTGGCAAAACATAGATTTCACTCTTGCAAAGCATCCACTTGCATTCTTCATAGTTTGAGCCTCATACTTGCATCATATAGACTTCATATAGCACCTTTTTAGTATCCCTCATATTCACATTGCAATCATTAGCATTTAAGCTTGCATCCTTTGCATTTCACCTCAAAAATTATCACTTTGCATCTTCCATCTTGCATCTTTGCATACCCAACCCTCATCTTGACTACTTTAACCATCATTTCGGATGTCCTACACATCATTTTGAGCATTCATTTTGAATTATCTCCTTGAATGTGTCTCTCCCTCACTGCGCTCTCC
The DNA here is from genome assembly GCA_028749045.1 of Cupressus sempervirens. Classification (NCBI taxonomy): domain Eukaryota; kingdom Viridiplantae; phylum Streptophyta; class Pinopsida; order Cupressales; family Cupressaceae; genus Cupressus; species Cupressus sempervirens. The sequence continues at coordinate 639,818,125 of CM053787.1, read as the reverse complement.
CTCTCCCACACACACACAAACACTATTTACTTGTGTCTCATTTTTGTATTCATCCCTCCATCTCTGTCTACCCCTTTCACTTCTCTCATCACCTATCTCTTTTCTTCTCCACATACACCTCTCCTCTATATCCATATTTCTTCTCCATCTCTATCCCTATATCTCCCTCTCTACCTTCTCTTAGTTATAAATTTCATTCTCACTATCTTTGTTTATCTCTTCCTTTCATCTCCATATCCCTCTTCTTCTCAATCCCTTACTCTCTCTTTCTCTTCCCTTTGCATATTCTCTCTTTCTATCTCCTTTCCACCCCCCACCCTACCAAACCACATCTCTCTCTCTCTCTCTCTCTCTCTCTCTCTCTCTCTCTCTCAAATTATTATTTTTTCTTTATGTCAATTATAACATATCAAATAATTATATATTTAAATTTAAAAATATGTTATTATGAATCATTTAATATTACGAGTTTAAGTTTTTTAGATGACATTTTTTTAATCTATATTATCTTTTAATTATCATTTGGAGTAGTGATCTATATATAACTATTGTAAATATTTTCATTCATTATAATATAATTAATAAGTATACATTTTAATTGTAAATTATTTTTTCATTAAATTATTATAAACATAAGAATTAATGCAACCTATTGAATTGAATAAATTTATATTTAAATATTTCAATTATTTTTGAAGCTTTTACAACATTGTTATATTACTAATATTTCAAATTTAAATCTCCTTTTGAGTGAATATCAACATAATAAGAAAATATTTATGTTTGAATAAGAAAAAATATATTATAAGACATGTTTTATTTTAAATGTATTTGAAGAGTAATATATTTTATTTATTATTTTCAAGTAAAAATTAATAATACATTAAATAGATTAGGTATAATTGTATTAAATAGTAATAATGATACATATACATATTTACATAGATACCTTTTTTTTGGTTAAATATATATTAAATAATATATTTTAGAATACAAGAAGATGAATAATGCATTTAAACAATAAACTTTTATTTTTTTAGAAATGTGAAAAGCTATTTTTATTGAAATAAAAAACAATGCAAATGACTAGGCCAAAACAATCTCAGTCCTTTCATGAAGCCTATCAATGCATTCACCAACAATGACACCAATTTAGGAAAGAGACCTAGTAGTCGCTTAGGCTAACTTTGGGTACCTAGATCTCCTAAATTATAAGTTGAATTATGTTAATTTTTTGGTGTACCTCCATAGGTGACTCAAAAGCTTAAGGCTAAGGTTTCAACATTTGGGCCTTTACGGATCTCTCTATAGAGGCACTAGTAAAGTTTGACCCATTTTTCAAGGTAGATTTGGCTTTGTCATTTTGATCTTATCCTTTTTTGTCATTTTTTTGGTCAAGATCCAAAGTCTATTGTCATAACGTTAAACTCTTAGGTTAATACCTTGTAAAGATTTCACCTAAGTTAAAAAAACCTTATGTATACCGAGCTATCATTAGCATAATCATATTCCTAAATGTCATTTTTGACTTACCCTAGTGGTATATCCCCCTCATATTGCATTTTTCAAACCCTAGCATCATTTTCACTATCAAACCCTATCAAATTGTCCATCAACCAACTTGTCTTCTTGATCACCTATCCTCATTTTGCATAGCCTAAATGTCATTATCAACCCTAGGAAACCATCCCTTGCATAGTCCACTTTGCATACACCTACCTTTAACACCCTTACCAAGTCCAAAACATAACCCTAACCTTCATTTTGCACATCATAATCTCCATCTTGCATACCTTCAAAATGACACCTTGCATTTGCACTTGCATAACATCCCTAGGACATTTTTACTTTGCATATCAAAACCATAGGTCATTTAACATTTCCTCACATTGCATAACATCCCTAAACACTTAAAAATATCAAAAACACTCATATCTTGTATACCCACATCTTAATTATCAAGTTTTGACCTCTTTTATCAACTGCAACCCTATTTTACCAACTGCACACTTCATGGGCGCAATTGGTAGTTTCAGGATGCACTTGATAGTTTTAGGGTGCACTTGGTAATTAGGTGTTTCAATCTAGGTTCCAAAACCCTAATCTACACTTCCACACCTTGCATTGCATCCCAAGACCTTAGGAAACACTCTAAATCACTCAAAACACTCAAAATTTGCATTTTAGGAAACTTTGGAGCTACATCATTTGCAAAAGAAAGAAGGACATGGGAGCTACAAATGAAAGAGGGGGTTTCTAACCTTGTGTTTGCTTCTTTTGATTAGTTTGGCTTTCATGGTAGACTAGTGGGTGCTAATGTATGTTGATTGTGTTTTGTGATTTCTCATAGTATGTTATGCATTTAACCCATTTTTTTAGTCCTACAATAAGAACAAAAAAATTAAAGAGACAAAACAATTATATATTTTATAAGAAAGAGAAATTTATTTTTTAGGACAAACATTCTAGTATTCATACCATGTTATTTGTTTGTGATTCAATGATGGCTGAAGAAGGATTTGGTGCTTTGCTACTTGTAAAGAATGTAACTCACAGATTTTAGTCATATAATGAAGAATATTTATGCCTTGTTGCAGATGATTGCATTGTATTGATTTCTGTCAAATAATTTAAAAGTACTAACAGCGACAAACAAATCTGTATAGTGATTTTTTAAATTTGGTTATTGCGCGAAATTTATCTTGAGGCAAGGGATAAATTATTTTTTTTTTGATTTTATAATGGGAAAAAAGAGAGGAAGGAAAAAAAAATATGCAAGGAAAAGATCTGATGAAGTAGAACAAAGAAATATTCAGAAGACTGTGGCACGTTATCATCGAATTAAACAAGGTGAAGGAAATGTTGAAGAAGGCTCAATAGAAGTAGAAGAAGTGCATATGGGAGAGAGGTCAGGAACACTCCCTATGGAATCTCAAATAATTAATGTTGAAGAAGGCTCAAGATCACTCCCTACAGAGGTTCAAATAATAGAAGTCAGAGAAGAGTCAAAATTTTTCCCTGCAGAATCTCAAATAATGGATGTTGGAGAAGGCTCAAGATCAGTCCCTGTAGAAATTCTAGTAATAGAAGTCAGAGAAGGGTTGGGATTAGGTGCAAGAATTGGTATGGATGAAATCTTAAATATTGCCCAATCTGTAAAGAATAATATTTTTCATAAGAACTTAGATCATTTACTTAAAATGGATGGGGATAAATTGAGAAAACTTGCAACTAGTGTTCAATCATTAAGTTTGTCTAAGAAAAGGTTAATGAATAAGAAGATAAGAGAAATTATGACTCAATTTGATAACACTAAAACACTTGAACAAGCTCAGTTGCTTTCACTTTTTCTTACATAAAAGAAGTTGCAAGAGGCATTGAAATTGTTAGGTGTAGACACAACATCAAAAAAAAGAAGATTTTCTAACATGCAAACTGATCTGATTGAAAATGTTAAACAAGGTTTGTGAAACATAGGAAAACACTCTCGAACTAAAGATAAGTCTGTGGCAAGAAAAGTGATGTTGATGTCTATTGTAAGTAAGAATATGACCCAAAATAGACAAATATTTTCAATTTCACCTGAAATGGGTTTTAGTAGGAAAACAATGAGAGAATATGTTAAGAGAAGATTAATTTTGGATGACAGTACTATGAAGGGCAATTGGGAAATCATGTGTAGAGTACCTCATTCTGATAGGATTGAAGAGTTATTAAAAAAATTAATCATATCATTTTGGATTGATAACACTCATCCCTGATCAAATAGTAGAGATGTTATCAGGCATTGGATTGCACCTGGTCAATATGAACATCATACAAAACATTGGTTGGACACAACACAGCATGAGTTATATGTGTCATTTAGTAGTCAACATCCTAATGTAAAAGTTGGACAAACATTGTTTGAAAAATTGAAGCCATACTTTTTGAGGTCAAACAAAGTGTTTGAAACGTGTTGTTGTCGTCATCATATTGAGTTTGATCTCCACTATCAGGTATTTCAAAAGTTTTTAAAAGACACATATGGTTTTCATGCTACTCCTCCTAGTAGGAGAAGTGAGTTTATATCATCCATTTTGTGTGACAACATAGATGATCTAGCTGGTCAAATAAATTGCATCAAAGGATTATGTGAAACATGTGGTGAATTGGCTCTATTTCCTTTGAAAATTGAAAATATTGATGTAACAAAAATATTGAATTGCAAAAGTTACAAGTATGTCAAGAATGAAACAAAGTTGGGGAAAGAAACAAAAAGATTGGAATATGTCGAAGAGGAGTTGCATGTTCTAACATTTATGGACAGATTTAAGAAATTGATTCAACCTTATATTCGTCATGCATTTTTTGCAAAGTAGCAAGCACAACAGTTTCAAACTCTGAGAGATAATTTTCCACTTGGAACAATTGTACTAGTTGTTGATTTTGTAGAGAACTATTCCTTTGTTCATCAAAAAGCAATTCAATCAGATTATTACTTTAATAAGCAGGTCACTATTATGGTACATGTTTTTTATAGACATGCATAGTTAGATTTGGATGGTGTTCAAAGTACAGTTCAAGCACAAGTAATTATAAAGGACTATCATTTTTATATAAGTGATGATAAAGAACATGACATTCACTATGTAGAACATTGTTGCAATATGTTCTTTTCTAATTTGAAAGAAAGAAACATAAATGTTGATAAACATTATGTTTGGTCTAATGGATGTGCCGAACAGTTTAAATCATCTAGACCATTTTATGCATTGTGTAGATATCATTACAATGAGAATATAAAACACATATCGAATTTCTTCGAGAGTGGCCATGGAAAAGGTGAACATGATGGTGCTGGAGCTTGCATCGAACGTGCTTTGTGAAAGTGTCAAATGAATTATCAGGGAGTTCATATAAATGATGCACATGATGTTGTTGAATTTTGTAAGACTTATTTTGCATTAGATGAGGCTAGGACATCATCAACCACGAGTCGACAGGTACTATATAGAGTCTTCTGGGAGATAACAGGTATGGATGTGTATGTCTGTTTAACTTTTATGCAATTAAGTTCCCAAATTTTATTGTTAAGTTTTATTTTTTAATTCGTTGAAGTTTAAATTCAATTTGTCTATATTTTCAATTTAATTCAAACTTTCAGGTGTTAATAGAAAAAACATGCATGGTTGCAAGAGGATAGAAAAGACACGTTCCTTACATTTAGTCATGAGTACAGATAATTGCAATTGGACATTGAAGACAAGAGAATACTCATGTTTTTGTGACAGTTGCATTGATGAAGACTATGAAGAATGCATCAATCAAACACATGGATATACAGGTGCATGGATTTCGGTACCACTTGATGTTACCAATACATTTGATAAAGATGATGAAAATTTTGATGATATTCCATTGATTTCTAATGATTATAATCATATCTCTAGATTGGTAAAAGTGGGTGAGTATCATAAAAATTAATCTCAACTTTTTAATTAATTATCAATTGATTTCAACAGTGTTATATATATTGTACACATACATTCATGTATAAGTTTGTTATACAGGAGATGTCTTTGCAGTGATTGTTGAGCCTGGAAATCATGAAGGTGTTAGTTATTATTTATTGCGATGTACTGTAGAGAGGACAAAGTTATATGACCCTGAAGAAAGCAATGGAATGTTGTTCCCTATAGGTAAATTATACATATACATGTATGCAGATACATATTTAAATAAATAAGTATATATCTAGGTAACTTTATATCTATCAAATTTTAAAATACTCAAATTTGTGGTGCAGTTTCTGTTGTGATAGAGGGAACATATTTGGAGCAAGACTAAATAGTCCAACATGGAATACACTTTGTTGATTATCAACGTGACAACAAGGTTTTACAATACAACCACTTGGTCGATGCTACTAGGCTTTGTCTACATCTAGTCAAACTTAAGCGTGTATGTTGCAAGTGGAGACTAGATAGTGAAGATCATGAAAAGATATTACATGTTATAAGTGTACATCATGGTTGATTAGACCTTTGAGATTTATTTTATAATAATCTGAATATCAACTTTGATGAAATATGTTTTTAATTGTATGATCATAGTCTTAGTTATCATTAGTTTATTAAAAAACTATAATATTAATTGTACTATGGATGAATTTAATAATTTAACAAGTGATTTAAATACGCTAGAAGTTAGTTCAAACTTACACAGTTTCATTATCTATAGATATGTATCAAGAATAATTTAATATGTTACAATTCTTAAATATCAACTTCTTTTGAAACTATTGAATTTCATCTTGAATTAAACGTGTTTTGAATTGTACAATCATAAGTTCTTAATTATCATTAGTTTATTAAAAAACTATATAATTTAATAATTTAAATTAATTGCACCACATGATGAATTTAATAATTTAACAACTTGATATAAATAGGCTTTAAGTTAGTTCAAACTTACACAATCATTATCTATAGATTTATATCAAAAATAATTTAATATCTTACAATTCTTGAATATCAACTTCTTTTCAAACTATTGAATTTCATCTTGAATTAAATTTGTTTTTAATTGTACGATCATATGTTCTTAATTATCATTAGTTTATTAAAACACTATATAATTTAATAATTTAAATTAATTGTACCATGGATGAATTTAATAATATAAATTCATTTATCAACTTCTTTTCAAACTAGATTGAATTTCATAAGTGAAAATTAAATGTGTTTTTAAAATTGTAAGATTATAAGTTCATAGTTATCATTTAGGTTAGTTTATTAAAAAACTATATATTTTAATGTTACTTTATTACATCTATGGTCATGTACTCTTAAAGTTTAAATTAGTTTAAATTAATATGCTTTTTTAATATTATATTTTGTAAAAGTTTTCTAAATTAATGTATTGGCTTACCTAATTAATATATTTTTATCCACATAAAACTAATATTTATCTTTAGCGGGTTAGTAATTGATAATTTAAGAAATATGTATCTTTCTAACTTCCTACTAATTGATAATTGATATTCATGTACAGATGTCTCAAGATCATGTTCTATAGCTATAACGTGCAAAAAAAATACACATATGTACACATATGTACACGTCTCAAGAATAAACATCTACAGATCTAATATATCTCTATGTATCTGAAATGCAAACTGTAAATTTCGAATAAATACACGTATGTAGCAAAACATGAAAAGTCATATATACGTAAATGTGATTTGGTATCTAACTACTAGAATACTCAATAATCAAATAAATAGTGAAAGTACATGTATGTCATCAAGGAACTGAAATACACATGATGTGTACATGTAAAATGGACCTCCAATAAATAAATGCATCAAAAAATATATAAATTTGATCTACTACTAGAGTGACCCCTCAAGATGCATACGAACAACACGACCCTCTGATCAAGTCTCCTGTACATCCTCTCATTGAGGCGCATCAACCGAGCCTTGCAAATATATATACATATATACATACATGTATTAGAGTTCTATCTTTAAACCATATATATACATACGTGCATCATGTACATGTACATTCAAATTAAATACGAACTTGAATATATATATATAGTTTTCAAAATATTTAAATAACTTTAAACAAACTATTTAATACTTTAAAGTATCTAAGCACTACTAGGTGCCTCAATAGAATCATCTCTCTCATTTACATGATGCCCTGAACCAACAGTATGTGTAACCCTGTGCTCAGCGACCTATGCCTACATGATTTATTATGAGTTAAAGATTAAATTAAATATCTACATATATATCTGAACTAAATTTTTCAATAAATGAACATATTTTTTAATTTCATATATATTTAGAATTAAAAATAAATTATATATGTACCTGGGTCTCCGAAGGTGGAGGATGATCAACAAAATCCATCGTATCATCTACTGATGCACCTGAGGCTGAAACTCCATGTCCAACTCCTAGTAAATCTGAGTGAAGTGGACTGTGTAACTGGCTGGGTAATGGTATAGAATTAATGCTACGAGGTCCGAACAACAGGTCCATGTACGATGAAAAACTTAGGCTTGAACTAGTATCAATCTCAAACAGGCCTCGTAACTACTCACCAAAATCATCAAGACCCTTAGCTATGATATGAACATCTCCAACTCGTATGCTCGAGTCATTTGTAGAGTGTCATGAGCCTGGTGCAAAATTTTGTGAGCTACGCACAGGTGTATCATTTGTCACTGGTGTGGTGGCCTGTGTCTGTGGAACTATGCTGGGGCTCTGATGCCGTCTAACAACATCCATCATCGAGTGTACTAAAATCCTATGTGTATCAAAAATATAGCTAATAAAGTGAAACATATCCTCCAAAAAATACAGTGCCATATCCATATGTGTCTGCTGTCCTGAAAGACCATGAATATCGCTTGGCAGTGGTAGCCCAACAGCTCTATATGCATCATATGAGGAGGCACCTGAAGTGCTACTAGATACCTGTGAAGATGGTCAACCAAGTGGATGAGGACGTCGACTATGAAGATAGCGACCAATAGAATCTGACGTGATACTAGCCGCCACAGATGCAATCTACCCAATATTGTCAATTGCTTCCCTCTAGGAAGCAATGATGACTCTATCTATAATAGGTGCATGTGCAGGAGTCATAGGAGGCATCCTCAGTCCAACAAATTGTCTAAGATCTGCAGGTGGTAGACAATCTACATTGTAATATTGGTCACGATTTGTTATCCGACCACGCCCCTATCCGTAATAACCAAGAATATCAAGGTAGTTGACATTGAGCCCTATATGGACCTCAACCTACAACTGTTGTGCAAAATTTTCTATGAGGATTGGTACTATTTTGGTAATTGAATACTAATGAGTGTTAGAAAGTTACAAAAGATACATTAAATTGTATTTACTATAATGAGGTGTGTAATTATGTCTTATATTAGTTTTGGGTAGCTTGGACAGTTGTTCATCCATATGTGATTAATTAGCAAATAATTGTTAAAGTTAAGACACATATTTATTAATTAATTGACTCCTTCTAGAAGCAAATAGTAACCTATTGGTTAGGTTGTTTTTAATCATGAAGAAACTAGAAACTTCTTGGTTAGGTTGTCTTTAATCAGGAAGCAACTAGAAACCTCTTGGTTAGGTAGTATAAAATGGGGTTCAAGGGAGGCATTTGGAAAATATAAGTTGTAGAAGCATTTACTGTGTTAGCAAATGACTTTGTAGTAATAGCAAACATTCTTGCATTATTAACAAGGGCACAGTGATAGCATTGGGGATAGCAATGGGGAATATCAATGAGAGAAACTAGGAGGTTTTTAAAGTTATGTCAATGAGAGGCAAGGAATTTTGTATCTCTTGGTTTTCTAAAGTTAATATATTTTCCATTTGTAGAATTGGTTTTCCCTAAGGGTTTTTTCTAGGGATGATTTGTCCATAAATATTGTGTTCATTGTGTTGTGAATTTCTTTTTGTATTTATTGGTAAAGCTATAGTTGTGTTATTTTTTGATATTAACTGTGAATTTATTTTTGGTAGTTTGATAATCTTAATAAGATAGGAGATTAATAATCAGGGACTACAATGGTGTTAATTTCTACATGGTATTAGAGCAGTGTTGAGAGTAGAAAAGTATTACCATAGGAAAAAAATTAAGTGTTGATTTCTTTAGAATTATTATTGCTTTAATCCCTTGAGATGGCTTTAGTTGGTTTGAGAGATTAGGGTAGATTGGATGATGCCTCAAATTTTTGTGTCTGGAAGGCTAGAATTCCTTTATTGTTGGGAGAGAATGGTATCAAGGATTATGTTACCAGTGCTATAGATGTACCAATAAATGTGACATAACTTGCAACATATAAGAAGGATGATGCCAAGGAGAGGAGGATTATACTTGATGGTGTCTAGGATCGTATTATTGCACTTATATTAGAGCTAGACATGGTGAAGAAGATTTGGGATGCCATTTTAAATTTGTACTAGAATGCTACCACCAATGGGAAGATGATTCTCAGAGAGAAGTTGAAGATTACTCAAATGAACTAGGGAGAAGATGTACAAGTTACCTCACTAGGCTTATACTTGTTAAGGATGAGTTAGCAGTTGTTGGAGATGGTCCCAGTGATGACAATCTAGTGGGAATAGCCCTAAATGGGTTTTCTAAACAATGGAGTGTCTTTGTTCAAGTTGTCAATGGACGAGATACCTTACCAAGTTGGGATTGACTATGGACCAATTTCACTTAGGAGGATTTTAGACTAAGTCTTGTCAATGGTGCCAAGAAGAGTGAGAAAAGTAGGGTGGAATAGGAAAACATCACCCTAGTAGGGAAAGAGAAATCAAAGAAGGGATCTAGGAAAGGATCAAATTCACAAAGTGAGAAGAAGAAGAAGGACCTTTCTAAGTTCAAGTGCTTTGTATGTCATGTGTATGGTCACTATGTTAGTGATTACCCAAAAAGAAAGAAAGTAATGAAGCAGGTGGTAGCCTTAGAAAATGCAAAATAAATCTTTAATAGAATGGAAGATGAGTTTGCATATATAGATTGTATGGTGAGCTGAACCTCACAAACTATCTAGTATATAGATAGTGGGGCATTATTTCATATGATAGGATTTAGAGAGTGCTTCACCATTTATAAGGAGGAGAACACCAATATCTATATTTTTATGGGAAACTTATCCAAACTCAACTCAGTTGGGAAAGGGACTATTCAGTTTCAGAGGGAGAATGGAAAGATAATTCTAGTTCATGATGTGTTTCATGTGCCAAGCTTAGGTATGAATTTGATTTTCATATTTTTTCTTCATGATAAAGGGTATAATGTACTCTTTAGAGGGACACATGTGTTGATTAAGCATAATTATTGGACATCACCCATAACTATTGGAGTTAGGAGTGGTTGCCTTTATATGTTGTAATTTGATACTCCTAAGGCACTCATAAGCAACAATAATCCTAGAGATCTTGTAGAGCTATGACATAGGAGAATGGGCCATATTTATCATGGACCATTCACATTTATTTGTGAGATAGTGATAGGTGTTTCAAAGGTTAGCATAGAGCATGATGATATATGTAAGGGATGCATGTTGGAGAAGTTTGCTAAAGAATCTTTGACAAGGAGAGACACCACATTTGAAGGTGTTCTTGATATAGTACATTCAAATGGTTGTGGACCAATATCAACAAAGTATCTTAGAGGATATGAGTACTATGTTACTTTTTTTGATGATTTATTTAGGAAGACCTAGATACACTTCTTGAAGACCAAGGATGAGGTTTTCTGTCAGTTCCAAGAGTTTAAGGCTCTTGTGGAGAACTCAATGGGAAAGAAGATAAAGGTTCTTTAGTCAGATAATGGAGGTGAGTACAAAGGAAATAACTTCCAAGAGTTTTGTACTAGACAAGGAATCAAGAGAGAGTGGATCATTCCTTACAATCCATAATAGAATGGAGTTACTAAGAGGGAGAACCATTCTATATCATAGGTAGCAAGAGCTATGCTACATGACTAGGATATACCATGCTACTTATGCGTAGAAGCATGCAATACAACTATCTACATTTAGAATAGGGTTCCACACAAGGTGCTAGGGAGGATGACATTAGAGGATGCTTTCACATGTAAGAAGCCTAATGTTATCCATTTTAAAAATTTTGGGAGTTTGGCATATTGTCATATTCTAGGTGATACACATACCAAGTTAGATTAGATTGCAGAGAGAGGGTACTTTGTTGGGTACAGTGAGATCTCAAAGGTATATAGGATTTTTATCCCCGGGACTAGAAAAATTATTGTTAGGCATGATGTAAAGTTCATGGAGGACAAGGTATTTAAAAGGTCCAAATATTTTCTAGTAGATGATCAAAGTGAACAACCATCAAAATCTCCAAAGCCTAGTCAAGGGAAACAAAGCACAAGTATAGTTACCAATACAAGTGTAGGCTCAGGTGGTGAATATTTAGAGAGTATGGAGCAATAGATGCAACAAAAAATGAATCAAGAAGACTTAGAGGTTGATAATTCATCCTCTATAATTGGCAAAAGGAACCGCAAGGTTTAAGAGTCACTAAGGGATACTCAAGAGTTTGTAGGAGCTCCTAGTAAGAGCACTAGACAACAAAGACAACCAACCAAGTTTAATGACTATGTGGTATTAGTTATTCACTTGGTAGACAGTGATCCTTCCATCTATTAAGAGGTTACAAAGCATCAGGTATGTAGAGATGCTATGGTTGAGGAGTATAACTTAGTAATGTAGAATGATGTGTAGAAGGTAGTGCCTAGACCAATAGATAGGGCAATATTTGGATCACACTAGATCTATAAGAAGTATAGTGCAAATGGAAACATTGAGAAATATAAGGAAAGGTTTGTGGCCAAGGGGTTTTCTGAGATAGAGGAAATAAACTATAAGGAGATATTTTCTCCAGTGGCTAGGTATACTTCTATATGAGCTTTGATCTTGTTTGCATCATAAGTAAGATGGCATATCCATCAAATTAATGTCATGAAAATATTCCTTAATGGTGAGTTAAAGGAGGAGGTATACATAAAGCAACCAAAAGGATTTGGAGCACACAACAAAGAGACCTATGTGTGTAGATTGAAGAAAGCATTGTATGGACTCAAGTAAGCTCCTAGAGCATGGTATGAGTGCATTGATACATACTTGCAAGAAATGAGCTTTGTGAAGAATGAAGTGGATACTTACCTCTACTACTTGGTGGTTGGTGGTGAGATTCTAAATCTTGCTCTTTATGTGGATAACTTGTTTCTTACAGGTTCACTAGGGATCATAGAGGACTACAAGAGGGACCTTGCAAAAGAGTTTGAGATGAAGGATTTGGGACTTATGCATTACTTTCTAGGCATGGAGGTGTGGTAGATAGATGGAGAGATTTTCCTTGGTCAAGGGAAACATTTCATTGAAATCTTGAAGAGATTTGACATGAAGGGTTGCAAAGCCATGTCTACACCCATAATCATAAATTGTGTTAGATTGTGGTGACTGATCAGGAAAGTACTGTACATACTTCATAATTAGTGGAGTTCAGGGCATCATTCTGAATTTTTTTTTGGGTACTATTCGCCATTTGTAGATTTGCCACTAAAGTTATGGCTAATTATAGCTGACATGTTATAACCCTAAAGCGGTTTAATACTTGTATAAAAGGGTTTAGAGTTGGGTATTTTTCATTATGTTGTGATGTGAAATTGGTTCTTGCAGCGGTATTGAGTTGTAAGGGATTATAGATTGTAATCAGGTTGTAATCACTAGATTGTAATAAGATTGGACTTGTTTTTTGGTGGACGTAGCCCAGGGATTGGGTGAACCACGTTAAATCTTGGTGCCTTGTGTTCATTTCTGTGTGATCTATTATTTTCTGTTATTGGTTATATTTGCATGCATTTTTTATTTTTATCTGTGGTTTATCCTAACAATTTGGAGGAAGGTAAATACATCCAAGTAAAATGATGTAGATCCCACCTTACATAGACAACTAATTGGTTCTCTTATGTATTTGGTCAACACTAGGCCAAATATAACATTTGTAGTAAACTCTCTTAGTGAGTTCATGGTTGAACCAAATAGAATGCATTGGAAAATGACCAAGCATGTATTATGTTATTTATGTGGTACAGTTGAGTATGGGATCATATATGTTCAAGGTGAAGGTATCAGGTTGATAGGCTATACTAACACCAATTGGGTAGGAAGTATAATGAACAAGAAGAGTACTTCATAGTGTTTTTTCAATTTGGGATCAAGAGTTGTATTCTAGTTTAGTAGGAAGCAAAAATCCATGGCTTTGAGTTTAGCAAAAGCAAAATACATAGCAGCTAGCATGGTGACATGTGAAGCTACACAGCTTTAGAATTTTTTAGTAGCCTTGTTTGGTTTGAAGGTTGAGACTACTATGATATACTGCAACAATTAGAGTTGCATCAATTTTTCTAAGAATCTAATGTTTCATGATAGGTCTAAACATATAGACATCAGATATCACTTCATTAGAGATTGTGCACAATGAGGAGTTGTTCAACTATAGTACATACCAACAAAGGAGCAAGTAGTAGACATTTTGACTAAGGCATTGGGAACGTCTATGTTCATCTTCTTTAGAGATAAGTTGGGTGTCATGCAAAACAACTTCCTCACTAAGAGGGAGTGTCAGTTTTGGATAGCTTGGATAGTTGCCTATCCATATGTGATTGATTAGCAAATAATTATTAGAGTTAAGATAAATATTTGTTAAATAATTGTCTCCTTCTAGAAGCAACTAGTAACCTATTGACTAGGTTATTTTTAATCAAGAAGCAACTAGAAACTTCTTGGTTAGGTTGTCTTTAATCAAAAAGCAACTAGAAACCTCTTGGTTAGGTAGTATAAAAGGGGGTTCAAGGGAGGCATTTGGTGAACACAAGTTGTAAAAGCATTTGTAGTATTAGAAAATGAGTTTACAATGATAGCAAGTAGTCTTGCAGTGTTAGCAAGGGTGCAATAATAGCATTGGGGATAGAAGTGGGGAATATCAATGGGAAAAATTAGGATTGTCAGAGTTTTGCCAATGAGAGGCAAGGAATTTTGTATCTCTTGATTTGATGAAATTAATATATTTTCCATTTGCAAATTTGGTTTTCCCTTAGGGGTTTTTCCAGGGATGATTTGTCTGAAAATATTGTGTTCATTGTGTTGTCAATTCCTTTCCGTATTTATTGGTGAAGTTGCAGTAGTGTTTTTAAAAATAAATTATATTAGCTGTGAATTTATTTTTGACAATTCAATAATCTTATAAGATAGGAGATTAATCATTAGTGAATGAAATAGAGTTAATTTTCACATCCTATACATGGGATTTATGAAATTGAATATTCTCTTTTGATATGACATTGACTTTTGATGGTAAGAGTTCACAAGTGTTCATAAAATAGTTTTTTACTATGACTTCTAAGAGATTAATTATAAAACTGTTTATTACAGTGAATGGTAAATTTTGAGTATCTATAATTTCTTAGTTACAAAAGTAAATATAGTATATTATGTACCCATCTTGTATTGGTCTTGTATTCTAGTCTTCTAGTATACAAGTTGCGAACAAGAATTTTGGAACTCCTATTTGAGATTGCATACTCTACTTAGGAATGTTAAAATATGCCTTGATATCAGTCATGAATTATAATTCCTATAAACTTATTTTCATGTCATACTAATAAATTAATAATATGTAAAATGACATAATTATGAGGGTTATATTTTGTATTTATGATAACTCTTAGGAATTGGTTCATTATCATGAATCCTTGCTTCTTACGCTATTACAAGAGTTAATGAACTTTTCTCTAATAAAAGAATGTAAAATTATGATCTAAAAATTAAACTATTTTCTAGTTACATCTATCACTCCCTCCCTCCCACTCTCTCCTCTTCCAACCTCTCCCCCTCCCTCCAACTTCCTCTCTCCCACTTCCTCCCTCCCCACCTCCTCCAAATATTCCTTCTCTCCTCCCCATTTCTCCCTCTCTCCAAGTTCCTCTCTCCCCCTATCTCCTCATCCCACCTCTCCTCCTAACTCCCCCCTCTCTTTCATGCCACCCTCACTCCTACTTTCTCTCCCCTTTCCACTCCCTTCACTCCCCAACTCTCCCCACTCCACATCTATCTCCCTATATACTCTTCCCCTCTACCACTCCACCTTACCACTCCCCCCCCTCTTCCACTCCACCCTTGCTCCTACTTTCTCTCCCATTTCCCCTCCTTCACTCCCTCACTCTCTCCTCTCCCCATCTATGCCTCACTCTACTCTTCCATTCTACCACTCCAATCTCACTCCCCTTCCTCCTCTCTTTTCTCCCTTCCTCTAGATTCCACTCTCAAACTCCCTCCCTCACTCACCCTCTCTCCAAATCCCCTTGCTCTACTCCCACTCTCTCCCTCCCTCCTACTTCCTCCCATGTTACCTTCTCTAAAACCCCTTTCTCCCCTCCCCCTCTCTCCTTTCCTCACTCCCACTCTCTCCTCATCCAACCTTTCCCCCTCACCCCCCCGCTCTTCCACTTTGTCTCCCCTTCCCCCTCCATTTACTCCCTCACTCTCCCAACTTCCCTCTACCACTCCACTTTTAGTCCCCTATCTCTTCTCCTCCACCCTCCCTCCTATTCTCACTTGCCCTTCACTCCCCCCTTCTAACATTACCCTCACTCTACTTCCCTCTATCCAACTTTATCACTCTCACTCTACTCTTCCCACTTACTCTCTCTTTCCTCCCTCCTCCTCTCTCCCCTCACCCCCACTCTACCTTCCCCTCTCTTTCACTCTCCCACATCTCTCCCAATCCCTCTATCTTATCTCTCCCCACTCCCTTCCACTCTCTCCCTCTCCTAATCCACTTGCTCCCAACTCTCTCGTGCTCCCCCTCACATCTCTTTCCTTCCTCTCTCCCACTAACTCTATCCCTCCCACACTCTATATTCCACCTCCCTCCAATTTCATCTGTTCTCTCCTTGGCCCATCTCTCTCTTCTCTTTCTCCACTCCCACCCTCCCTCTCTTTCCATATTCCAACTCCCTCTAACTTCCTCCCTTCTCTTCATATCATGTCTCCCTCTCCCACTTCCTCCCTCCGCTCTACTAGTTCACTCTCACTCCCCCATCTATCTCCCCTTCCCCCTCCCTTTTATCTATCACTCCCCTCTCCATCCCTTCTCTCCTGACTCCATCTCTTCTCCTTCTCTCCCTCCATCCATCGGTCACTCTCTCACTCTCATCTACCCCTACTCTCTCCTCCACCCTCCAACTTCCTCTCTCCCATTCTCTCCTCATCCCCTTCTACCTCTCTTTTCCCCCTCCTCCAGCTTCCTCTCTCCCACTCCCTCCCTCCCTGACTCTCTCTCCAAATCCCCTTTATATGTTGCTTCGATGCTCTTTGCCATTGCCTTATGAAATTCTTGAAACAACGAGTAAATACTAGATCCAATAAACAAGCAAGCGAATTCCCTTTTCCTTTCCTTAAACCTCTATCGATTTGATGTAATTAAAAGGGCCTTCAATAATAGAAGTATGATCAAATACAAAGTACCTTTGAACAAAGTAATAAATGCATAAACAGACTAATAAACACATTAAGCTTAAAAATAAATAAATGCATAAAGCTCAAATAAAACTAGTATACCTAAAAAAATAATTTAATTTTTTTTGTAAAATAAGCTGAGAGGTATCTAATTTCAAAAAAATTAATATAAATTTAGTAAATATTATATTCAAATGAACACAAAAATTCCATGAATAAACTATTGTATTTGTTTTTATATATACCATGCATTGATATTAATACATATAAGTTTTATGAGACTGGAAAATTCAGCAAATCAAATCTAGACATTGATTTATTCCACCATGTGCAAATTTAAAAAAAAATCATATTCCATAAAAATCTTAGCAAAAAAAAAAAGCATATTTCTATTTTGTTTTTCTGACATGTAAATGAACGTCAATTTTTTTTCAAAATGGAAAATGTTTACATTGAAGATTGCTGCCACTATAGAAAGCCTCTCGGCTTAAAAAAATTAATATAAATTTAGTAAATATTGTATTCAAATGAACACAAAAATTTCATGAATAAACTATTGTATTTATTTTTATATATACCATGCATTGATATTAATAGATATAACTTTTATGAGACTAGAAAATTCAGCAAATCAAATCTAGACATTGATTTATTCCACCATGTGCAAATTTAAAAAAAATCATATTCCATAAAAATCATAGCAAAAAAAAAAAAAAACATATTTCTATTTTGTTTTTCTGACATGTAAATGAACGTCAATTTATTTTCAAAATGGAAAATGTTTACATTGAAGATTGCTGCACTATAGAAAGCCTCTCGGCTTAAAAATCATATTCTATAAAAATCATAGCAATAAAAAAATACATATTTCTATTTTTTTTTTCTGACATGTAAATGAATGTCAATTTTTTTTTCAAAATAGAAAATGTTTACATTGAAGATTGCTGACACTGTAGAAAGCCTCTCGGCTTAAAATTCATATTCTATAAAAACCATAGCAATAAAAAAAATGCATACTTCTATTTTGTTTTTCTGAAATGTAAATGAACATCAATTTTTTTTCAAAATAGAAAATGTTTACATTGAAGATTGATGCCACTGTAGAAAGCCTCTCGGCTTAATAAATGCAGTTTTAATATTGAACCAAAGTGCATAGAATATTGAACAAGAGTAAATAAATCCTTTCAATCTTCAATCTTCTAGTTTAATTTAAGCCCCTAAATTAATCCTTCAAAATCCGGATAATAAGTACATAGAAACTATAAGAACAAGCACAAATGCGATTAATGATGTGAACAAATAAGTAAAAAATTGATTCAACAGATTAATGGTTTATAAGCTTCCAAAAAATTTGACTCAACAGAGTAATGGTTTATAAGCTTCCAAAAGAATTAATTCAACACACATAAATGAAGAATGAAAATACTACCAAAGAAGAAGAAATGGAAATAATATGAAACAAAACAAGAGTTCAGAAGAGGAAACAATATGAATGACAAACAAACCCCAATACCTATTTTGTGGATGAATCGCCCATAAATAGATGGGACAAAACCAATTTGTTTTTTTAACGTTTTAATATAAATTAAAACAACAAACCAAAAATTAGAACAAGAAAAGGCCGTAAATAAAATAACGTGCCCATAAATAAATGAAATCGAGCTTTTCTTTTCTAACGGTAATATAAATTTTAAAAACAAAAGCAATGTCAAAATGAAACCGTTAGATGAGAAGAAATATTAAAGACCATTAGATGGAGGTGCTTCCAGGGCTTATCGCTTGAATTTACATGCAGTAAGGTCAACAGAGATTGTATTTTGTGAGACTCTTTAAATTAATCCAATCATATTTGTAACAATAATTTATATTTAGATAAATTTTTAATTATAAATTAAATATAGTATAAAAAGTAAACCAATGTCTATGCTGGCATCAAATCGGTATTTTACTGTTTTTAAAAATTAAATTAAAAATTATTTCAAAACTGTATCTTAAATTAAAATTTATTTAAAAATTGCCATTTTGATGCTGAATAGACATGGCCTAAAAATTAATGTACAATATTTTTAATGAAAAACAAGAAAGCAATAAGTTTCTTCTACTTTCTATGTTATGCAAATAAATTATAAGCTATATGTTGGTGTGATTTAAGTAACTAATTATATTTTGAAAAAAAAAAACATAAAATTTTCACAATTCACGTGTCTGTAAAATTTCCTTGGAGATTTGATTGTGTTGTATATCATTGATTTAAGTAGTAAATCTTGATTTATTTGGTTGTGCAATTTAACTAACTAATTATATTTATATCAGCAACTAATCTTGAATAAGAATGAACGAAGTCAACAGTCTTAGTAATAATTTTTTAGCAGATCGTTTAAATGGTAATTATTTACATTATGAATAAGATAAATACAAGAATTAGATCATATTAAAAGTAGTTGAATGAAAAAATGCGTGCATAGATTAAATGCTGGAAGACCAATCTATGAATGGGATACTTGAAAGCTGAATCAATAGAGATGAATCAAAAATATATTAAATAAATTGAGATATCCAACAATAATTTTTTAAAGTTTTATGAATAATATTTTTAATTGAATGCAACCAAGTAATAAGTTATTTTTTTTCTAGTCTCTTGTGTTATGTCAAAATTAAACAATAAACTAAATGTCAGTATGTTTTAAATAACTAGTTACATTCATCTCAAAACCTTCAATGAGATTGTTATCTTTAAACAAATTACTAAGAGATTGTTTAAATTTCAATTATGTACATGATAAATGGAATAAATACAAAAATCACTTTACATTGAAATTAGGTGAATGAAAAATATGTGTGGTTAGTAGAATGTTGGAAAACAAGCATATGAATGAGATACATGAAATTTGAGTCCATAGAGATTAATTCATGGTACATGGACCTAAAGAATGAGAATCATCAATAGGTCATACTTAAGAAACAAGCCCTCTTTTACTAAATAGTGGATAGACAACAAATTGAAGATTTGCAAAAAAATTGTTACTATTTTAGGATTGAGTTATTTACAAAATTACATTGATGGTATTAAACATGAATTGCCCCACCTTCAATGAGTATCAAATTGACCATGTGCAAAGATAAAGGAATGAGGTGGAAGAAGTGGTATCAAAATGGGCTTTAACTTTTACAACTTTTGCACCCTCACCTTCGGTGACTAACATTAATGTCATTATAGGTAATTAGTTTGATTTGAATATACTTCTTAGTAGGGAGATATGTGGCATAGCATGGAGATCTCATTGCATTATTTTAAGTAGCAATATATGGAGATTATTTTGTGCAATTGAATTGTGTTGGGGATTGGATATTGAAGGCGATGGAGTCAAATTTTGCTATATTGATGATGAAGCATCAAGTGATTTATTTTTTGCCCATTTCCACTGAAAGATTGAAGGATCTCTTCATTTCAAGGATATGTATTTCATGCAAACTATATATGAAAGGTTTTATTATTATAAAAGGTTTTATTATTATAAAAGGTTTTATTATTAGGGCTTAACTCTATTTTGGAGTGGGAAAACCCAAGTGTTAAGTTTGTTGTTAGAAAGAGCATTCAAAATCTATGTGAAATAGGAGTGCAAAAACTAGTCTCTTTTCTATGTTGTCCAACTGGGTTCAACATGGTAATGCAAAGAAATAAGGCTTTGGCTAGTTGGAACAATTTGAAGGTTCTCATCCAAAAAAATGGAATTGCCTCTATTCATGCTTTGGTGGTGCAAGAGGGCTTTCACATTGAGAAGTTGAAGTGAAGTGCAAGGAGTAAGGGGATGGGTGATATATAATACTAGTGAAGAGCACTAAAATACAAAGGTGTCTGAACACTTATTTTATTTACTTCTCAGGTTTAATAAATTTCTATATGTTTTGGGATAAAATACAAAATTTTCAATTGTCAGGATTTTTACAATATGTCTACTTTATATTTCATGCATTTTGTAAAGGGTTTCTAGGTTGGCCATAGCTTGGGGCTAATATTGGTTTCAAATGTAATTTTTTGGATTCCTTTTACTATAGTTGTGATGGGTTTCTAAGGTGTAGTACGGGTTAAAACTATTTGGAATGATGAGGTACTAGTTTATATGGTCACTCCCAAAATTTATTATTTTCAATGCAAGTTGTGTAAACATTTTATTGAATATCAATAGAGTACATTCTTATGATTGACCAAAAAAGAGTGATCCTTGAGGGAGAGGTTTTGTAATATTTAATGGGTATAGATGAGTAAGACAATGAAGGGACTTAAAGGAGTTTGCATGGGATAATATCTACACACTAGTCACACCATTTCTTCTTGTTTTTTCTCTTTATGCTTGTTGTGACATTAGCTAGATATATCATGGAGGGAGGTTAGAGGCTACAACATGTGCAAAGGGAAATTAGTTGGGGTTTCTAATATGTTTAATGTGTATTTTTTATGTGACACCACTACAAATCAAAGATGTTCTTTTTGCATGAGGTATGAAGTGGATTTTATCAATTTCATAAGCTATGGAAGAGATTTTTTCTCTTAAAAGAGTAACTCTTTTTTAAATGTGCTCTCCAAATTTTATTAATGCTTTAAATGGGGTATGCGTACCAAGATGGTGTGCAAAAAGGGGGTATATGTGGACACCTTTTTTCTGAAATCAACTAAACCTGATCTTGGAAAATTATTTGAGGGTCATGCACTCAAAATGAGAAAAAGTGTAAAACTCAAAAATTTTAGTATTCTAAATCTAGGTTCTAAACCATTAAGGTTGTTAGAAAATGGATAAGATCATGAGGGTCAAGTGCCACACACACAAAAAATTGTTCCTATTTTTTGTTGAAAAATATAAAATAGTTTTTTATGTGCACTCTATAAAACATATAGTTATGTAATTTAGTAGTTTGAAAAACCCTTTGGTAGGATTATAGGTAAGAGTGATATTTTCAAGTTGTTTACTTTTTCATAATTTTATAACGAGTAGTTATTTTTCTATGATTTATTGAAGTGAATCCATCCTAAAATTATGGTATATGTTCATGCATTGGGCATAACTTGCATCAAAACAATCTAAAATAAACACATTTTTAAAAAGTGTATATAATCAAGTGTAGAACAATAATATGTAATTTATTATCTATTTGGTTAATTAGATTAAAAGTTATTAAAAAAATGGTAGACATATGTTTGAGAGGATTGTCAAGACACTGATATAGAAAAATCAACTTCTCAATGCTAATCTTGTCCAAAAATTAAAAAAATATATGGTAGGTAAGAAAATGTGTGAGATTATGGTAGTAATTTTAGAGATACCCACTTCACCATTTCCAAACTTGATGAAGTCAAAGATGATAATTGATCTTAGAAGTTGAAAAATGTCTAAACCAACAAAAATTGGAGGGGAAACATCAACCCAAGCCTTTGGGTAATTAAACAAGCCTATTACAAAGCCTAAATGTGATCTCTCTTTTTGTTAACACAATATGATTGCATTATTCTTCTGATGACTAAATGGTCATAATAGACAATGGTCATTTTATGTCTACTATGACTTTACTAGACATATCATGATTTCATTATGTTTATGTAAATGTATAGTCAATTATTTAAAGGCCTAATAGGCCTAATTAAGTCCAATTAATGAAACAAATACCTATAAATAGATTAATTGCATCAAATAAATGATTGGAGGGATGATGCATAGTGGGTTTTATACAAAGAAAGTGTTTGGTGGAGGGATGATGCACAATAGGTTTTATACAAAGATTCAAATGCCAATTCTATCAAGGAAAGTTTATCTCTTTGA
Organism: Cupressus sempervirens; assembly: GCA_028749045.1. Classification (NCBI taxonomy): domain Eukaryota; kingdom Viridiplantae; phylum Streptophyta; class Pinopsida; order Cupressales; family Cupressaceae; genus Cupressus; species Cupressus sempervirens. The sequence goes on along the minus strand of CM053787.1, from coordinate 639,795,236 downwards.
ACTCAAATTGTGTGTCTTGAAATCATTTGGTTTATTGTTCATCAAGATGGTGACCCTTATAAGGAAGACCTAATTACAATGCAACAATACAATGTATGGAAAGGATGCAGGAGCGAGATTCTTGTGGTTGAACTAGTAGATAAATCACCTTCTCAAGAAATGATGGAGACTTCTTGTAAAGGATAGGATAGGTTTTTGTGTGTATGGAAAGAATAGAAAGAAGAAGGGTTTGAAATTAAGTCAAGGGTGCATCAACATGAAAAATAAAGAAACATACAACAATATTCTCCTCAAATGGCTAAACAAATTATTGGAGCTCTTGCCAAGATAAAAGAAAAATTGATGCTCGATATTGATAGAAAAATTTGGTGTAGATCCTGAAACAATGAAACATGTTGAAAAAAATTCTAGTGAATGTAGGTTCCATATTCATCACAATTTTTCCATAACATACTATTATTTGAAGGTGTTATATTCATCACATGTTATCCATGATAGTCCAGTAGTTGCAGGTGTCATTTTCATCACAAGCTTTCTAAGTACATGTGCACTAAAGACCTTTTGTCACTACCTTATCTAGTAGGAGAGTATTCATCATCATCATCATGATTTGACATAGGCTCACATGTATATCATGTGTTAAGTGTAACCAAGGTGAATGTTAACTAGGTCTTTCTAGTCTCAATAATCTCATAAATAATTAAAGCCTATCAATATGCCACCATCACTATATTTGGAGGGAAAGGAAATAAAACCATCATTATCATATGTGGTACGCTTAATTTGAACATAAATTGCAATAATTTTGTCACTTGTAAACATGAGCTTGTTCCCATTCTAACAAATATTTGCATAAGTATTTGGGTTTAATTATGTAGTTATGACTCTATGTTAATGGGGTATGTGGTATGGGTTAAATACTATTATTTCTAAAAGATAAATATTTCTTTTGGATTTGTCATGGGGTAAAAGCATAGATCCGTGTCACCTTTTAGGATACCCAAACCTATTTTGGTCAAATCTCATTTCTCTATCAAAACTCAATTTTTTTCAATAACTAAAAATAACCTTTTACAGATTTTAGCTCTAATATCATCATTGTATAAAATTTTGAGTTTTTTTATTAGTTATAATATGTTATAATTTTAAAATATTATAAGTTGATATTTTAACATTTTAGATGATGCTCCCTCAAAAAAGGAAAATAAAAAAAGAAAATTATATCAACAAATAAAAAATTTATATTTATCGCTACAAGAAAGTGTCCCTGTTAGGAATATGTAATTTTTTTTCAAAGAGGTATAGATTTGATAGGGAATTTTTGATAGGAGGAAAAAACTATTAGATTTTGATAAGGTCAGCCTTGAGTACTTATAACAAAGAAAATATACATCAAAATTATTAATTTTTGTTTCCTAGCTATACATGTCATATATAAGATATTTTTAAATCAGAACAAAAAAAAAGATTTGCATATACTTGTTTGATGAGAACTACACTCTATATTTTTTATAGTTGAAAAAGGGACTTCAATTTTTTTTTAAATGTGAATAAATTCTTACTCAAAAATATAGGAATAAAATTCATCCAATTCTACACATTTCATTAGTTTACATATTCTTCAAATTATTGAAAAAAAAAAACCAAATTTTTATGTCATTAAAGTTGAACAGTTGCATTTTGGTATCCTTTTTCTTTATAAAAGGTGACATAGTTTTGTGCTTTTACCCCATGAATATTTTGTACAACCATTGAATCCTAAATCACAAAATTCTTTAGAGTGGCAAGAACAAGAATGAGAACAAACTAGTAGAGATGGAAAGAGGTAAAATAGAAATAACATTTTCTAATCAAGCACGCTTTGATATGGTTTTTGACAACTAGAATGTTTTATTTTTTGTCATCTCTCCTATATCTTTTTATAAGATCATGTTAAGTTTTGTTTCAGTACACCTTTTTTTTCAAGGTATCTATAGAGCTTATCACTAAGCTTCAAATTTTTATTTTCATGTAGGTAATATAAAAGGACAAGGAGATCTAGTTTGGAGAAAGCTTGAAAACCAACATGATAGCAATTGAGGTGAGATGTATAATATTATTGCAGATCCAATGGGTCTATCTCCTCCATTGAAAAATATAAATGCTTCTAGAGACTTGTTGGCTTTGATGTATCAAAAGAGGTCATGAGGGGTCCTAGTGTGTAAAAGGAGACATGAGGACCACCTAAGATCCCATAAGATCTCTCTTAAAAAACTTTCTGAGTACATGTACATTGATGACCTTCTATCACTACTTGATCTACTCTAGTAGATGATGAGTATTCATCATCATCATCATGTGATATCATAACCCATCTTTAGCACAATATGATCACTACATAGGCCTATATGCAAATTCTATAGTGGGACATTTCTTTCTTATTTTATGAAGCTGGGTGATCCTTGGAATTTATATTGCATGTATTGCCATAAGTATAAGGTTTTTGTCACTACTTGAGATAGTAGTACATGGTGAGTATTCATCATCATCATTTAACATAGGATCACATGCATATCACATGTTAAGTACAACCAAGGTGAATGTTAACTAGGTCTTCCCCAATCTTAACAATCTTAAGAATCATCATAAGATCCCTTAAAATTATATTTCTAAATACATGTGCATTATAGACCTTTTATCATTACATAAGCTACTAGTATATAGTTAGTATTCATCATCATCATCTAACATAGGTTTTCATGTATTTCTTGTGTTAAGTGAAACCAAGGTGAATGTTAAGTAAGTCTTCCTAATCTCAACAATCTTTGGAATCATCAGAGCCTGTTAATATATGCCACCACCATTAGATTTGGAGGGCATGAAAATGTAGCTAGTATGAGGTAAATACTACTATTTCTATGAAATAAATATTTCTTTTTGATTTCACATGAAGATTCTATACAACCATTGAATCCTAATTCACAAAATTCTTCAAAGTGTTAAGAGAAAGAACAAGACCAAAATGGTTGGGTCTAATGTGATGAAAGGGATCATGAGAGGTCATAGTATGTCAAAAGGGACATTAGAATACCTTAAGTTCCCTTAGAATATTATTTCTAAGTACATGTCCACTGAAGACCTTCTGTCACTACTTGAGCTACTAGTATATGGTGAGTATTCATCATCGTCATCTAACAACTAGGCTTGCATGCATATCATGTGTTAATGGCAATCAATGTGAATTTTAACTAGGTCTTCCTAGTCTCAACAATCTATGGGATCATTAAAGCTTGTCATTTTATGGGATCTTGGAGCTCAAAAACTATCACAAGCAATAAAGAAAAAGTAGGTGTATGTTTTAACTATCATCTATTTGTACAAGCTTTTAGTAGGAGAAAGTATGTTCAAAAAAAGGATGTATATGGTTATCCTTGGATATCTTACATATCAATAATTCAAATTATTGGTAAATAAAAGGCATCAAATTATTAGTGATCTTTTGGAGTCTATAGCTTGTGAAGTTGATAAAATATTTTAATTTAGGTACAATCTAACAATAATAACTAAACATGATAAGATAGAACACATTACAGTGGTTGTACATTCCCATGTACATTGGGAAAAATACATCAAGAGGATTTTGATACTGAAATATTATCCCCTTAGCCAAAAGAAAAAGATGTTCTAGATAACTAGATTTGTTGGTAAGAATATTGTTCCCTTCAAAATCATTGGATAAAGAGAAACAAGAAAGAAGTCTAGGCCTTCATCTTATGAGGATGATGGGGAATGCCTACCTTAAATTGCTTATTATTTCAAAAGTTCTTGGTGCCACTGAAAGTTATATTAAATGTTGTCATTCAAACTTGAAAATTTACTCGATGATGAAGTTTAGAAATTTGGGATCTAAAACTATTCTACCAAATCTAGATTTGAACTCTTTTGTGGGTCTAAAGGCTCAATCATATCAATGATCAAGAAAATTGTGATTGTATATCAACTAATTAGAGAATGTTTAGTTGAGGAGAAAATATTGCAATGATCAAGAAGAAAACTAGCTATGGATAATCTAGTTATGAATTCTATTAAAAATGAAACTATTAACCAATTACTCAGGATTAGAAGACAAGGCCTACCTAGTTAATAGAAAAGAGTGGGAAGAGCTTCTTGGACCCACAACAAAAGTTATGGATAATGACCTTAACATCTAGAAAGGAGAAAGCAACAAAGGAAAGAAATAATATATGCATTTGATCCTATGTTAGATGCTGATAATGAATATTCACCATCTACTAGTAGCTCAAGTAGTGATAGAAGGCCTTCAATGCACATGCACTTAAAAAATAAATTAGATTGAGAAGTGACAAGTGTTGTGGATATATTCATAGAGAAATATGAACCTATCATTTCATTCCCTCTCTCTCTCTCTCTCTCTCTCTCTCTCTCTCTCTCTCTCTCTCCCTTACATCTCCCTCACCCCCCCTCTCTATGTATATCTCACTCTCATTGGTTATGGTTCTTCATAACCCAATGGGGTTATGGAGAACTAGAAATAATGCTTATACTTATCAAAAATATTATCATGTTTTGTTAAGCGTAACATGATCATATAATTTAGAAGTTAAAAAAAGTTATTTTTTTTCCTTGGCTTGATAATGAGCCAAGGTCCATTTTTAAATTTGATTGAAAGAATGCCTAACATTATTGTGTTATGTGTACTTTCAACCTCTTTTTTTATGGTGTCCACTTTCTTGCACAACATCTTGGTGCGTATGTCCCATGACATGATATTAGAGGAAATATTTTGAACATGACTTTGTATGTGTATGAGGTCCATGAAGGATATAAACTATAAGATCCTCTAAATCATTAATGGTTATTTGGAAATAACCTAAGATATATTGATTCTAGTGTTTCAACTAGATTTAGTTTCAAAGGGTTTAAATTACCCTAGGGTTCATGCTTTAATTTTCAAGTTATTGGAAATTTGTGTATATTCTCACCTTGTATAGTGATGGAAATATTGGGAACTAGAATACTAAAGGGGATTTACATATCATACTAAATTAATAAATAGCTAATTTGTAGTATTTTTCTCTAATTTGCTAGATCATAATTTAAGAGCTTTAAAGATGACCCTTATTTTCACAATCTAGTAGGTATATTCATCAAGATGTGGCATTATGGATTGAATCCAATTAAAGAGCTTACATCTAGCTAGTGAATCAATATGGATAAGGCTTCCTTGGCTTTCAATAGATTTCTGGAAAAATACGTATCCTACATATGATATTGTTACTTTTGGGAAAGTAGTGGGTACTTTATGTAAAAATTGGACAAAAAAGTGATTTCTTGTTTTGATATCTACATTGAACATAATTTTAAGAAAAATATAATGCTCTGCCTAGATATCCTTGGAAACAAGGATAAACACAGACTAACATTTTTTTTGTTAAATTAAAGACTAAATACAAGAATGCATTAATAAAAATATCACAATTGAAGACTTAACTAACCAATCAACCAAAGATACCCAAGCCTTCATCACTTCCCAATTCAAGTGTACCATCTCAGTGATTAATCATACAAGGTTTGTTTCATTAATCCTTCTAGCATTATATTCAATGTTTATTTTATAGCCTAAACACTACTTCCTAGATGATTGATTCATACAAGTTCATTTCTATCTAAAATGTATCACAATACAAGATATCTCTAACATAACCAAATAGAGATTAATATCTAACATGTTCTAACAAGGAAAAGTGCATAACCCAAAAGGGTATCTAGATAACTCATTTTCACTCCTAGAATATAAGCACAAATACTCAATTTTTTTCATTCATCAATTTAGGTTCACTCCTCATATGAGCCAAGATTGGCTATTGTACAAGAACTCTTTATGAACCATACAAATTCATGCTAGAGTTTTACAATACAATACTTTCTCGTACGAGCCTATGCAATCTCATACAATGAATTACTCTGATTGTATGATAAAATACTTCTTTATACAAAACCAAAAGGAAAAATATAATTTTAAAACATAAAAAATCTAATAGGGCTGATTTGTCCACACTGGGAGTACCAAATCAATGTATCTCAAGGAATAGGAACTCAACAATCATAGTAAGAAATTAAAGGACCTAACATACTAATTCGAAAGCATGATCCTTCTCTATTCCATAATATACAACATCAAGATAAAGAATTAAACACCAAGTACCTAATGAAATTCTACTAGATCCAAATCTACTACATCATAATGGAAATAAGACATAAAGGAAGATAAAGATAACATCTAAAAATCTAATATTTAAGATAAATATTTGTCCAAAGAAATGAGATACAACCTCAAGTACAGATAATCATCACATAAAGAATAAGATAAATCATCACATAAATGATATCAAATGCACGAATAGTAAAGTACATATCATAGGGAAAATACTTCAGATACATCAAAGCACCAAGTGAGCATCCAACTCCTACTTGAAAATTGGAAGTAGACTATCTATGTATAATAGTCACTAGTAGTGGTATAGATAGCTACACCTCATGACCATGTGGCATCCATTAGGCCCACACTTGTTGTGTTGATGGAGATAGTGAGCCAATCATAATCACATAAAATAATCACCAATGGCTAACACACATGTAAATCATAAAATGAAAGAACAACTGCGATAAAAGGAGAGAGAAAATATGATGATCATGCAACATTAATTTTTATTCTCTTTTGGTATAATTATTTGCACATTTTTTGTCTCAATCTCCAACTAGTCAGCATGTGTTTTGAAACATTATTAGTGGACTATAAGTAATGAAAACATGAATTATCAAAATTGAAAGGTATTAATGTAAATGTAATTAATTTTTAAATTTTAATTTGATAAACTTTGAAGTTACATACCTTTGATTTAGGGTGCACAAACAATGGATGTAAATAGTTGATTGACTAGGATAGTGCAAATTTTGAAGCCAAAAAAATTGTTACTTTGTGATAGTCATCCATACAAAAGATCAAATTTCATTAAATGAATTATTGATTTAGGATGTACAAACAAGCTCACATTTCAAACAATGGGTGCACAAATAATGGAAATGAAGTATTGAAGATAATTTCACATTCCAAATCATGATTTGTCCACTTTGGACTTAAGAACAAGTACAACAATGTAGTTGAGGGCTTCTATCCAAAACAACAAGGGGAGAATGAGAGGTTATACATGTCAGAAGGGGTAGACTTCGGAATGGATTTAAATATGCCTCCAAGGATGACCATTAAAGGTAAGTGATATTTGAAGAGTATTGGGATTATATTAGGGAAAAAACATATATTTTTTTAAAGGTAATAATAATAATGTTAAACACATACTAACATTGAATACATTGTGAGAGGATGAAAAAATGATAAGGTTAGCTTTGAGTCACAAGGTCTAGGAAACAATTAAGTTTTGATTTCATTTCTTAAGGATACAGAGTCAGTATCCAACAAACTGCATGGGTTCAAAACCATAAATCATAGTGCTACAGGAGCTCTTAGTTTGGGGTGATTGAGTCAATTGATTAAACCATATTTTCATGTTTACTAAGGTATGACATCATATTCAAGAAATATTTGATTAATAATATAAGTTACATTACATTTAATTCGATACCTCTTACACTTATTTTATTTTACTAGTACAATCTACTAGAAGGACTAATCTACACTTATAGGTTATCATATCATTACCCTAACATTTGATCCTAGTTAGTAACATAACCTATTAGAGCTAAATAAAACATCAAATATTCACCATAAAACTAGTTATGTCATACAATTTATCTTTTGACATATTTTGACTCATCTTATCAAGGCACCTAGTCAACTTTAATCTTTAACACTTATAAACATTAACAACTTCTATTAAAAAAATTAGTAACTTAAGCCTCATATATTTAATTATTTTTACTTCTTAAACCTTGTCATAATAACATTAAAATATCTAAATCAAGTTAATCAAACTATATTCCAATATACAAACTAGAAAACACAATTTCATTTACATTCCCTAACACTGTTCAACTCTAACCCATTAACCCTTCTATAATGGAAACCCGTTTAATTATCCACTAACTATAATAGATTTAATTTCAATTCAATGTTAAAATCAATTCCTAATATGAAAATAAATTATATTTACTATCTCCTATTCACAACATTTGACTACAATACAATATTAACAAATACTAACACAAACCTAACCATCAGATAATCCTACTTACCTACTAATTTCTAACTAATAAGAAATACTATACTTACAAAACAACATTTCCTCTTACTAACTAAATATTTAAACTAAAATTCACCTTTATGCTAATCCAAAACATTAAACACCTAAATGTATTTAATAAATACTAATATCTATCTATCATCCTAATCCTATCCTGAAACCCTACCCAACTTCCCAAACAACTTTCCCACTAGACTCCCATTTTCCCAATGATCTTTGGAGCACTCCACTAGAATTGATCATGCTTCTCTAAAATGGTAAGCCTCTCTCTTGCTTGTGTAATGATCCAAGGTATGAAGAATGTGCATGATCATGGGAGGAATTCGAAGGGGCTAGCTAGGTGAGATTTTTGTGAGAAAAGGTATGTTTTGAACATATGAGTTGTTGCATAAGATTTTTTTTTTCTTTCAAAACAAAATAAATTGATATTTCTTCTAGACCTCTACCCAAAATTGAAGGAGAGGTCAAGTGGTGTGTTTAGAAAGGTATAAATTTAATTTACATGCTTCCTTTAGTTTTCACTTAAGATTTATGTTGACTTTTCCCCCTTTCATATGCTGGCCTTTGTGATGTTTTTTGGAGGTATTTGAGGCAAGTAAGAGGTGGGTCCCACATGACCTTCCTCTCCCATGTTTTTTGGAAGTATAAATAAGGACGTCAAGTAATTAATGGGGCAGGAATAGAAGGGTCTTATGCAAGCAACTCTTAACATTTACATATATTATTTTTCCTAAGTCATTTAATTTCAATCATTACATATATTGAGGGTCCTAGAGTAAGGAATATTGTCTACACTTTTTATGGAAATAATTTTCACTAGTCCATACATTTTTTAGCATCCTATAGATATATATTTTTGGATTTTTTTTTGTCAACATATATTTTTTTGTCTTCCTCACTTTTGTGTTTTTTCATGGGGATTTAATTACATGGGTATTTCTTATTTTCTTAATAGGTTAAGGGGTGATTTGAAGTAGTTTCATGCATTCCAACTAGAATTTATTCTATAGTTAAACCATTGTATCTACTAGGTAAGGTTAAGGTGCAGTATAGGATGAATGTATACATTTGATCATAAAATCTTAACATGAACTTTAGAAAGAATTAATCCAAACTTAAATTTAATTGCCCCATCCAAAACCAAGATCTTATTATTATCAACCTCCTAATATTATTGAATTTCAATATTTCAATGAGTAAATTATGGAGAGCTCAACTATAAACTATATTAAAAAATGTATCAAAGAGCATGAATGAGTTGAAATCAATTGAAGCATTGTAACATAACATACACCTTTCCATAAAATAGCTTCATTCCTATTATCAATTATGAAATTTAAAAAATTTGATCCATTTCATAGATCTTCATCAAGTTACAACTCTATCATCATTATATGGATGTAAGATACAATAATAAGGTATCACAATGGAGAAGTCTCCAACACAAGTGACTTAAGAACACCATCAAGGCTCAAAAGTCAAGTTTTCTCCATCATAAGAACCTATCCAAATATGAAAATACACATAAATCCAACCATAAAGAGCTCACCTCCCAACCTAGTTCTCAAGGAGACCACCCACCAAACTAGGAGAATCAATAACCAATGGGTGACAACCGAGTCCAAAACACGATAACACAAAATAAAAAAATAACATCCATGCAATCTATACTCAATGGGATTCACCTTGAACCCATGAAAAAGGGGTAAAGGTGGACTACCATGTAGGGTATGTCACTGTAGGACATACAAGAACATGCATCTTTCAAGGCTATAATTCACATACAATTTCCATACTTATTCCTAATCTCCCCCTAAACAAGATCAATAACATTGGCATGCAAGGGTTCATACACCTTGCATTTCTTCCCTTTTCTCTTCATGAGAAGAGGTTCTATAGTTCCATGCAATCCAACTAACCCATTCCACCATACTTTGGTCACTTCTTCCCTATCCAAGGGTGAGTAATGTCAATTTCACAGTTCTCTTATAGAAAATAAGAATGAAATTGAAGCCCAAATCCCATTCCTTACATTATAATATCACAAAAAACACACAATGCACATATGCAAGAGATTACAAGCACATACTAATATATTTACAAAAACAAGAACAAGATTTCCATGGTAATAGATGTGACCAACATTCACAAGTGTTATGGTAAAATGATGTTTGAGAATATCCCAATCCCTTTTTCTTGCTCCCAATACAAAACCCTAATTTCTCTAGAAGTAAAGAGTGGGTGAACACCCTCTAACTCCTCTAAGAGCCTCTGAAATGGCCACAAAATTTATTTTCCCATACCATTGCGTCATTGTGCTCATATATCCATTGAAATATCCTATAAAGGATTTAACAAAGAAACTCACAATTAAGTAAGTACATATGAGGATTGATCTTACATCCTTCCCCACTTGCCTTTGACTTCCTCTAGAAGTAGCATAAACTAAGACATTCATCACATGCTAGACCTTATCTAGACTTATTCCAAAATTTACTCTGATACAAAAGGAATAATTTGTAATTCACATATACACTCAAAGATGATAACATATTTACCCAGTTATCCTTACTAAAAGTGAAGTTCAACCCATAACTTCAACATGGGTATGCTTCCTAGGGTTGAACACTTCTTAAACATATAGGTCATATATATAACATTCAAAATTGGTATGAATATTCTTATAAATTCTCTCATAATAATACCATAAGGTGCTCCAAATTTCCATATGATCACTCATTAGAATAATAATTGTACGAGACTCCCTCTAATACAGTTTTTTTATAATGTAACTTGGATGTTTATCAAATTTTAATCACTTTTAGTTTAGAGTTTCCATTGCATATTGATTCCTTGATAAGATACTAAACCAGTCCATGGCTAGACATGAACCTTTTGCATTTAAAGTCCATTAGGTTAACTCCTAACCTTAACTATTTTTACGTTGGGGAGAAATCCATTACTCATAATAGTCAACCAATATTCACTACTCCTATTATTGAAGTCTTGGGAGAGGGTGGGGCATGAATAGTCTCACTAAGAACCCCATACCCTAATATTATACCTCCACTTGATTGTAAGGAATCCATTTGGTAGGCCTATCATATGTCACTTTTCCAACACAATTCACAAGAAGGTGCTTCAACATATAAATTCAAAATCAAGAATGAAATATTTAATTAAAAAATACAATACAAAAGAAATTAAAAGCGGTCATCATAGTAAGCCTTTATTCAAGAAATTAAGGCATGTCCTAAAGGCAAAATAGAGCCATCAACAAAATTTTTGGCTAGGCAGCCCAACATCACATGTGTAGATTGTTGGGAAGAAGGAAAGAATAATAAAATACTTTAAAAATAAAAATAAAAAAATTAATGAACTAAATCCAATTTCTTATGAAATCTATATTACTGACATAGTGTGATCATACTAGGGCCATTGAGGAAAAGGAGGAATCTTAGGTCTCCCAAATATATTGCATAGATCTTGCATTGAAATTGTATGGTTGTCTAAAGATCATATTGCTAATATTGTGATTGATCCCACATACTAATAACATAGCTATTTTCATTAACATTGCCTAGTGGTTAGGGTTTAGTGCATTAGCGAGTGTTTCTAGAATATAATCCTATAATGCCTACCCATAGTTTATTTTTATCTTTCTTATAGGCTTCTAGGAGTAAGCCTAAGTCTAGGGGGAGTGGATGTAATGCCTACCTCTAGTTGACTTTTTGATTTGTTTTGACCATATTCTTTTAGGCCTGTCCTATGATTATGTTCGATGATGATATATATTTTCATGTATTGACTTTCAGTTATTGAATGATGTTAGTTAGATGAATGATGTTTATGTGGTTTCTATGGATAGTTATCCCATACTTGCATGTGTATGGTGTGCATGTCTATTTTACTTTATGTTTGATGTTTCTGATGTGGTTGAGGAAGGGAGTTGTAGTCACTTCCTAGTTGGGATCTACATGATGAACCACTTCCTCCCATTGCCTATTTAAGATAGAGTATTGTATTTTTACATGTGTGGATTTTATGTAGATTGTAGGTGCTAAGTATCAACTTCCTTGAATTGCTAAGCTGAGCATACCTTATCATAGTATTTCAATTGTACAAGTGGGGAGATAACTCTTGAGTCCAAATCCTAAAACCCTAAGCCAATTGTTCTAGAAGATAGGACAAGTATCTGAGTTAGTTTCATCTTTTTTTTAATTCATCAAGTGACAAGAATTCATGATTTTAACTCTGGAATTTGATTTTGTCCTTTGTCTTCAGTGGAGTTGTCATTATTTTGTTTTGAGTGTCTATTTTGATTCTCTATTATAATCAAATCAAATTAAAAGATAAATCAATGATTTAATTTGATGGAAATTTTATAAAGAAATTTGATATTTAAATTTATTTAATTAATTGAGGAATTAATAAAATATAAGAACTAAATTTGAATATTTTATTAAAGTTCTAATTTTAATGTTTTATATTTATTTAATTTAATAATAATTTATTTAAGAGTTTTATTTTAATTAATAGACTCTAAATAATATTGTTAGTTAAATTAATAAATATTACATTATTAAGAAAATGGCTGACAATGTCAATACTCTATTGAAGAAATTGGAAATGGAGAAAGGTTAGGATTCTCCTCAGGTTGTGGAAAGTCAAGGTCCCAGCAAGTGAGCCAAGGCTCACTCCAAGAAGACTAAAGACACGGGAAAAAAGGATGAGGTGAAGGCAGTGGCTGAAAACATGTAGATTCTGGTGGACTAGGTGTTGGACCTAATCAAGACTACTTAGATGGTTCTTTGTTGTCTCCTTTGCTATCCTTTTGCTAACATTTTGCTATCTTTTAGCTATTTTTTTCTACAGATCTTTTTTGACCTCCTTTTTTATTCTCCTTGGAGGTCTATTCATGTTTGTTTTTAACTGCTATCTAAGATTCTACCTAAGACTTTTGTATTTTGTATGAAGGTTTCGAGTCCTTTAGAAAGGAGACAACAAAGAACCAGCTAAGTAGCCCTAATTAGGTCCAACACCTGGTCTGCCAAAATCTGCATGTTTTCAGCCACTGCCTTCACCTCATCCATTTTGCCTATGTCTTCAGTCTTCTTGGAATGAGCCTTGATTCACTTGTTGGGACCTTGACTTTCCACAACTTGAGGAGAATCTTGAACTTTCTCTATTTCCAATTTCTTCAATAGAGTATTGACATTGTCAGCCATTTGTTAAATCATGAATTAACATGTTTGTTCTTACCCTAAGGATTTTGTCTCTTCTTCCTCTCATTATTTCTAGTTAACAAAATGGGTTTGTTCTGAGTAGAAAAATTGTGGACTCCATTATTACTATGCATGAAAATCTTCATTCTCTATCAGTGTCTAAAAAGGAAGGTTTTTTGCTCAAGGTTGATCTCTCTAAAGCTTATGATAGAGTCGACTGGCACTTTCTTCTTCATGTCCTTGAATATTTTGGCTTTAATAAGAGAGTTTGGGATCTTATCTTTATGTTGGTGTCATCGGCTTCTTTTTTTGTGCTTGTGAATGGTTCCCCTACCTCTTTTTTTAAGGCTTCCAAAGGCCTTAGACAATGTGACTCTATCTTGCCAATTCTTTTTATCATTTTGGCTGAATGTTTGGGGAGATTTGTTGATAATATGGTTTTTAAAGAGGACTTTATGGGCCTTAATCCCTCTTCATCGGCTCTAGTTTGTTCTCACCAAAAATTTGTAAATGACTCTATTATTATAGGTGAAACCTTGGTGAAGAATGCTAGGAATATTAATAAGGCTCTGGTTGACAATGGTAAGGCTACTGGTCAAATTATTAATTGGAATAAAATCCTAATCTATTTTATGAATGTTAGAGTTGAAAGACAATTGAAGATTAAAAATATTATTGGCTGCAAGATTGGATCTTTGCCTAGTTCTTATCTAGGGTTACCTTTAGGGTTATCCCCTCCTAATATTTTTTGGAACTCTTTGATTGATAAAATCTAGTCAAAACTTGTGGGCTGGAAAGGATCCCTTCTTAGTGAAGCAGGTAAGGTGGTTGTTTTGAAATCTATTTTGCAAAGTATTCTACTTTATGCTTTAAGTCTTTTCAAAATTCCTAGAAAATATGCTCTTGCTATTGAAAAGATTCAAAAAACTTTTTTATGGACGGGTATGGAGAATTAAAAAAGACACCCTCTCATTGCTTGGGAAAATGTTTGTATGTCTCTAAAGAAGGGAGGGCTTGGTTTACAAAGGGTTACTTGTATGAATGATTTCTTATTGGCTAAACTTTTGTGGAGATGGCACAAAGAGGTTGGGGAATAGAAGAATATTTGGAATGATAAATATAACATAGATAACTCTGATTTTGACCACTCCCTTAATTGTAATGTGGAGCAAGGGGGATCTATGATTTGGAAGAATGTTCAAAAACTCAAACATATAATTAGAAAAGGGGTTAAATGGAAGGTTAGTAATGGTTGGAGAGTTCTTTTTTGGGAAGATATTTAAATTTTGGATCACCCTCTGTGTGTTGATCCAAGATGAAACATGTATATGGAGTTGTGCAAGACTTAGATTGGAACTCTTTTTGTGGACTATTCGAAAGAGGGAGAATGGATGAACCTCATTAGAGTTGATCTCAATTTGGCCAAACTCAAAAAGTGTTTGAATTTTTTCTTCCTTAACCAAAATTAGGATGAGCTGATTTGGAAAAATGATCCTAGTGGTGGTTTTTCTATTGCTTCAGCCTTGATGATATTGAAGAACCATGTTGGGCTAAGGCTTGGATGAAGGGTATGACACCCAAAGTCAATATTTTCTTTTGGATCCTTTTGCAAAATAAAATTCTCACTCTAGATAATCTTTAAAAGTGAGGGATTATTATTATTAATAGTTGTTTTCTTTGCAAGAATGATGGATAATTAGTTGACGATATCTTTTTGCATTGTTCTTTCTCTAAGATGATTTGGGATAAAATTTGCTTCTTACTGAATGTTGAATGGGCGGTTCCTTCCTCTATTTAGCTATTCTTCTCCAGTTGGAAGGCTCCCTCAACAAATATTCTAATTGTGAAACTGTGGGACTTTATTCTTTCATATATGAGTTGGGGTATTTGGAAGGAGTATAATGATAGGATCTTTAGAGATGTGGAATCTAGTTCGACTTAGGTTTTCCATAAGATAAATATCCTTATGATAGAGACTATTAAAACTCTGGGATTGGATCAGCAACCTTATAATGATTGGGAAGCCAATGTTCTTCATAATTGGAATTTGACAAGTATGAGTAAGGGTGTTCATAGACTTAATCCTATGGAACACGCAAGATGGATTGTCCTCCTGACAACTAGTTTAAGATAAACTTTGATGGGGCCTCAAAAGGAAACTCGAGGAATGCAATGTGTGGTATTGTAATTAGGAATTCTAATGGAGATAATATGGTAATTATGGCTATACCTATTAGAATTCAAACCAATGACATTGCTAAAACCTTGACTACCCTTCATAGTATTATTTATGCTAAGAAAATGAACTTGAATAATATTTGGATGGAGGGGATTCACTCAATATTATTAATTGTCTTAACAAAGTTACAAAACACTCCTGGACAATTAGTAATATTATTGATGAGGCTATACATATTATAAACTCCTTTGACACTTGCATGATTTCTCATAATTTTAGAGAAGTTAATGGTGTTGCTGATTGGGCAGTGAATGTGGCTTGTAGTAATGATCACACTATTGTTTGGGGAATTCATGATACCTTACCTTTGGATGGTCGCCAACTTTTTAATCATGATAAATGGAGGTCTTTGCAAAAGGTTTTTAAATTATGACAGTGCCAATATAGGTTTATCACATGGATTTAAGTGGTTGCAGGATTTGGGCTTATAATTCCAATGATTTGCGCCTTGTTTTGCATAGATTCTGGGTGTTTTGTGCTATTTCCCTTTTGGTTTTCTAGAAGACTCTTTGCTTTTGGAAATTGCAAACTTCGAAGCTTTGGTTTTTTAGTGAGAGAGATATGGGAGGAAAGAGGAAAAGGGTTGAACCAAGGAGCTATATGGAGTAGATGAAGAAGGAGGAGGTGTGGGATATCTAGAGGTGGGATAATTTTATCGACTATATGGAGAGGCTTAATGGTAGTAACTTGACCATGACATAATAGTTTATAAAAACATGGAAAGATGGCTCCATTATGGTTGGCAACTAGCACATTGAGATTTTAGAGGAGGTGATAGTAGAGGCCATAAGATTGGAGCTTGAGAAAATTAATTTCTACAGGGAGCAAAAACTGTTAGATAGAGCTATTGAGGAATTCATGGAATCTGAACAAGAGAAGAGTCATTTGGTCAAAATTGGTAAGTCTTATATCAACCTGACGTCAATCTCGCACCTATGGTGCTTTGTTTTGTTTGTGATCATGGAGTATTTGATCTTGGATGGGAGGTTTACAAAATGTTATGGGTATCACTTTATGTTGGCCAACCACTTTAGGCACAGTGTGAAGATTAATTTCCCTTATTATTTGAAGCAATCTCTTAGAATTTATGTTCAAGCCATTCAAAAGGACCTGAATGGCGAACATGTTTTCCATGAGGGCCTCATGGTCCTTATCATGAATGTTTTAGAGTCCAAGAGGATTGTTAGGAGTAGAGGCCACATGAAGGGTAGCATCCAAGAGAAGGGATATGATTCTGAAACCCAGGATGAAACCGAAGGGGGTGAGGAGAATGTGAACAAGGGCATTAGGGGTAGTTCAAGGAAGAAGAAAAGAGGGTTTGGTTACTCTAATTTTGAGAAAGAGAGTGATTTTTTTGAAGAATTGGTGAGGGATTATAAATCAAAAAGTGAGATTAAGGGTAAGTGGATTAAGGGTAGTTTGATTGGGAGGCTTCATCCCCCTCAGATGATGAGACCTTAGCTCGTAGGTTGGAGAAGAAAATATTTCCTTCAAGATGGCTTGAGAAGCAACTAGGACATAAAGGTGACTCAAGGGATAAGGATTCTCAAGAATAGGGGACCCTCCTCAATGCTCGTGAGAAGTATGGTGGTTCTCCAAGGGCTTTGAAACAGATGTATGGTAACCTTGGTGCTATTTTAAAGGAAGTGGGGGTTATGAAAAATCAAATGTAGATGCTTGGTAGGGATATGGAAGCTTTAAGGAATGAAGTCAGATATGCCTACAAGATTTCCCACAGAAAACACACTCTTGGGAAACATATTGACAGATTAGTGGAGGTGGTCGAGAGTGTTGAGGATGTCAAAAATTATGTAGAAGATTCTGCAGCTAGAGGCTAAGAATAGGGCAATGGACAAAGACTTTATTTCCAACTAGGGAAAGATCACAAAAATTGAATCAAAGATGAGCAACCTTGAAAAAATAATTAAACAAATGGCTAACAATGTCACTACTCTGTGGAAGAAACTAGAAATGGAGAAAGGTCAAGATTCTCCTTAGGTTGTGGAAAGTCAAGGTCCCAGCAAGCGAACTAGGGCTCATTCCAAGAAGATGGAAGACATGTGAAAAAAGAATGAGGTGAAGGTAGTGGCTGAAAACATGCAAATTCTAGTGGACCAGGCATTGGACCTAATCAAGACTACTTAATTGGTTCTTTGTTGTCTCCTTTGCTATCCTTTTGCTAACATTCTACTATCTTTTTGCTATTTTTTTCAGTAGATCTTTTTTGATGTCCTTTTTTGTTCTCCTTGGAGGTCTGTTTCATGTTTTCTTTTAACTACTATCTCAGATTCTAGCTAAGAATTTTGTATTTTGTATGAAGTTTTTGGGTCCTTTAAAACTTGATTTTACTTAATCAATAGTCTATCATATTGTTTAAAAGATTTTGTTTTATACACTTGGGTTATGGCTCGCAATTTTTTTGTACTAAGTATAATATTTTAGAAAAGAAGTAAGATTATAGAAGATTAATTTTTTTTAGATATAGGGTTGAATAAAGAAGTAAGATTATGGAAGATTGATTTTTTTATAGATATAGGGTTGAATCAATACCAAGATCATATTATAGTGTACCTAGATGATTTATTCATTTTGTATAAGATTTATTTAAATGCCAATTTTCTTAAATAATTTTATTTCTTTAGTAATTGGACACAAACTACTATAAAATATGCATTTAATAAACATTTCCAATTGGAAAATTGTGAGATCATATATGAATTGAACTCGATCATATGTTTGAACAAAATTGAATTTTAGATAGAAATACTCAAATGCACCCATTCTAATAAGTCAACCTGAAAGGTGACACATCTTTGTACTTGTACCCATGAATATGGGTGCAATAATCTAAATTACATAATCTACATATTTATGGATATCATGTATTAATTTAAATGTTATTTCCAATTATACTAGACTTATATGATTGATTTAGTTGTTTAACTAAAAAAACAAGAAAAGGTTTTGGTCAACTTTATCATATTGTTTAAAAGATTTTACTTTATACACTTGGGTTATGGCTTAAAATGTTTTCGTACTAAGTATAATATTTTAGAAAAGAAGTAAGATTACAGAAGATTGATTTTTTTTAGATATAGGGTTGAATAAAGAAGTCAGATTATAGAAGATTGACTTTTTTTTAGATATAGGGTTGAATCAATACCAAGATCATATTATAGTGTACCTAGATGATTTATTCATTCTATAGTTCAAAAAACTTTATATTTTGTAATGATTGTTTTTTGTATGCCTTATTTCTCTAACTTTTAGACTATCTTATTATGTTTTGTATATTGATACTTTGGTAGAGACCCTTTATTTGAAAGTCTTTAGAAATGAGCTCAATTTCTATAATAATCTCATATATATAGTGAAGTATACTAACTTCATCATGGTTTTTCCCAATTGGGTTTTCCATATATAAAATTCTAGTGTTATTGTCATTTTGGATTTTTTGACTATGATAGTTCAATTAAACTTCATGATTAATTTATTAGAAAATATATTATTTTTTTAGATTAATTCGCCCTCCATCTAATCCTTTTGAGTGTGTTTAACAAGTGACATTAAAGCAAGGTTCCTCTACTCTAAGCTTAATTTATTAGGGTTGATCTAGAATTCCTTTACACCACATTTCATGAATACCTAAATGACATGCATGATTTTAGGTAGTGCATTCGAGATGAGGATGTGAAAGTTAAAAGTGATTTAGAAGAGGAATTGATATTTATTATGGTTAATTTAGATGCTACCAAATTTAAACCATGCGGTCTTAAATAAATGGACAACAAGATATCATGTGTGTTTATATTTGGGTGCTTAAAATGGGAAAAAAATAAAGTGAAATATATTTCATAGATGTAGTGGAGGAGGTTCTGGGGAGACATGTTTGGTGGTTTATCTAGCACAAGGGGTACGAGGAGTACTAAGTGTGTATTAGAAGGGGTGACAAAAAAGTAGTTTAGGGTAATCATTTTTGAAAATGGAGAAATTATTTAGTATGTCATGAATGCACATGCTATGGTTTACATTGACTAAGTGAATCCCCCAATGATTTAGATTAAAATAGAACACAAGAACAAATTTCATTTCATTAAAAATTTATATATGATGCAAAAGATGTAATAAAAGATTTTAATAAAAAACCATAAGACAAGTGTAATATTTTCTCGAAAATTGAAGAGGTATTGTACAAGCCAAAATGAAAAGGAATATATTTAAAAGGTGTCAAAATAAAAGGTGGAAATAAAGCTTTTGTGTTTTTCTAAGTTCACAAAGACGAAATTGTGATGAAGAAGACTTGAGATTTAAAGATGTCAATAAATCAACTCATAAGGTAAGAAAATAAAACTGAATTTTTTTCTTTCTCTTACAACTTAGAGATTCATCTTCGAAGGTCATTATTATCTTTACAAACAATTTACATTTATAAAATAGAAAAAAGGGATCATGTAAAATTTCTAATCTCTCTAATTCTTAAGGAACACTAGAATCTGAAACCACCTTAAGACAATTACAATAAACACCACTTAATAAGATATAATATTAATTATTTTATCATAAAGATCCTAAAAAAAATGGTGAATTATGAGCCTACAAGTAATAAAAATAAATAATAAATAATCTAGGCTTTGAGCCATTACCTATAAAAAGGATATTAATAATTTTACGATATTTATTTATTTGTTACTTAGAATTGATGAGAAGATGGATAATATGATTAATCAAACTAGGAAGTTGATAGAGGAGCATATTGGATCATTAAAAAATCTTGTATCAACAAAAAATATTTCTTATTTTCTATACCAATCTACTATTCTCAAAGTAGTCATTCTTGCTTTCATTTCCTTGGTGTGTGTAGTTGATATCATTTAGGGGACCTATCCTAGATCCTTGTCCTAAGTGCATGAGTTCTAATGTTCCATATTTCTCAAGTTCTCAGGCATTCTTTTTGGTCTTTATGTCCTAATGTATTCATCTAGTGAAGCATATTGTTTTGATTAGCATAGTTTCCTAATCTTACATGATGTTGTATGTAGTTGGGAGCTGACTCCTTACACACAAGTGAATCTATCTTTAGGGTGTAAAACTTAATGCTATCCTTTTCTTGGATTTTGGTTTACCCTTCAAAGACTATAGCTATTTCTTAATTAAATTCCTCACCTATCGACTTGTGGCTTAGCTAGGTATGTAAGTATCTTGGTTAGAAGTAGGAATGTAGAATTCTTAGAGGAATAGAGGATAAAATAAGCAAGATTGGACTATGAATTATAATTCTTAATTATGTATAAGGAAAAAACCTAGAAGGCCTCACATTCATGCATATTGTTATTTTGTATGTGAAGATAAAAAATTACACCTATGAATATGCTACATCTAGCCTTATGTTCTCTATTGTTAACTATTTTTTTCTATAGCTTCCATGTGTAACTATGTGTAGGGGGTGTTGGTAGGTTTAAGTTGAGTTCAAATATCTCTTATTCCTCCCAATCACTCTCTCCCTACATCAGGTGGTATAAGAGAAAATTGTAAGAATGTTGATGTTGATGTTTTTTCTTGTTCAAAGGTGAATGCACAATAGTGGGTTACACTTTTTTGGAGGAAGAAATTCCTCCAAAAATGAAACTTTCAATACAAAGTACTCACATAGTTGTGATGGAAACTATAAAAGTTTTGATCAAAACTACTTTTGAAGGTAGTTTCAATCAAAACCAACTAATGAAAAACAAGAAATTCCTAAATAGTTTCAATAGAAAAAATTTAGTTTCTATGAAAACTAACTAAACACAAAAAAAATCAGCCAAAATAGTTTTGATAGAAACTAAATAATTTCTATAGAAACTATTTAGTTTCTATCAAAACTAACTATAAATAGTTTCTATTAAGACTATTTCAAAACTTTCAATAGAAAGTTAGTTTCTATTGAAACTAACAAACTCGATGGTGTTTAAAAAGTCTATAAAATTTTCAATTTTTTTCATGGCTTCCAAGCTCAATTGCTAGGTTCAAATAGAGCACTTAAGATATGTCATTTTGTATGAGACAAGTACTTAGAACAAGAATGACTATGGATTTGATACATTTTGATTTTTTTAGGCATACATTTTTTTTCATTAATTGGATGAAGGTTTATTATAAACAATAAAACTCTATATTGGACGCTCCTGGAAAAATAATAACTATGAGAATAATTTTTTTTAAAGTTAACTATGGTTTATGTATTCAAGTCCTCTTTCAATAAAACATAGGAAAATTTGAAATTTCCTATAAATATATAATAAATTACATGTGTCAAAAACCATTTATGCCCAAATTAGTGTTAGGTCAACTTTAATATCTGATAAAATATTAAATTCTAAGGATAAAGACATCAAACCAACTCCACACTTTTTGTATGGATGTTAGCAAACTAATTTTGAAAGAATCACATTGATATCTATTGTAGAAAAAAAGTTATGCATGTCAAAATTAGTGGCACTCTTTAAAAATAAGATTTTGATAACATACCAAATTTTGTGGGCGAAAAAATAATAAAATTTTAAAATGTTTAGAATCTAAACTAAAAATCATAAAAGACACTAATTTATTCTATCTTCAAATTCCTAATTGTTAAAAGACAATTTGTGTTTGAAAGTGAAAGTTTTCTTAAAAAATTCATGGTTCAATGTTAGTTTTGGCAAAAGAGTGTAAGCCACTATTATGGGTCCAAGATTTCTTGTGGTTTGGATCATGGAGAACTTTGTTAAATTTGGTTTTAGGGTGGTATATCTAATCTTACCTATAACTTGTAGAAGGTTACGATCTTGTAGGAACTATTGTAAAAATGGTTTGAGTTAGAGAAAATGTTCATAATATTATTATGGGCATGTTGAGGTAGATTGTAGTGAGATTTGAGGCTATTGAGTTAATGCATATAATATGTATACATCTTGAAGATGTTAGTGATGAAGAAGAAGAACCATTAAATCCTAATCATAAACCTAAGGTTGAACATGATGAAGAAAAGATTTTAAGAGTTTTTTCTAGGGCTAACTAGACCTATTGTTGAAGTTGCTTGCTATGATGGAAGACTTGAGAGTTATGCAATACTAGATTGGATCATTGAGATGGATAAATACTTTGATTATGATGTTACTTCTAACAAAAAGAAGGTTAAAATAGAAATCACCAAGTTGAAGGTCATGCTCCACATTGGTGGGATCATTTGCAAACTAGGAGAATTGAAAAGATGAAGAAGAAATTTATCCCTCTTGATTATCAAGTTAATATATTTAGTAAAATGAAAAAATTTAGACAAAAATACATGATTGTTAAATACTATACTAAAGAATTCTACAATTTGGATATCAGATCTAGACATGTGGATGAAAAAGTTGAGAAAGTGGTGAGATACCTAAATGGTTTGAGGATATCAATTTAAAATGAGATAACTTATGTTAAAATGGATGGTATAGAAGAAGAATATTAGTAAACTCTAAAGGCTGAAGAAATATTTGCAAAGAAACACGATCAAAGACAAAGAGCAAGAGGTGGAAGATTTCAAAGAATTATAGGTAGAACATATGGAGAAATAGAAGACCTGATAGTGAAAATCAAATAAAGAAAATTCATATTCAAATAAAGAATATGATTGTTACAAAAGAGGTAATTAAATTACAGATAGCTATATTTGTTACTCTAGGAATAATAATGGTGCAAAAAGAGAAGAAAGATTTTAGTTTAAGTGGGTATTGGAGGGGGTAACAAAAAAAGAGTTTAGGGAAATAGGTTTTGAAAATAGGGAAATTTTTTAGTATGTCACGAATGCACATGTTCTGGTTTATGTTGACTAAGTGAATCCCCCAATGATTTGAATTAAAATAAAACATTAGTCAAAATTGTATTTTGTTAAAAAATTATATAAGATGCAAAATATGAGATTAAAGATCTTATTAAAAACTATAAGACAAGTGTAATATTTTTTGCAAAATTGAAGAGCTATTGTACAAGCTAAAAGGAAAAGGAACATATTGAAAAGGTGTCAAAACAAAAGGTCAAAACAAAGTTTTGATGTTCTTCTAAGTTCAAAAAGGTAAAATTGTGATAAAGTAGGATTGAGATTTAATGATGGCAATAAATTAACTCATAAGGGAAGAAAACATAATTATTATTTTTGTAAATCTCTAGCAACTTAGAGATTCATGTTCAAAGGTAACTATCATCTTTGCAAACAATTTAGATATATATGGAATAGAAAAAGGGATTATGTAAAAGGTCTAATCTCTCTAATTCTTAAGGAACATTAGAATCTAAAACCAGCTTAAGATAATTGTAATAAACACCACTTAATAAGATATTATATTGATTCTTTTATAGGAAAGAGCCTACAAAAAATTGGTAAATTGTGAACAAACAATTAATAAATAATAAATAATCTAGGCTTCAAGTCATTACCTATGAAAAGATATGTATACTTTTAGGGTCTTTATTCCTTTTTTACTTAAACTTGATGAGAAGATACATAATATGATTAATAGAACTAGGAAGTTCGTGCATGAGCATCTTAGGTAATTGAAAATCTTGCATCAACCAAAAATATTTATTGGTCATGTGCCTTTCTACTATTCTTGAAGTAGTTGTTTCTTCTTTCAGTTCCTTTGTGTGCATAGTTGATATTATGTTGAGGACCTATCCTAGATCCTTGTCCTAAGTGCACAAGTTCTAATGTGCCATATTTATTGAGATCTATTTCATTCTTTGTGGTTTATGTCTCCTAATATTTTTATCTAGTGAACTGTGTTCTTTTTATTAGCATAGTTTCCCAATCTTACATGATGTATTGTGCAGTTGGGAGATGACTCCTTACCCTTCAAAGACTAGACCTATTTTGTATTTAAATACCTCACATGTCAACTTTTGGCTTAGCTAGGTATATAAGAAGCTTAGTCATAAGTAGGAAAGTAGAACTCTTAGAGGAATACAAGATAGAAGATGTGAGCTTGGACTCTGAATTGTGATTCTTAATTTTGTATAAGGCCATAACCTAGAAGACCTCGCATCAGGGAATGTTACTATTTTGTATGCAAAGATAAATAATTACACCTATGAATATGCTACATCTAGCCTTATGTTCTTTATTGTTAACTAATTTTGTGTATAGCTTTCATGTATGACTCTATACATGGGGTGTTGGTAGGTTTAACTTGAGTTCATATCTCTCTTATTCCTCCCAACTACTCTCTCCCTACATCAGGTGATATAAGAGAAAAAATATTTCTTATGGTTTAGATCATGGAGAACCTTGTTGAATTTTGATTTAGGGAAGTAGATTTGATCACACCTATCACTTGGAGAAGGTTATGATCTTGTAGCAACTATTATCAAAATGGTTTGAGTTAAAGAAAATGTTGATAATGTTATTATGGGTATGTTGAGGAGGATTATAGTGAGACTTCATGTTATTGAGATAATTCATAGAAGATGTGTATATCTTGAAAATGTTAGTGACGAAGAAGAAGAAAAATTGAATCCTAATTATAAACCTAAGGTTGAGCATGATGAAGAAAGGCTTTTAAGAGTTTTGTCTAGGGCCAACTAGACCTAGTGTTGACGTTTCTTGCTATGATGGAAGACTTGAGACTAATGCACTATTGGATTGGATCATTGAGATGGATAAATACTTTGAGTATGATGCTACCCCTGACTAACAAGAAGGTTAAGATAGCAATAACCAAGTTGAAGGGTCATGCTTCACTTTGGTGGGATTATTTACAAACAGAGAGACAAAATTGGGGAAAAGAAAAGATCAAGGCATTGGAAAACATGATTGAAAAGATGAAGAAGAAGTTTCTCCCTATTTATTATCAAGTTAATTTGTTAAGGAAAATGCAAAATTTGAGATAAAAAGACACGAGTGTGAAAGAATATACTAAATAATTCTATAAGTTAGATATCGAATTTGGACATGCGGATGATAAAGTTGGGAAAGTGGTTAGATACTCGAATGGTTTGAGGATATCAATTTAAAATAAGACCACCTATGTTAAAATTGAGAGTATAGAAGAAGCATATCAAAAAAGATCAGAGAAATAGAGGAAGAGGTGGAAGATTTTAAAGAATCAGAGGTAGAACATAAAAAAAAATAGAAAATCAAATAGTGTAATGAAAGATAAAGGAAAGTCATAATAGAAGGAATAATATGGTGCTAAAAGATATAATTACATTAAAGGTAGCTATATTGGTTACTCTAGGAATAATAATGGTAGAAAAAGAGAAGACATATTTTTGTTTAGACATACTTATTAGAAATGTGATGAAGAAGGAAATGGAGCCTTTAAATGTACTAACTCTTGAAAGAAGATTGGAGGTAACATAAGAAACACTTTGTCTTATGAAGAAGTTGAAACACCTAATGAACCTAAAAAGGGTGAGAACCTGATGTTAAGAAGGATGTTTTGTAATGAATAAAATGATGGAGAACCTATTTTGAGAATAATTTTGTTCAAAATAAAATGTAAGATTGCTAAAAAATGTTGCAATGTAATCATTGATAGTGGAAGTTCTTATAATTTGGCATCTAAGGAACTGGTTGACAAATTGCAATTGTGGAGATTGAGACATCCTGAGCCTTATCAAGTTGCTTAGATATAGAAGGAGCATGAATTGCTTGTAAGTGAATAATTCCTTGTTAAATTAAAAACTATGAATTATCATGATGACATCCTATGCGATGTTATGCCTGTGGATTATTGTCACATTCTTTTGGGTAGACCTTGGTAGTATGATAGACAAGCTTTGAATGATGGTAGATTGAATTAGTATTATATTTAATGATGGAATGAAACATATATTATTTCCTTTGATAGAATTTTTTTTTGAGAATCATTATACCACAATTTGAGCATGCTTGGTTGATGGTAATAAATTTAAGGGAAAAAATGTTTGTTTTACTTTAATCCTAGGAAGACTGAGAAAGAAGATGAGTTAGAACATGCACCAGATATTGAATCTTTGTTACCAAATTTTCAAGACATTATTTATGATAATGTACCTAATATTTTTCCTCCTATAAGAAGCATAAGTCATTGCATGGATTTGATATGTGGAGCTAGTTTTCCTAATAAAGCACCGCATAGATTGACAACTAATGAAAATTTTGAATTGAATAAATAAGTGTAAGAATTGTGTAAAAAAGGTCTAATTAGAGAAATTCTAAGTCCTGGTACAATACCTATTGTGCTAGCACCTAAAAAGACTGGAGAATGGAGAATGCGCACTAATTTAAGAGCTACAAACAAAATAATAGTGAAGTATAGATTATCTTTTTCTAGTATGGATGACATAATGGACAACTTGAGTTGAGAAAATTATTTTACAAAGATTGACTATAAAAGTGGCTATCACTATATTAGAACTAGAGAAGGAGATGAATGGACAATTGCTTTTAAGACTAATGAGAGTTTTTATGAGTGGTTGGTTATTCTTTTTGGTCTAACTAATGAACCTAATACCTTTATGAGGTTGATGAATGAGGTTTTGAAGAGATTTTTGGGTAAGTTTGTAATTCTATATCTTAATGAAATTTTGATATTTAGTAAAACTAAGGAAGAGCATTTTGAACATATTAGACAAGTATTGCAAAAATTGGCGGAGAATTTGTTGATTAACTTGAAGAAATATTCATTTGTGAAGGAAGGAAGGAATCATCTATCTTAGATTTTTTATTTTAGTTGATGGTTTAAATGTCAATCCCAAAATGGTAAAACCCTATTCTTTATTGACCTACACCTCAGAATGTTGGAGAGGTAAGATCATTTCATGGATGACAAGTTTTTATAGGAATTTTACCAAAAAATTCAATTCTATTTGTAATTCTATGACTGAGACTATGAAAGGAGATTAAAGGTATTTCAAGTGGGCACATGGAGTACAAAAGAGTTTTGACACATTGAAACAAAAGATTACATAATTTCTTACACTTGATTTTCCTTGTTTTAGTAAAGTTTTTGAGTATAATGTGATGCTAGTGAAAGTATCATATGAGCTATTTTGAGTCAAGAAGGAACACTTTTTTCTTTCTTTAGTGAGAAATTGAGTGATGCTAAGAGAAAATATTCAATTTATGAGACATTATTTGATGTCTAAATATTTTGTGTTTTATACTAAGCATGAAGCTCTATAGTATTTAGGAAGTTAGAATAAATTGAAACAAAGACACATGAAGTGGGTTGAGTTGTTGCATAAATTTTCCTTTTCATTGAAACATAAGAGTGGACATTTAGACAAGGTTTTTGACTCTTTGAGAATAGAAGATGGAATTTAATAACAAAAATTAGAGCTGAGGTACGTGGTTTTAATGACTTGAAGTATTTGTATAAAACTAATCTTGATTTTGTAGAACTAATAAAAACCTATAAAGATTAGATGGTGAGAGATACATGGATTGATTACTTCATTCATGAAGACATCTTGTTTAAAGGAATTTAGTTGTGCATACCTAGTGGATCTATAAGAGAGAACATCATGAAGGAGAAGCATAGTAGTGAACTTCTTGGATATTTTGTGATTGATAAGATAGTAAAGTTGATCTTAGAAATATACTTTTGGCTGCAAATTTATAAGGATGTAGAGAATTGGTTAGTGGCAAGCAAAAAAGGTAACTAATTAAAACTTTGGATTGTATCCACCATTTCCTATGCCTGATAAGCCTTGGGAATATATTAGTATGGATTTTGTTCTACATTTTTCTAGAACTCAGAGAGGTAATAAGTCTATTATTTTAATAGTTAACATATTTTCAAATATGGCTCATTTTATACCTTGTAAGAAAATATATGATGCAATACATGTAGCTTAATTACTGTTTAAGAAAGTGCTAAGTTTACATGGATTATCTATAACTATTTTTTTAGATAGGGATACTAAGTTTGTTGATTATTTCTAGAGGAGACTTTCCAAGAAGCTAAATATAGAGTTAAAGTTTCATTCTACATTTTATTCACAAACAAATGGATAAACTAAATTTGTGAATAAAAGTTCGGGTAACTTGTTGAGATGTTTGGTAGGAGATAAGCATACTAATTGGGATTTGATTTTGGCACAAGAAGAGTTTGCATATAATAATTCTATGAACATTAGCACTAAGAAGAAACTTTTTTGAGATTTTTATGGGAATGAATCCTAATGGAACTATTGAGTTCTAGGATCTAAATCTTAAGACAAAGAAAAGTGTTGAAGTTGAGGAATTTGCAAATTTGACTTTGAACTTGGAGGATATTTATTTGGGATACAAATAGAGAGATGATAAAAGGAAGAACTTTTTATTTATTTTTAAGTTGGAGATGAAGCTATGATTAATTTGAAGAAAACTAGATTTTCAGTTTATGCCTACAACAAGCTGAAGATGAAGAAATTAGTCCTTGTAAGATTTTGAGAAAGTTTGATAGAGGAAACACTTTTGAAGTTGAATTACCTAAAGACATGGATATTTCACCTATATTCAACATTGCAGATATCTTTGAGAATTTTTATTTAGATGATGAGCTAAAAAATAACTTGGATTGTCCTAAGAAGAAAGCAAACAACGTTAAGAGGATCTTAAATAGAAGAATAAAAAAGAGTACTAGAGGAAAGGAATACATAAAATACCTAGTTCAATGGAAGGTCAACCCAATTGAATACAGTTCCTAGATTACACAAGCTTAGTTGGATCTTTACGATTCAAGTCAAGGTACTAGTAATACTTGATGTGGACCTCAATGCTTTATTAACTCCAAGTGCCTAATGCAGGAGTATCTTGTTTCCTTGAGAAATCTTCCATCAACCAATAATATTTCTTATTTTATGTAGCAATCTATTGTTCATAGAGTAGCCATTACTACTTTTGGTTCCTTTTTGTGCATAGTTGATATCAT
The DNA here is from genome assembly GCA_028749045.1 of Cupressus sempervirens. Taxonomy (NCBI): domain Eukaryota; kingdom Viridiplantae; phylum Streptophyta; class Pinopsida; order Cupressales; family Cupressaceae; genus Cupressus; species Cupressus sempervirens. The sequence goes on along the minus strand of CM053787.1, from coordinate 639,765,622 downwards.
GTCAAGGACCTATCCTAGATCATTTTCCTAAGTGTGTGAATTCTAATATTCCATATTTCTTGAGTTTTATGTTATTATTTTTGGTCTCTATTTCTTGATTTTTTCATCTAGTGACGCATGTTGTTTCAATTTGTGTGGTTTCCTAATCTTACATGGTGTGTTGCATAGTTGGGAGATGACTCCTTATACACAAGTGAATCTATCTTCTAGTGTACATGACTTAATATTTTTGTTTTCTTGTATTTTACTTTACTCTTCAAAGACTATACCTATTTTGTAATTAAATACCTAACTAGACAACTTGTGGCTTATGTGGTTTTATAAGAAAATTGGTTTAAAGTAGGAGAGTAGTATTCTTGGAGGAATAGAAGATGTGACCTTGGGCTCTAAATTATAATTCTTAAATATGTATAAGGTCGTAACCCAGAAGTCCTCACAGACATGCATGTTGTTATTTTGTATGTGAAGTTAAATAATTATACCTATAAATATGCTACATTCGGCCTTGTGTTCTCTATTGTTAACTGATTTTGTCTATATCTTTGATGTGTAACTCTACACAAGGAGTGTTGGTAGGTTTAAGTTAAATTCATTTCTCTCTTATTCCTCCCAACCACTCCCTCCCTACATTAGAAGTAACTTGATCAAAATAGAATATATATTTAGAGAGAAATTAAAGAGGTTTTGGGTGAAATTAAAAATGGGAGATATTATGTTACTACAAATATAGTTTTCTAACATTAAAGATCTTACAGGTACCAATAAATACATATCTAATACACATGGACAATGACTCAACTTCCTTCTAAATCTAACCCTAATTTGGAAGGTACATAGTAGAAAATCACCTTATACTTGGTAATGCATAGTTTTTTTTGGTTTACTTTGAAAAACCTTAATTAAAAAACAAGGTGACATTGACCATCCTATGGTCTCTACACTAGAGTTTTTCCTAACAAACCACCTAATTTTATCAAGGTGTTAAGTATAGAGTGTGTTGCTAGTGGACTGGCCATTGGTGCATAATTGAGTCGGGAAGGAAGACTAGTGGCTTTCTTTAGAGAAAAAAAGAATGAAACAATGAGAAAGTATTCATCATATGACCTAGAAATATATGCTATGGTTTAGGCCCTAAAATATCAAGACATTATTACCTTGCAAAATAATTTTTTGTTTATACTTATTAGTGAATAGTTTCTCCCTTTTAAAATATTTACAAATTCTTGACTTTATTCCCAAATTTAGATAAAAACACAAACACCAACTATTGTATTCCTTTTGATAGTGAGCTCCCTATATTTACAGGTACAACTTCCTAACTTCAGAGATATAGAAATTTGAATCTTTTTTATAAAAGAATTATTTCCAGAATTGCTTTTGACTAGAAATAATAAGGCAAAACATTCAATTCATAATGATGAAAAGAATGTGTAGATGGAAAGCAATTTAAATTTCACAACAATCATTAACCACATGACTTATTATCACAATGATATATATTTAAATGAATAAGATTAAATAAAAGCTATTCGATTTTTTTGGATTCAAGATCAACTATAATACAAGGAAAGAACTGGTTGCACATATAGTCACTCCCATGCAACAATAAAAAAATGTTCTAATAAACCATACGATTTAACAACCAAGATTCATATAAAAAACCACATGATTTCATATATCATTATATTAAACACATTAGTATCACATATCCAAGATATGATAACTGAAAATGATAGTATCTAATCCAAAGAACCCACCTTATCAAAGTCATTTGAAATAACATATATAGTTGTACAGGGATTGAAATTCAATTTTTAAAACTAACTCCTCATGGAGTTAATAAACTATCAAATTTCATAACAAAAAAACTATAACAACTAACTAACCTAAAATGAAAGATTCTATTAGCCTATAGCCCCTAAGCCCTGTCTAATTGCTAACTATGTTAGAAAATTCTATATTATGCTCTTCACTCATTGGTAGGTCTACACTTGTATCTTTCAATAGCTTGTGAGCCATTATAAAATCAATTAATTCATTTTTGTAGGGTACACCTAGATACTCCATCCTTAACTTCCACATGGTCATTATCCTCTAGACATGCCCCATCTTTCCATCTTGGAATTTCAAATGATCTCTACAAATGATCATCATAGAGTTTGCTAGAGCTATGGCGGTGAAGTCTTTGACCTAGAATTATATGATCTCTTTCATTATTTTTATCTTTTCTCAAAAACTAGATACCACCTCACTCAACTCTCTATCTGGTTGATCTTTATTCTTCATGATTCTAATGTCAATGCATTTAATATCATTGTTTAGGATTTGTGCGATACATTCTAGCTCTTTTAGAATCTCAAAGAATTCCTCTAAATAATTCTTGTTACCTCTGGTTTTTACCGCCAAGTATTTAGATTCAAACGCACGGCTTATTCAATAGTTAGTCTCAGAGTAAGTGTTTTAATGTTACAACCTGCAAGTTTCTGGCCATCAGATCTAAGCAGACCAATGGTTGGTGCCATCGCGCTATAAGGGAAATGCACGATATTTATTATAGCGCGATGATGCCCTAACGACACGTTGCAGGGGTGGGTCCGGCATTTCGCGGGTCAACAAAGGTTCTTAACGCCCCTAGCGCTATGTCGTTATCACAAATCAGTCAAAAAATCTCCATAGCGACATAGCGCCCGACAGAAATAGTCACGGAGAAAAATTTTGACGACCGGCAAAATTAGGTGTTGCGGCGACGAATCAAGAGAAACCACATGTGCCAGGTCAGAGTTCCTGTCAACATGGCTAACACGGTCGAGGCTTACATTCACCACCATTGGATCAGCTCGGATCAATGGTAAGCACCATCGCGCTATGGAGGAGTTGCGCGAGGGTTACGACAACGACATCGCATCATGGTGATGCATGTCAGGTGGGGCCGTGTCTCAAAGCGATGCCAATTGTATCAACATGGAGGGTGGAAGCATGAGGTATGAAGAGTCCTCACGATCGTCAAATTTGGTCGCATCAACGGATGGTGCCATCTCGCTATGGCAAAGATGTGCGAACTTTATCATAGTGACATGGCAACCATCCGCCACGTGGATCGACAGGACCAGGTCTCACAAAGGATCACCAAGTGTCGTCCAAGGTGTGGTGCAGTTATGAATATGGCAATGAGTGGGATGGGTCCGGTCGCAGGTCGTAGAGTACGGCAGGTCAGAGGTTTCGTGGCGGCGGGCAGACAGGTTCACGGCCTGGAGGTTTCAAAAACACAGTGAGGCGCTATGGCGCCAATGAAAAACCCATGTGTTTTCTAATGGCGACATAGCGCCCAAGCGAAAATTTCACCATGGCAAGAAATGATCAAACGGATGGGTCCCAGCGGGTGTATATGAGCAATGTTAGTATGCTAATAGAAACCAAATTTAAATAAAGCTTCTACAAACTAAACAAAATTCATAAACTTCAAGATAGACTAAGATGAACTCTCAATTGAGAATATGAGCCATTAATGGGCTCTCTCAATGAGAAGCTCTCTTGTTGAGTAGCTTTGTCTAAATAGATAGGATGTATGCTCAAGCTTATGCTTCAAAAAGGGCTTCAAATGGAGTTGGAAATTGGGTGTGAGTGTATGGTTTTGATGTAAAATGGCTTCTCAAAATGGCATTATGACTTTACTTCATGGATTGTGTTATTTTGCAAAGGGGAAGGATCCCATTTATAGGCAAGAGGCTTGAGGGATTGAGGGCTAAGATGCAAGGATGGGAAAATGCTCATGGAGGGCTCAGATTGCATGAGAAGAGAGCACATGGATTGTGCTTCCTTATAGCCAATCGAGGAGTGACACATGTCACATGGTGAGAGGATGGAGGAAAGGGGAAGGATGAGTCAACAAAGGAGGCTCAAGGGATAAAATCTTCATAAAGACCCTCATAATGACTTGTAAGAGCAATAAAAGGGCTTGTAAGAGTCATTTATGACCTAGTGGACTTCATAAAGTTTTATGGTTGAGATATTTTGAGGGTGATGAGAGCAATTTCGACTTGGACTTGATTAGGAGGGTTTTAAGCTTGCTTAGGATTGTGCAAATGATTAGAGGATGGATTAGGATGGTTTAGGATTAGCTTAGGGATAGGCAAGTGGATGGCATTTAATGAGGGTGGGTGAAGGAGGAGATATTTGTTAACTTTGGCTTGGGTTAGTAAGTTTTAACCCATGTTTAGGGAATGTGACAAGGTTAGGAGGGGATTAGGATTAGGTTTAAAGACATCTTCTAGAAGAGTCTAGACTTTGGATGAGAATAAAGACTTTCTAGAATAGTCTAGAATTTCCTAAGATGAGGATGAAGACTTTCTAGAAGAGTCTAGAACTTCTTAGGATGAGGATAAATTAGATTTTTAGGAAATAAATAAAGTTTTATTTATTTCAAGGGTTTGGGTTGAGGAGATATTTATTAAAACGTTTTTAATAAACATGAGGATTAATATTTAATCTTAATTAAATATTTTGAGTTGGGATTAGGGGTAGGAAATGATGGGATTAGCCTTTAATTAAAATTAAAGAAGGATTAGAAGATTTTGGAAGAGGTTATTGGTCTCAAGAAGATTGGCCAAGTTTTGGAAAAAAAAAAAAAAAAATTATTTATTTTGGGATTTTTGGTCAATTTATTAATTAAATAATTAATAAATAAGGAAATAATGTTTAAATAAGATTTAAACATTTTTGGGAGGGATTTCTTAATTAAATATTTTTAATTAAGATAAAGGGATTTAATGGCATAAAAATAAATTAATTAATTAAATAATTAATTAATTAATAAATGATGATGTCATCAGGAATTTTTTAGAAAATAAAAATACTTTATTTTCTAAAGGTTTTTTAGGTGTCTACATTTTGCCCCTCTTTGATGTGATGCCGCAAGTGGCATGGCATCAAAGATAAGAAAATAAGATGCCCAAGGCTAGAGTAGAAAATGAGAGAACGGACTGCAAGATGCCCCCTCAAGAAGGCGGCGGGGAGAGAAAGCGAGGCTTGACGACTTCTTGAAAAGTAAAAGATTTTGAGATGAGCAAGAAGACTCAGATTTGCTTAAGAGAAGAGGTTTGGTTAGCTCAAACTCTCACTATGGGAGAATGATAAAGGGAGAATCAGAGGCACAAGAGGAAGCAAGCTTAAGATCTCAAGGATTGCAGAGGATGAAAGAGCGGAGCGCTATAAAAGGAATCCAGGATGGGGAGATGGATGAGGGAATTAAAAAAGCTGATGCAACAGGATTTCAAAGAGTCAGATTGGCAGAAGATGGGTTTCGGAGATTCCTAGGACTAGGATTGTGGATCTCGAAAGATGAGGCTTGGTGGATTGATTTGGATTGGTGGATCCCTAAGACTAGGATTGTGGATCCCTAAAGCTAAAGGTGAGGAGTGATTCAAAGAGATACTGATGCATAAGCTAGGGTAGGAGAGACGGATGTGAGATATGGATGGGGGATAATGGAGATGAAGGAAAACCATTGAAGCTTTTTGAGCGGGGGGGATACTTCAAAGAGAAGTACCACTATGTAGCTGAGCACTAGATTTGCTATAGGACTATTGGTTAATTGCCAAGGTTACCAAGAACATCAAGGCCTTTTCACCAACTGTCCAGAGGACTGACAAACTGACTCAAAAAAAAACACACAAGGATTTCTCCAGCATCACACATGAGTCCAAGAGGAAGCAGTGTGGAACCGACACTGGGTAACCCACAAGCAGAAAAAAAAACAAACAAAAGACTTGATCAAGACCTTATGCTCAGATTGCCCCATTCATAGCATACCATGATATGGAAGATCATGGCAACCTTGAGGAGGAAACAAAAAGATTGCTTGGAAAAGATATTTCAAGACCCAAAAGGGAAGATTTCAAATCAAAAGAAAGTGAAAATCCAAAAGAGAACCGTTTGCCAACGAGATGGGTAGGACGAGGTACTAACGGACCAAGATCAGATGTGAGGAAAGCTATATCCTATAAGGACCTATCGGAGAGCACCTAAGCTGGTGGATTTGGATGAGTGATGCATCTGGCAAGCTGAACTAAGAAAGATAACACTTTGGTGATAGGAAATCTAGCTAAATAATGCATTGGAATAGCTAACCAAGATGTGTGATGGGTGCAAGATGCTGATCAAGGATGAACTGACAATAACGCTAGATAGATACAATGGTACTAAGCTGAAGAGAATGTACAAGCTGATGGACCAAGATATTTACAAGCTGAAGCTGACCAAGATAGTTACAAGCAGGCAAAAGCTCAGGATGATAGGATAGTGAGATGGTTCGATGTTGTGCAAGATGCGAAAGCTAAGGGTGGGGTGATAGCGAAAGATATGGATTTGGTAGGATGCATCCAATGATGATGAGAGATTTTGTGACCAAGGATAGCTAGAGGAGCAGGATGAGATGGCTGGATAGGATGGTAGATAGCTAGGATTATGATGGATATAAAGAGATGACATTTGGTTTGCATGAGGATAGCCTAGAGCTAGATACCAATGACAAGGGAGGATGGACAAGAAAAGATCTCCAAGGAATATAGTGCCCTTAATCAGAAGATAACATGCAGAAGGAGGTCTTGTGATGGATGTGATAGGATTGAAGCTAGGATGGAAAAAGCTGAAGGGGCTAGGGAGATGGATGATAGCTGAGATGATTGGATGAAGTTGCATAAGATTAGTGGATGGTGTGAGATGGAAGCTGGAGGATGGAGGATAGATGGATAGATTGGAAGATGGAGTTGGATGTCAAGAGATGACCAAAAGCATGAGGTTGATAGGCTAAGCTGGGGATGGTGGGATTACGCATGATGCTTGTTTGCCAAGTTTTCATCATGGTACTTGTCCAAGGCACTTGAATTGCCAAGTTTTCACCAGTGGACGCTTTATTTTTCTTTTCTTTTTTGACTTTTTGACTTTGGACTTAGCTGGAATGATTTTGTCTTTCTTCAGCTATTTTGGCTTTTTTGGGATTTTTCACTAGCTGTTGGAATGTTCAATTTTGTTGCTAGTTGTTGGTACACCGGATGTGTGATTTATGCAATAGATCGGATTAGATGGGATTGATGGTAGGAGATGGAGGGATGAAAATGCTGGAAAGGGGCATGAGATGGGGATGCTTGCAAGAGCAACATTGGCACATGTTGGGATGGGTGTAAAAAGAGCATATGGGGGATAGATGGTAGATGCGGGCGTGATGGAGGATTTGTGGAAGCATGCTTGGGGATATAGGCACCCAAGATGGAGTTAGGAGATGGGGGACATGAGTCACTAGATGGGGGATTAGCAATGGTGGATGTCATTATGCATTGGGTTTCAACTTTTTTCTTGGGGATCCACATGGTTTTGGATTTTCTTTTCATAGGCTTTTGTATTGTTTTGCATTCTTTGATTGGATTTTGCCTTTTTGGAGTATGTCTTTTAGAATAGACATATGATTGCCTAGGATGTGGATTTTTAGCTTTATTCATTTTGAAGTTGGCATTCACATTGTTGTGGTAAGCTTTGGGAAGATGGTTAGGAGAAGCTTTGTGAGATGGAGAGGATATGGGAGAGCATGTAGGGGGATGATGATGGATGATGTGCCCTGATATGTGCCTTTGTTGATCTTCCATAGGAATGGATGGAATAGGATTTTTATGATGGATAATAGGAGGATGGAGGATGGTAGATTTTGGGACATAGGGACCCAAAATGGATTTAGTGGATGAAGGGGGGATATGGTAGGTTGTTTTGGGTTGCAAAGATGGTGGAGGGGGGATGACATAAGATTTCTTGAAAGAGTGATGGGAGGCTGGCATGGTGGGCTTGGAGATAGGCTTGGTTTGGGGGTGTGGTGTACCAACACCTTTAGATGGTGAGCCTTTGGATACATATCCAAGACCATGAAATACTAGATTTTTTTGTGCAATAATAGGCTCTCTGATTCCTTGCTCTTGTGGTCCTAAACCTTGACCTTGATAATGCCATCGATTGAGCATTTGAACAAGTTGAGGAAACTTTTTTCTTGCAGAAAATGGTAGAAGTGATTTATTAGGTGTATTGCAATGGGGAGATACTGTTCTTAATTCTTCTGCTGAGAGAGGGCCACCGTGGATGAATGTAAGTGAACCAAGAGGGTAGATTATAGATGGTGGAATAGCTTGGATAGGTGGTAAGATGGAAGCATGGAGCAGGGGAGATGGAAGGATAGGATCTTGATGTAGCTGGTGGGATGACAAGATATCTTGTAGTGGAGGAGATATGGCTTGAGGTTTTGGAGATGGAGGAGATGGTGACTGCACTATGGATGGAAGACATGGTATGATGATATCTTCATTTATGCTTTGAGGGATGTCAACATGCTTTTGGGTAGGATCTTGATAGGATTGGTTTGCAGTGGATGGTGCGATAGGAGGTGAAGGGATGGATTCTTCAAAGGCAGCGGATGGATAGATGGGAGATTCAGTAGTGGAGATGGGTGAGTAGAAGATGGATGCATAAGGGTCATTATGAGAGATTTGGGAAATGGTTGGAGGCGATGTGGATAGGATTTGGAGGGATTTGATAGGTGGTGGAATTTTGATGCTTGTGAGAAGTGGAAGGATTTTAAGTAATTTGATGGATGGTATGGGGATGATAGCTATGGGAGATGGAGGTGATATTATAGATGGGGAAGCTTCATCACTGACTACTTCACATGGTTGGATTAGATGACATGGCTTATCGACTGTTGGAGGCAACTTTTCTTGTATTTCCTCTAGGAGATTCCTTGGAGACTCGTGTGTCAAAGGTGGAGGTGGATTGATAGGAATAGCTAGTGTGATGAGGGTGGAAGATTGGAAGCTTGGTTGATGGGGTGATGGAGGGGAAGCTGGAATATCAGATGGCATGACTAGATAGTTTGGAATAACTCTTGGATTTTGGGGGATGCTTGGGGGAATGTTTCTAAGGCTTTCAATATACCCATCATAGTCAACAAGATTTTCATCATCATTGGAATAGGAGGTGGTGGGAGCAAGGACAATGCGACCAAAAACATCATGATAGGATTGGTACTTCATGCTTTGATGATGAGTTTGACGGGGATGGGGTCTTGCATATGGATGAACACGGAAGCTCATGGTTGGATTTGGATTAAGCAGAGATTTTGGATTGGCTGATGAAAGATTTCCTAGGGAGAGTCAAAGCTGTATGACAGACCTAAGGAGGATTGGCTAGAGATTTTTGGCTTTCCTGTGGATGGAAGACTTCAAGGGAATGCTGTCAAAAAGTGAGAGTTTTTCTTTCCTATGTGCTGGATTGGTGGAGATTGTGTCAACTTAAGGATAGACTAATTATCCTATGGGCATGACATGAGATTGACCACTTGTGGATCCCAACCTTTAGCTCAAGGTGATGAGGGATAACAAGTGAAAAAGCTAGATTACCCTAGACAAAGCTCTGTCAAAGGGATAACCTTGGTGAGGCTGGTGGATTGGTCGGATTGATTGGATAGAAAATTCTAGCAGAATGACAACAACTCTCTAAAGGCTTGGGTGTGATTTTGGATTGGGTTGCTAGCTGGCTGGGGGGATGATTTGGAGAGACTTTGGATTTGGGATTGTTCTAAAGCAAGGAACTAGATAGATTCAATTATAGCGGGGGAGCTTGGGTGATTTTTTTGATGAGGCAGTGACTACGCTAAGTATGCCTTGAGTTGGGAGATTTTTGCTTTTCTGGGATTTCGACCAAAATTGGAAAACATTCATTCAAAAGCTATGAACAAACAAGCAGAAAAAAGTTTTCAGCAAGCACTTTAAACACACCAACATCTTAGGAATCTTTCTACAAGGATGAAATTTGGTTTAGCTAGGGAGTCCTCGATATACACAAGGTACGTGATGCCCAAATCTGTAGATGAAACCAAAAAGATGTCACACAGATGAGAGGAGTGGTAACCCACTTCTCCTCTTTCACTTCTCAAGGGTATAAAGTTCCTTGAGGCTTAGCCTGAGTGACAAAATTTTGATCCCAAGAGAGGTGTCTTTGGATTCACCTCCCGATCTTTATACTCCACCGAAAACCTGGAGTTGAGGTCATCCCAAGGGGTAATGAAATCCCCAAGTAGGCCTCCTAAAAAGCTAAGACAAGATTTTGGATCCTAATCTTATGCACCCAAGATGGCCTCGAAAGACAACAAGGGGAGAGAAGACTTTGGATGATCTTGGGCTAAAAAACACACTTGTTCTTTTACCAACTGACGCTTAAGTTTTTTGATCTAGACTTTGCAAGCACTCATGTTTAAGATACAATGTTTATTCCAACTTTGAAGCATCGACAAAAATAAAATTGATCGAAGAATGCAAACAAGAAGAAGAGTTAGGGTCAACAAGAAGGTAAACCCGTGTGCCCGGAGGCCCTCCACGTCAAGTATCGATTGATTTTTCTTTAAGTCATTCAAGATTGAGTGTGAGTTTATTTTAAGCCCAAAATAAAGGTGTGTGAGATTCGATTTCAAGAACGCGCCCGGAGGCCCTCCACGTCAAGATTTGTCCAATTTTTATGCCCAAATGAAGTGTGAGCGAGATTAATGCGCATTCAAAGAATTTTCTAAGTTAGAAAAACCACTAAAAACCTAAGTGAGTGGAGTTTGATTTGCATGGAGAACTTAACACCCTCTTAGGTGGACCCATCCCCATAGATGGCACTGAGATTGCAACCAATGGTTAAATTGATGGGTGATTAAAGAGGGTGAGTCCAACGACAAACTCACTCAAAGCATTTTTATTTGTTTTTATAACTTAAAAGATTACAAAAATGTAGATTCTTTTTATGCTCCAAAAGATGATTATTTGATCTATGGTATTCAAGATTGGATTTGTTGTTTTAATCATGCATTCATAAAAAAACAAACTTTGATTTTAATCCATGGCACTCAAGAGTGATTTTAGCAACATGCATTCAAAGACAAGTGATTAAACATTCAAGTTTTTTCCTTTGAGCATTCAAGATTGAGATTTTGTGTGTTGTTTTAAGAACTTTGAAGTGCTTTGTTTTAACCTTAGACCATTCAAGATTGTTTTTGGACTCAAAAGTGAAAATGACTCTTTGGACTTTGCTTTTCATTCAAGATTTTGTGTTCTAGTTTGCATGTTTTAAGCCCAAAAATGATATTCCTAGACTGTTTTGATGCATAAAAAATCTAAGAAACATTCAAGATTTTGCAACAAGACATTTGTTTGGAACAAATAACAAAGCTTTTTAGGACAATTTTGGCAACCATTTAGGACTCTTAGTTTTTATGAGATTTTTAAAAGAACTTTAACATATTTGCAAATGAGGTTCATTTTATCCTTGATTGATGCTTTGAGTTTGATTTAGATTTTAGTGTGCACTTACTGTTGATTTTGAACCTTTTGAAATGGAAACTTGAAGTTCTTTTTAAATTCCCAAAAATGAAGTGTTCCTAACTTTGCATGAATGCATCTAAAACCTTGATGTTGCAAGGATGCAAATGATTAGATTGGTTTAGTTTCACTTGTTAAAAGATTTTTTCTTTTTTTTTTGCAAATTTTTAATTTCTTAATGGATTTAAGTATGATTTGGGGGTTCATTTTAAGCACTAAAAAGAAGTGTGTATGATTTTGCTTCCTTAAAAAAAAAAATGGCCAAGATCTCCCACAAGAAGAAGAAGAAGAAGTAGATGGAATAAGAAGAATATAGACAAGAAGAGGAAGAAGAATTCCAAGTGCTTTGTCCACCTATAAGCTTGAAAAATCTGCAAATACTATGAGATAGACTATGAGTTCCTTTGTCTTCTTCATGCTGATGTGGACCTACAAAAAAAATTTATACAATCCTACCAATAACAAAAACAAGAAAAATTAGCCAAAATCAGCAAATGACATACAAAACTTGACTAAAAAAGCTAATGAAGATGACCCATGCAGGGTCCCACCGGGCGTGCCAAAATGTATATGAGCAATGTTAGTATGCTAATAGAAACGAAATTTAAATAAAGCTTCTACAAACTAAACAAAATTCATAAACTTCAAGATAGACTAAGATGAACTCTCAATTGAGAATATGAGCCATTAATGGGCTCTCTCAATGAGAAGCTCTCTTGTTGAGTAGCTTTGTCTAAATAGATAGGATGTATGCTCAAGCTTATGCTTCAAAAAGGGCTTCAAATGGAGTTGGAAATTGGGTGTGAGTGTATGGTTTTGATGTAAAATGGCTTCTCAAAATGGCATTATGACTTTACTTCATGGATTGTGTTATTTTGTAAAGGGGAAGGATCCCATTTATAGGCAAGAGGCTTGAGGGATTGAGGGCTAAGATGCAAGGATGGGAAAAAGCTCATGGAGGGCTCATATTGCATGAGAAGAGAGCACATGGATTGTGCTTCCTTATAGCCAATCAAGGAGTGACACATGTCACATGGTGAGAGGATGGAGGAAAGGGGAAGGATGAGTCAACAAAGGAGGCTCAAGGGATAAAATCTTCATAAAGACCCTCATAATGACTTGTAAGAGCAATAAAAGGGCTTGTAAGAGTCATTTATGACCTAGTGGACTTCATAAAGTTTTATGGTTGAGATATTTTGAGGGTGATGAGAGCAATTTCGACTTGGACTTGATTAGGAGGGTTTTAAGCTTGCTTAGGATTGTGCAAATGATTAGAGGATGGATTAGGATGGTTTAGGATTAGCTTAGGGATAGGCAAGTGGATGGCATTTAATGAGGGTGGGTGAAGGAGGAGATATTTGTTAACTTTGGCTTGGGTTAGTAAGTTTTAACCCATGTTTAGGGAATGTGACAAGGTTAGGAGGGGATTAGGATTAGGTTTAAAGACATCTAGAAGAGTCTAGACTTTGGATGAGGATAAAGACTTTCTAGAATAGTCTAGAATTTACTAGGATGAGGATGAAGACTTTCTAGAAGAGTCTAGAACATCTTAGGATGAGGATAAATTAGATTTTTAGGAAATAAATAAAGTTTTATTTATTTCAAGGGTTTGGGTTGAGGAGATATTTATTAAAACTTTTTTAATAAACATGAGGATTAATATTCAATCTTAATTAAATATTTTGTGTGGGGATTAGGGGTAGGAAATGAAGGGATTAGCCTTTAATTAAAATTAAAGAAGGATTAGAAGATTTTGGAAGAGGTTATTGGTCTCAAGAAGATTGGCCAAGTTTTGGGAAAAAAAAAAAAAAATTATTTATTTTGGGACTTTTGGTCAATTTATTAATTAAATAATTAATAAATAAGGAAATAATATTTAAATAAGATTTAAACATTTTTGGGAGGGATTTCTTAATTAAATATTTTTAATTAAGATAAAGAGATTTAATGGCATAAAAATAAATAAATAAATTAATTAATAAATGATGATGTCATCAGGAATTTTTTAGAAAATAAAAATACTTTATTTTCTAAAGTTTTTTAGGTGTCTAAAGTGGGTACTATGCAAGCGCAGTCGGCGTGGCGAATCGGATGGGGACACACGTAAATCTCAGGGCACGCTGTTAGTGGGTGCTATGGTGCTATGGGAATTTGGCCTTGATTTCCACATAGCGACATGGCGCCTAGCTGACATGTGGTCGCTCCGCAGATCAGGTCTTGGGTTGCCATCTAGTCTTCATCGAACCAAATAAGGAGGTGCCATGTGTATGAGTCGGCGCACGGCGTACAACAGACCCAGTAGTCTCAGCACGAATGGCGAGTCTTCACGATCGTTAGATCCTCAGGGATCTACGACTGGCGCTATCTCACTATCAAGAACTACTTGGGAGCTAACATCGGCGACATAGCACCCGTGCACCACGTGTCTTGGCGGGGCCACATTCCATGCTGCCGGTGCAGTTAGATTTAAGTGACCAACAGACCAATGAGGAGACGCCACGTATCAATGAGCCTGGCGAATCACGAGAAAAGGAGGGTCGCAGGAGGAAGAGTTTTGTGACTGTCAGATTGGAAAGGATCGACGGTAGGCACCATCTCGCCATGGCGAAGCTACGAGTTTTTTAGCATAGCGACTTGGCACCCTTTTGCCACGTGTCGGTGGGGTCAAGTCTCGCCAAGATGCATCGGTGAGGTGGTGCCAAGCACGATGGGCCCAATCACGGATTGGAGGGTCCACGGCGAATCAAGAATTGCCACATATGCCAGGTCAGGGCACGGACATGTCGTGGGACCATTTTCTTGACACAACCAGCACATTGCAGAGGTGGGTTCTACACCGTAAAATCTACAGGGATTAGCGGTAGGTGCTATCTTTCCATGGAGAAATTGCATGAGTTTTATGATAGCGAGTTAGTGCCCGTGCACCACGTGTCCTGGTGGAACCATGTTTCATACAGCTCGCACAGTAAGGACTAAGCGATCATTGGACCAATGGGGAAGTGCCACATGTGTCGTGGGCCCAGTGATTTACAAGGGAAGAGGTTGTAGAATGATGAGTCTCCATGATCGTTGGATCGAGGCCGATCGACGGTAGGCGTCATCGCACTATGGCGGAGATGTGCGAGGGTTATGTTGGCGACACCGCGCCTTGTCAACACGCGTCCTGTCGGCGTAGTCTAGGATGGCAGTTGGCAGTTAGTGTAACCGTCACCATCATGATAGTATTCAGGATGGCACGGCTAGCCAATGAAGGGTGGTCAACCACGGGAGGACCTCCAGGTGGCGAAATAAAGAAATGCAATTGGCCTGTGCGGCCTAGTTGACGCATAGGGAGCCCGGTTGACCTTTTGACCCTGAGGGATTCATGAACCAAGAGGCGAGGATAATCAATTTTGTCATGCGATCTGATCTCCATGATCAATCTCAACCTACCAGAGTAAATGTAAAACAAAGAATGACACTCCACCCACCCGTTGATCCATCTACCAGGTCGGAGCATAGTTATGACACCGATTTCAGTCTTCTTAGGACATTATTGGTGAAAGAGATCAAATTTTTTGGAGATTTTTTCCATGATTGTCTTCCATGGTACTCAATGGTAGGTAGTTGCAGGGTCATTTCAGCCAAAAAGATCTCAGTTACGCCTGAAATATAAAGGCAAATTTTGTACATTTTGTAAGGGTCAACTCTTCCTGATTTTCTGGGCTGCTGCTTGTAGACTTACAATAAATAATCCCTTTGTCTCTAAGCTAGATAAACATCATGTATCATCTCTTTCAGCCATCAACGTGTATGTGTATCGTTTTGCCTCTCATTGATGCATTGTTGAGATTAGTGGTCTGCATACTGTATCTATCTTTGACCTATTGAATAATATACAAGTGAAATCTTATGTTCCTGGTGTTATTCAGTTGGTCTCCTGATCTGCATGTGGCTGTTGGTTGATACTAGTCTGAATGAATGTATGACCTTGAATGTTACCCTGGTTCCGTAGCGCATATATGGATAGGAAAATGATCCTGAACACTCTATGTTGGTGCATCACCGCCTTAGATTAGACTACGTAGATTTGCTTTAATGCTCTCTTTCTCCCTTTCCCTTCTAAGAATAGATAGATGCACCCTGACAGTAAGAGGAAGCCGGCCTTCTCCAGAGACTCAGCCTCGCAGTTCAAGTCCCACAGCTTGGAGGTTGTTTCCATGTTTCACTAGGTTGTCCTCGCACATAGGCCTTGGACAAGGGTGCAAACCTAAATGACAACAGTTTTTGGCATGCCCGGTGGGACCCATATCAGAAGATTTCAGGTCTACTGGTGTCAAGAAGAAAGAATTCTAGAGATAAATGCTGAAGAAGTAGTGCTGGCTTCAATTTTTGAGCCTTTAAGAGGCTGGTTCTTCAAGTACTTGGCGACTCCAAACATCAAAAAGTCTGGTTACAGACCAAGTTTGTAGTAATTCATGCCCAGGACTGAAACAAGGGCATCTTCTAGAGGTAAATTTTAATATCAAGAGCTTTCTCTTTCAAATCCTAGGAGAAGAAGGACTAGAACTTCATTATCACCAGTTAGGGGTAGAATAATAGTTGATATACTTGTAAGATCTATCTCTACTCCCCCTACTGTTCGAACTTAGCCTAGATTGCCATCAACACTCATCAATAGAACACTTGTTTATATGGCCCAGCCAAGAGTTCATGCTTTTCCCACCTTTAATGGTGGAAGTCCTCTGTTGTTAGCCCAAAGACATGATATACCAGTATCTGCACTAAAAAGTATACCTAATTTTACTGGTGAAACTTCTATTTCCCCTCTAGAGCATATCCAAGAGGTAGCGAATGTCTGCAATATTCATGGTATTACAGAAGATGATGTTTCCGTCAGACTTCTAGCCTCATCTTTAAAAGGAAAAGCATTACAGTGGTATAGAGGCTTAGCTCATGGTTCCATAACTGATTGGGATGGACTAGGAGCAGGATTATGCAAACATTTTGAGGATAAGAGTGACCATTTGTCACTACTAGAGTAGTTGACTACAATAAAAAGAGCCCCCCATGAATGTATGACCGATTTTAATTACAGATTCCAAAAGACATGGGATAGAATACCTACTATAGTGAAACCTACCCCTGGTAATGCCTTCTTGCATTACCTTAGAGCTTTCAATAGTGACATTGCCACCAAAATCCAAACTATGGGAGGAGATACATTACCAAATGCTTATGAGACAGCTATAAAAGCTGAGAATATCCTAATACAAGGTGGGAAGTTGGCTCCAAGGCCTCCTATTCCTTTCTTTCCTAATGTTCCCAACCACCAACCAGCAATAGTCCCTCTTCCTACAATTTCTACGTCACAAGCCCTTACTCTAGTTCCCCAAGCTTCCACATCCTCAAACGTAATAGAGGAACTCAAGGAAATGCTCCAAGGTCTAGTGCTGAATACAGATAAAAGAGAGAGGACTCTGGATAAAAAATTGCAAGAGTAGGGGAAGGAGTTGAAGGACCAAGGGAAGAGATTAGAGGATAGTTTTTCTCTAATACAAAAAATGAGTAACAAGGTGGTGGCCTTAGAAAGGCAGCAAGCCCAAAGTGGCAAGCCCCCCCAATTACAACATCAAGATCTAAGTGGTGGTAGGCCTCCTAATCATTGGAATAGCTCTTTTGATCAGAATAGGCAAAATAGTCATGCTGCTGCTTCAAGCTCAAATAAGAGTAGAGCTTTAGTTCCTCAAAACAACTTAGCCCAAGATCAAGACTTCTGTCCTTCATGTAACTATTCTTATACCTACTGCCTATGTCAGAAAGTAGAATCTTATTTGGCCCTAACTGTCCAGGAGTCTGTAGTAAAGCAATCACACAAGGAAGGTCATCCCAAGGAGGCCTCATATGTTCAGAGGCAGGGTGATTGCTCTTTTATGAATCACCAGATGAAGGAGCATTGTAATGTAAATCAGGATTCCGTTGCTCATAACACAAGAAGCAAGAGGAGAGCTATGGAACATACTACCCCCCTTTCTCCTAAGTAGGCCTCAACTTCGAGTGTTATACCTCATACACAAAAAGAAAATGAGCAAAAAAACACTTCACAACAGCAAAGGCAAGGTCCAAGAAAGGAGGATGCGAGTGATCCCTATATTGCTTCATCTCAGCCTCTCATGGGTACAGCTCCCAAAGTTTCCACCAAAATTCCTAATGCACCCTTGAGTGTGGTAGAGCAAATGAAGAAAAGCAATGTAAGCATTTCCATGTGGGATGCAGTTGCCACCATACCAATGCAGAAAAGCATGCTGCAGCAAGAATTGGAAAAGATTGAGCCCAAAGATCAGTCATCTACCATGGAGGGTGACACTAGTTTAGTACAACCATCAGGTGACGTGGAGACAAATAAAAAGGTTAGACCTCCTCCATTCTATGTTTCTTTGATTATAGGGGGCAAGTTAGTCCATAATTGCATAATAGATTCAGGGGCTAGCAGCTCAGTAATGCCTAGGTGTGTTGCTGATGCTTTAGGAATGAATTATGAACCCATTATTAGGGATGTGTTACAACTAGATGGGAGTACTGTCAAAACCGTAGGCATCCTTAGAAATGTGGAAATGGCCCTACATGCATGCCCTGGTTGTACTGTGATTCAAGACATATCTGTTGCTAAAGTCAAGCCCTATTTTGCCATCTGTCTTTCAAGAGACTTCACTGCCCAAATAGGTGGATTCATATCTGCTTATTGGTCTTATATGTCATTTAAGACTAGATATGGGGCCAATGCTTCAATTAGAGTAGAACCTCAAGCCCTTCATCACACTGAACCCTACACTCCCAACTTCATTAATATGAATTGCCCCATTTTGGAGATGGATTAAAATGACATAGTAAATGAGCCTGCCACCTCCATAGTAGAGATTCCTGATTTCTTCTTAGATGAGTGGGAAAATACATGTCAGTTTGAGCCTATGTCGAAAACTCTTGAGACAGGCCTTAGTACATATTGCATAATAGAGAAGGAGGCTCAAGTTCCTGATCTTGTTGGAGCTAATGATGACATGAGTGGAATATGGAATATGTACTTTGATGGCTCAAGGAATAGAAATGGAGCAGGGGCCGGTGTTATGTTGATCTCTCCTGCATAAATAAGATACTACTTCTCTTTTAGGCTCCAATTCAGTTGTACCAATAATGTGGCCGAGTATGAATCCTTGGTCCAAGGTCTCCTACTTGCCCAAAAGAGGGGAATTCAAGCCTTGAAAGTATATGGAGACAGTGAGTTGGTAGTGAACCAAGTGAGAAATCAAAATATCACCAAAAATGGCCTACTCAAGTCTTACAAACACAAAGTTTGGGATTTTCTTGAGGGTTTCCAAGCATTTAATATCCAAAGCATTCCTAGGAAAGAAAACAAATATGCTGATAGACTTGCAGTAGTGGGTGCATCTTATGATGTACCAGGGAATCTCGAGGAAGAGAGGAAGCAACAAATAAGGGTGGTAGTAAGGCCTGCTGTTCTTGACAATAATACTCATTGGAAGGTGTTTGAGTCCGATGAGCAAATTGTGAGTTTCTTGCAGAATGAAGCAGAATTTTCAGAAAGAAATCAGTCAAGACTACAAGATCAGTATGGTGATCAGATCATTCACCTCAGTTCCAACAAGTTGCCCAAGGGTCTCATTACCTTGGAGAGTTTCTTTAATCCTGATGATCAGACAAGAGGCAAAGGAATAAATCTAGCTGCAAAAAAGGATGGTCATGCTCCGGTTACTATTGCTGATGGAAAATCTCTTAACATGGGGAAGGTATGTTCTGAGGCTGAGCAAGAAAATTTCATTCATCTATGTCAATAATTTAATGATGTGTTTGCTTGGTCATATGATGACTTAAAGGGGTTTGACCCTAGTTTTTTTCAGCATACCATAGATTTAGTTGATAGGGTCAAACCAGTAAGGAAAAAACAGAGGCCAGTGAATCCCAAGATTGAACCCTTAATGAGGAAGGAACTATCCAAGTTGATTGAAGCTAACATA
This sequence comes from Cupressus sempervirens, assembly GCA_028749045.1. Lineage (NCBI taxonomy): Eukaryota > Viridiplantae > Streptophyta > Pinopsida > Cupressales > Cupressaceae > Cupressus > Cupressus sempervirens. The sequence goes on along the minus strand of CM053787.1, from coordinate 639,746,220 downwards.
ATTTTTCCTATCAAACACTCATTATGGGTGGCTAACCTTGTCCCTGTAAGGAAGAAGAATGGAGAAATCAGATTGTGTGTGGACTTTAGGGATCTTAATCAAGCTTCCCTTAAGGATCACCATCCTCTCCCTTCTATGGAGCAAATTCTGTCCAAGGTCAGTGGGTCAAGGAGATTCTCTTTTCTTGATGGATTTTCTGGTTATAACCAAGTGTTGGTTAAAGAATCTGACAGATATAAGACAACATTTACTACTAAATGGGCACCTATGCTTATTGAAAGATGCCATTCGGACTAACAAATGCAGGTGCCACGTTCCAAAAGGAAATGGAGGTAGCTTTCAAAAGATTAATCGACAAGTTTTTCTTAGTATACCTTGATGATATAACTGTATATTCCAAGAATGTAAAAGATCACCTTGATCATTTGAGATAGGTATTTCTAAGATGTAGAGAGTTTGGGGTTTCCCTCAACCCAGCCAAGTGTGTCTTTGCTACAAGCCAAGGAAAATTACTGGGAGACATTGTATCTAAGGATGGGTTGACCATTGATCCAGAAAGGACAAAATCCATACTTGCCCTTCCCCTCCCTAAACACAAGAAAGGGCTACAAAGTTTCCTTGGTAGGATAAATTTTGTAAGAAGGTTTATTCCTAATCTTGCCATCATGGTGAAACCCCTCATAGCCATGCTTAAGAAAGATATGGTCTTCTCATGGACCAAGGAGGGGAAGGAGAGTTTTGAAGAAATTAAGCCAGCCATTGCCTCAGCCCCCACTCTCATGAACCCAAATTTTGAGAAAGATTTCATCCTCTACACTTTAGGTGGTGAGTCAAGTGTTTCTGCTGTCTTGACTCAGAAAAATGACAAGAATGAGGAGCAGCCCATAGACTTCTTTAGTGAAGGCCTCAATGAGTATGAAGATAAGTATAGCTTTGTTGAGAAGCAAGCCCTTGCAGTCATTAGAGCCTTGAAGAAATTTAGACACCTCTTATCCCACAATAGGATCCATTTGTTGGTGCCCCATGTGAGTGTAAAAGATTTCTTGTTAAGCAAGGACATCAATGAAAAGAGAGCTGGATGGATCACTAGGGTAATGGAATATGATGTTGATATTCAAATTACCAAGTTGGTAAGAGGGAGAGGATTCTGCAAGGAAATGTTATCAGGTCAGGATTCAGATGAAGGGACTGCTATGGTAATTGCAGAGTAGCAGAAGGAAAGAAATGTTAATGCCCTAAGGAGTTGGATGGATGACATGAGGAACTTTTTATCAGGGAATGGATACCCTCAGGGATTGGATAGAGCTAAAAGAAGACAATATAGACTGTAATCCATTCCCTATGTTGTGATTGATGATATCCTATTCAGGAGGGATTTTAATGGGACCATGTTGAGATGTATTAAACAAGATTAGGTTGAGAGGATGATTAAAGAACTTCATGATGGCCCTGATGGTGGCCACTTCTCTGCAAGAACAACTGCCATGAAGATCATGAGGGCTGGATATTACTAGCCATCTCTATTCCATGATTGTTATAGGTATGTGAGAAAATGTGAGAAATGTGCCTTTTTCTTAGGTAAACAAAGACTTGTAGCTCTTCCTCTTCACCCCATTTAGGTGGATCAGCCCTTCACCCAGTGGGGGTTGGATTTTGTAGGCCCCATTAATCCTCCATCTAGCGCAGGTCATAAATGGATCTTGGCTACTACCGATTATTTCAATAGGTGGATAGAGGCAGTTGCCTTGAAGGATGCTATAGAGCCATCAGTTGTTGAATTCCCTGATGGAATTGTATCTAGGTTTTTAGCTCCTTCTACTATCATCTCAGATAATTCCAAATCTTTTGTTGGAACCCAGATTTGTGCATGGGCAATGGGTCACAATATCTATCTGAGCACATCATCAAATTACTACCCGCAGGGTAATGGTTTGGCTGAATCCTCCAATAAGAATCTGATCAGAATCATAAGGAGCACGATAGAAGACAATCAGAGGGTTTGGCATAAAAAATTAAGGACTGCTCTGTGGGCTGATAGGATAACACCCAAGAGATCTATTGGGAATTCACCTTTTGTGCTGGTATATGGTAGGGAGGCCAGACTTCCAATCTCATTGGAATTCCCATCCTTGGAGTTGGCTCATCAGCTGGAATTGGTTGAAAATAGCCCTATGTTAGTGAGAATGGCAGAGTTGATTGAACTGGAAGAGAAGAGAAACAAAGCTATGCAAACCCTGGAGATACACCAATAGTAGATGAAGAAGAGTTTTGATAAGAAGGCAAAGGCCAGAATCTTCAGAGAAGGAGATTTAGTTCTCAAGAGGGACTCAAACAGAGCAAAACTAGGAAGGCACTCCAAATTTGATCCACTATGGAGTGGCCCTTATCTAATCTCCAATTGCAAACTGGCCAATGCGTTCCAGCTAAGTAGGCCAAATGGTGAAATTCTGCCCATTCCAGTCAATGGGATCTATTTGAAGCCCTATTTCTGAAAGTTGTGAATCCATGTACATAGCTAGTTTAGTTGCTTCCAGTTGTTCCTATTTTACAATAAGTGCACATGCACATGGCTCACTTCTTGAGTCGCTAGTTCCTAAAGTTTTGACAAGTTTCAGGTTGCTAAGGAGGTCCTATTTTTTGTTTTCAAGTCGCAAGACAGAGCCAGAATTCAACAGTTCTTTAATGTTTTTATTTCCTCATTAAGGGTTTGGGTTTCTTGTAGCTATTGGTTTCGTAACTTCTAGGCCCTCTTTTCTGACTCTATAGCCCAATGGATTATTTTCAAGCACTGGTCATGCATTGAGCAGGCTCATGCCCCCTGCCAGTCGCTAGAAGTGTTACCTCTGGTTTTTACTGCCAAGGATTTAGATTCAAACACACGACTTATTCAATGGTTAGTCTTAGAGTAAGTGTTTTAATGTTACAACCTGCAAGTTTCTGGCCATCAGATCTAAGCAGACCAACGGTTGGCACCATCACGCTATAAGGGAAATGCACGATATTTATTATAGCACGATGACACCCTGATGACACATTGCAGGGGTGGGTCTAGTGTTCCGTGGGTCGAAAAAGGTTCTTAACGCCCTTGGCGCTATGTTGTTATCGCAAATCGGTCGAAAAATCTGCATAGCGACATAGCGCCCGGCGGAAATAGTCATGGAGGCAAATTTTGATGATCGGCGAAATCAGGTGTTACAGCGACAAATCAGGAGAAACCACGTGTGCCAGGTCAGAGTTCTTGTCAGCATGGCTAACATGGTCGGGGCTTATGTTCACCACCGTCGGATCAGCTCGGATCAACAGTAAGCGCCATCGCGCTATGGAGGAGTTGCGCGAGGGTTACGACAGTGACATCGTGCCTTGGTGATCCGTGTCAGGTGGGGCCGTGTCTCAAAGCGATGCTAGGTGTATCAACATGGAGGGCAGAAGCATGAGGTACGATGAGTCCTCACGATCATCAGATTTGGTCGCATCAACGGATGGTGCCATCTCACTATGGCGAAGATGTGTGGATTTTATCATAGCGACATGGCAACCATCCAAGGTGTGGTGCAGTTATGAATATGGCAATGAGTGGGATGGGTTCGGTCGTAGGTCGCAGAGTACGGTAGGTCAGAGGTTTTGTGGTGGTGGGCAGACAGGTTCATGGCCCATAGGTTTAAAAAACACGGTGAGCCGCTATGGCGCCAATGGAAAACCCATGCGTTTTCTGATGGCGACATAGCGCCCAAGCGAAAAGTTCACCATGGCAAGAAATGATCAAACGGATGGGTCCCAGTGGGTACTATGCAAGCATAGTCGGCGTGGCGAATCAGATGGGGACACACATAAATCTCAGGGCACGCTGTTAGTGGGAACTATGGCGCTATGGGAATTTGGCCTCGATTTTTGCATAGCGACATGGCGCCTAGCTGACACGTGGTCGCTCTGTAGATCAGGTCTTGGGTTGCTAGCTAGTCTTCATCAAACAAAATAAGGAGTTGCCATGTGTATGAGTCGGCGCATGGCGTATAGCGAACCCAGTAGTCTCAACATGAATGGCGAGTCTTCACGATCATCAGATCCTCAGGGATCTATGACTAGCGCTGTCTCGCTATCGAGAACTACTCGGGAGCTAACATCGGCAACATAGCACCCGTGCACCACGTGTCCTAGCGGGGCCACATTCCATGTTGCCGGTACAATTAGATTTAAGTGACCAAAAAACCAACGAGGAGACGCCACGTATCAACGGGCCCGACGAATCATGAGAAAAGGAGGGTCACAGGAGGGAGAGTTTTGTGATTGTCGAATTGGAAAGGATCGACGGTAGGCACCATCTCGCCATGGCAAAGCTGTGGGTTTTTTAGCATAGCGACTTGGCACCCTTTTGCCACGTGGCAGTGGGGTCAAGTCTCGCCAGGATGCATCGTTTAGGTGGTGCCAAGTACGATGGGCCCAGTCGCAGATTGGAGGGTCCACGGCGAATCAAGAATTGCCACATATGCCAAGTCAGGGCACAGACATGTCGTGGGACCATTTTCTTGACGTAACCAGCACGTTGCAGAGGTGGGTTCTACACTGTCAGATCTACAGGGATTATCGGTAGGCGCTATCTCACCATGGAGAAACTGCATGAATTTTGTGATAGCGAGTTAGCGGTCGTGCGCCACGTGTCCTGGTGGAACCATGTTTCATACAGCTGGCATAGTAAGGACTAAGTGATCGTCGAACCAATGGGGAAGTGCCACATGTGCCGCGGGCCCAGTGATTTACAAGGGAAGAGGTTGCAGAATGACGAGTCTCCATGATCATTGGATCAAGGCTGACCGACGGTAGTCGCCATCGTGCTATGGTAGAGATGTGCGAGGGTTATGTTGGTGACATAGCGCCTTGTCAACACGCGTCCTGTCGACGCAATCTAGGATGGCGGTTGGCAGTTAGTGTAACCATCACCATCATGATAGTATTCAGGATGGCGCGGTTAGTCCAATGAAGAGTGGTTGACCACGGGAGGACCTCCAGGTGGCGAAATAAAGAAATGCAATTGGCCCGTGTGGCCTAGTTGACGCATAGGGGGGTCGGTTGACCTTTTGACCCTGACAGATTCATGAACCAGGAGGCAAGGATAATCGATTTTGTCATGCGATCTGATCTCCATGATCAATCTCGACCTACCAGAGTAAATGTAAAACACAGAATGACACTCCACCCACCCGTTGATCCATGTACTAGGTCAGAGCGTAGTTATGACACCATTTTCAGTCTTCTTAGGACATTATTGGCGAAAGAGATCAAATTTTCTGGAGATTTTTTCCATGATTGTCTTCCATGGTACTCAATGGCAGGTAGTTGCAGGGTCATTTTAGCCAAAAAGATCTCAGTTACGCCTGAACTATAAAGGCAGATTTTGTACATTTTGTAAGGGTCGACTCTTCCTGATTTTTTGGGCTGCTACTTGTAGACTTACAGTAAAAAATCCCTTTGTCTCTGAGCTAGATAAACATCCTGTATCATCTCTTTCAGCCATCAATGTGTATGTGTATCATTTTTCCTCTCGTTGATACATTGTTGAGATCAGTGGTCTGCATACCATATCTATCTTTGACCTATTGAATAATATACAAGTGAAATCTTCTGTTCCTGGTGTTATTCAGTTGGTCTCCTGATCTGCATGTGGCTGTTGGTTGATACCAGTCTGAATGAATGTATGACCTTGAATGTTACCCTGGTTCCGTAGCGCATATATGGGTAGGAAAATGAGCCTGAACTCTCTGTGTTGGTGTATCAGCGCCTTAGATTAGACTAGGTAGATTTGCTTTAATGCTCTCTTTCTCCCTTTCCCTTCTGAGAATAGATAGATGCGCCCTGATAGTAAGAGGAAGCTGACCTTCTCCGGAGACTCAGCCTCGCAGTTCAAGTCCCACAGCTTGGAGGTTGTTTCCATGTTTCACTAGGTTGTCCTCGGGCATAGGCCTTGGACAAGGGTGCAAACCTAAGTGACAACAATTCTCAATTACCATATTCCACCATTCTAAGTCTTCTTTGGACATGAATAATAAATCAACATATATGTTGATATCAAGTTTTTTAGTTATAAATTTTTCTATCGCATATTCTTGAACTTTGTTGATGTGGATGATGAACTCATCCCATTTGACTTTCTCTACATCCTATGCATTTAGTTCTAACTCAACTCCAGCCATGCATTTGTTTTGCTTCCTTAGTGGAAATAGAAATGTAGTTAACTTCATTAGAAGCTATTGAATCTGTAGAGTCATTGATAACACAAGCAACCAACTTATCTCTTTTCATTTGATCTAGAAACTTTTGATTTACTAAAGAAGTGACATCAACTATGAAGGTGGCATTAAGTAGACCTAGGGCATTGAGACATTGTAGAGTATGAATGTACTCAACCATCAACTATAAAGACAACTTAAAATCCCTCTTATCTTTCTTGTCTTTCCATATTCTATTAGCAATCCTTGAATTCCTATCCTAGAAGATCTTCATATCTACATTGGTTTTTCTAGGTCCAATATCAGTCCTTTCAATACTATAACTATTTGGCATTATATCATCACAATCTTCACCCTCTGTGGGCTTGTACACATCAACAACCTAACACCCTATTTTCTCATCCAATTCAAGCATAGTTTCTACCTTCGATTTCTTTCTTCTAGGTGTCTTGTCTAAGAATTTAATTACCGTGTCGCTTACTAGTATAGTTACTGGAAAAATACCCCTCTTCTTACTAACTGATTGGTCAAACTAGTTGGGTGCAAAGTAATCACCTTTGGATGGTGGGGTTTGGAATGCTAGAGTTTTTCCAATAGCTAACAAACTTAGGATATTAGCACCATCGACTATTTGCTAACTATTTTGGTCCATAGCTATTCTTGGAGTTTCAATAGTGGACTCTATTATGAGCTCACATTCACTTTATTCTTTTTCTAGATGAAAAATTGTTACCTACTGAACCTTTTTCTTCTTGCTATGTAAAAGAGTAATCTTAGACGAATGTTGAACTGTAATTGATCACTTAAGAGGCAAACTTGAACTAGAACCAATAGAGCCTTTTTGAAAACTTTTTTGAATAGGCCCCAATTTTGATTTCTTCTTCTTAATGAACCATTTCTTGATCCTTTGAAAAATAAGGATAGTCCTAGCATGAAATTCATCTTTCTCATGCCTAGTCCAATCCAATTCAGGCATAGGGAAAGTTAAAAAATTTTCAAAAAATGATGGGTTAACAACTTCTTCATTTTCTTCTTCTTAAACATTAGTGACATCCACTATGAAATTGAGTTCTCGAATCTATTTCAAGGTAAATCTAGACCACCACATCTTCCTTACTTTGTAGTCATCTTCGTAGTTTTCCCAAAAATATTCTAATTATGGCACATGAATGGAAGGGGGATGTAGGTTGCATTGAGCCATTGCAAAACCCTTTCTATCAAACTTAATTCGAGCAACATATGGAGATAGGTTCATAGTTTGTATTTTGGCTTGTAGATCAAAAGCATCTTGGATGCTCTTGTAGTGATAATGACCAAGTTTGATTGGGAAGACATAGCCTAAAACTCTCCTTTTTTTGCAACTTTTTTCTACCTTTTCTACTTTCTACAAAGTTCAATTACCACATAATAGTCCAAGCAATATCTAGGAAACTTTAAGGGTTTACCTCTATATCCTTTGAGACTTTGAAATATGTAAATTTAGGGAATTGGATAAAGAAGCTACCATATATTTTAATGAGTTCAAATACTTTTTTTTAATAACCTTTTATTTTCCTTTCCCTATAATTCAAAGACTAATTCTATAAGACTATTTTCCTTACCCGATAACTTTTTTTTTTCCTATTCCTTTGTAGAAAGGGGTAGTAGTCATAAATTTCCATATTACTAGTCTAGTATTTTTATACCTCTTGAAGTGGAATTCTTAGGGCACCCATTACTTTCACCAAATTCACATAAACAAAGACTTCCGCAATATGTGTCTTGATACACCTTTCTATAGCATCATATTTGTCTTTGCATTCCAAAGATAGATTTGGACAAAGGATTCCTTCATGAAAACTATATCCTACAATAATCCACTTAGGGACACTTATTCAGAAATCAACCTAGGTTTAGCCTTCTCAAATTTTGAAATTACTTTCTCAATGTCCTCTTTTACAAGGGAAGTATCTCCTAACTTAGGCAAGAATCTAGTTAAGGGAAATGGTTTCTTTTCTTTGGTTAATTTGGGATGGAATGTAGCCATAAAATAACTATAGGCTTCCAAACTTGGATGAAAACAAAAGAGAAAATAAAATAAACTAGATGAGTTGTTTTAGTGCTAATAGAATGAAAAATAGTATTTGTTTAGGAGTAAGAGAGAAACCTACCACACAGAACAAATATCTTTTGTTGGGCTCCCTAAATTGCTACAAGTAGCTTTTATCTTAACAAGAAATACACCTCCTACCTCAAGTGATTGTTTTGAAATAAATAGAAAAAGATCTTATGGAAGTTAAAACCTAGAGAACATGTTGTAGAATGATAGGGAAAGTGTCGATATGACATGGTGTATTTTACTCATTAATGTGTACTTTGATCGCAATTTGTACCAAATCTTGCTCCATCATTATTCTTACCAATGATTATTGAATACATGTCCTTTTCAAATTTTTAGAAAATTAATGAGTGTCTATATTACCACATGTCTCTAAAAACCAACTTACCTTTAATCTTATAAACTTTGAACTTTTTAACCATTAGTATTTGGTTCAATTTTCACTTCGGCTTATTGTGAATATTCTTCTATACAATATTCATGACTAATCAAACCCCAACAACGACTTTCTTTTGATTGAACTTTAAACTTGAACCAGCATAAAAAATTGTTCAAGTTTCAACATTGAAAAGAGAATTGAATTCCACTAGATATCACAAGACTAATCATGCTTAGGTAAATAGGAAAAGTAGACCTTTGAACCTTGAACCTTTGAATCAAATGGTCCAAGGTTCAAGTTCAAGGTTTAGAAAGGATATATATGACCCATGCATCCCAACAAGAAGTAGATTGACTTTGGACCTTTTGATCATTGAACTTACTACTTCTAGTTCAACTTCAAGGCATCTCTCAAAGATGAGAAAAATCCATAATTTAAGTCTAAAATGTGGGTAATAGTTGGCTCTAACTAAGGATTTACATTTTAAGGGTTTGAAAATTGACTTAGACTATCTAGCTTTGCACTACACTAACAACCAAACAAAATGGGATAAAAAAACAAAACAAGAGAAAGGACAATGGAAACTTAAGAGACAACAAAACTTTATATACATCCTATACAAAAATAAAGAGATCATCAAATTTATCAAAGCTTTAAATCCTACCCATTGTAGAACAAAGGCATTTTAGTTCCATCTAGGTACCTTAGCTTGAAATATTTGGGCTTGAGCCCTTGGCTGATTTCAAATGCCCCCTTCTAAAGTGAGTAAATTTTTTTGTGGAATCAACAAGGATATTTCCTGATGCAGTGCAAGGTAGGAGTATCCCCAAAGGAGATATCCTAGGCCCCAACAATATAACCACACAGTGCAAACACAACAATAAGAAACAACAATGCAAGATCTAATACCAAATCACAATAATTTATTCATAGAATATAACTGATTACATGCAATATGCATGGCTATAAGCCCTTCTTGGTTAGGATCAAATACAAGCATTAATTAAAAATATATTTCTAGAAGATCCCTCTAGATCCAACTTACAAAACCAATCCCAGCTAGCCCAGATCTGTAATAGAACAGTATTCTGGAAGAAACCACCAAGGAAATCTAAACTTGTGCTTGCAAGCCCACCAAGCAATCTCCTTATTTTCTAGCTATAGCCCTAGCTCTACACCAATTTATCCAAGATCAAAGTGTAAACTTTCTCACATTCAAAAATTTATCCACACACTCAAAACTCTACCTATTGTAAACTACCTCACATTCGACACTCTATCCATAGGCCTAGGAAAAATCGTTCTTCAACTACTCTCCACACTCACTCCTCCTTTGAAGGAATGAATAAAGGACTCCATGAGACCCCTTAATTATACCCAACTAAGACACAAATTGGCCTAGAACACAAATTAAATGCCTATACATAAATTAAATGTCACAAGTCAGCCTCCAATAGAAATTAAATGCCTAAAATTGATATCTGATTAAAATCATGATATCTCATGGCTTTGATTAAATCAGAACTTGTGCATCAAACCGTAGGTATTATTTTAGGTCCTCTACAACTCCTTAAGTGCACAAATTATTATTCCTTAGTAAAAAGTGTGCATCTATCCTAAAAGTCATGCACAGTAGACTATTGCACAAAACTGCCAGAAATCAATACTTCGTGAGAATTGACATATCTCCCAATCTATAATCTACTAGGACTTTTATCTTGATATAATGAATTAATATAGGCTCTATTCAATACCTAAAGTGTATAGTTTCTCATTCATTAAAGAATATTAGTTATATTCTCTACAATAGGCACGTAGAAACCGGAAAAACACAGTTCCAATAGCAAGGTAAAAATAGTTCAAACTTCAACTCAATCCATCTAATATCTATGAAATCACGAGGAAAGGTTTCCCAATATGTCTAGAACACATCCCTAACCATGAAAACATAACTCCATCAAAATCCAAGCTTGGAGCTCCACAAAACTTAACCAAAATCCCTCCAAACATGCAAGATTGTAAGAAAACCCAAGATGCTCTTGCATCAAACTCCCCAAGTAAATAGAAAAGTGTGTCCCACAATTTGATGCCCAAAGAAAGAGAAAAAACCATCTTCATCTTCACCAAAGGCTTCCACTTCTTTAAATTCAATAGAAAATATCTAAAAATCCACCATGCTTCATCCACTGAAACATCAGAATCAAATACATATCAGCAACCCAATCAACATGTTCATAGCAAAGAACAAACTAAACATAATGCTCCATCAGAAAATCCTCATCCACATTAACAACTAGTGAATCCAAACTAATAGAAATAAAATCCACATCATTTGCAATATGAACATCTCAATCAACACATGCAAAACTCACAACACTAGCAACCTCATTGCTCACAACAAGATGCTTTGCCATACACAACTCATCACCAACAACAATTGGATCATTCATGACCAAGTGCTCTATAATTTAGATGTAAAATCCAACCAATTGATGATGAAAACTAACCTCTATCCCAGAATCAAAAAGGTTAGGAATATCTTCAACAACAACCTCCAACTACTCTAAAAGTTCTATATCAGACTTCACAAATTGATCAAAAAAACCAACCTCTTCCACCTCGACCTTTCCATGCCATCTTCTCTCATGAACAAGTCTCTTAACTAGGAAAACAACTCTCTTCTAGATCAAAAGACTCTATCTCCACAAACATCTACAAAATGCCTTCCTCATCCTATCCTTATCTTGATTAGCCAAACTAGTTTCAAACTGAGCAACCACCTTCTTAGTTTGATCAGCCAAACTACCTCCAACCCAAGTAGACATTTTAGAAAAATTCCATTCCACCACATCATGGAGATTTGCAATCATCTTAGGGTCTAATTCTCTTGGAGCCATCTCCCAAGTTCTTGTAAACCCTCTACAAAAAATCCTTCCCACAGTCCTAGTGACAACCTCAAATTATTTGCAAGTCAAATCACAACCTGCACCTTGTATAAACAATTAGGACAACATCACAAGTCTAGGACCATATATCGACAATCAAAACTCTCTAAGATCATGCCTCAACAAGATCAATCTTCAACCTTCACATCCATTGATTCATCTATAAGCCCTCTAAAAGTGTAAGTTAGAACCATGATGTACCACCTTGCAACCAAAAGATATAGGACTCTAGAAAGAAAATCCACCACTAGATCAAAGATCAAATCAGATCTACTTCTCCAACCCAAGTCTTTGTGTAAATAGCCTCAACTTTTGTGATCTATCTACACACTCAGGAGCAACCTTCACTCTGATACCACCTGACGTAGTGCAAGGTAGGAGTATCCCCATTGGAGATGTCCTGGCCCCCAACAATATAACCACATAGTGACAACACAACAGTAAGAAACAACAATGCAAGATCTATTACCAAATTACAATAATTTATTCATAGAATATAACTAATTACATGCAATATGCCTAGCTATAAAGCCTTCTAGGTTACGTCCAAATAAAAATAGTAATTATAAAATTAGTTCTATAATATCCCTCAAGATCCAACTTACAAAACCAATCCTAGCTACCCTAGATCTATAACAGAACAGTAATCTGGAAGAAACTGCCCAGGAAATCTAAACTTGTGCTCATAAGCCCACCAAGAAATCTCCTTTTTTTCCACTCACAACCCTAGCTCTTCTCCAATTTATCCAATATGCAAGTATAAACTACCTCACATTCAGTTCTTTTTCCACACACTCACAACTCCATCATAATCCTACGACAAACTACCTTACATTCAACATTCTATCCACAAACTTAGGAAAAACTTGCTCTTCAGCTACTCTCCACCTCACTCCTCCTTTGAATGAATGAATAAAATATTCCATAAGACCACCTATTTATACCAAACTAAGCCACAAGTCAGCCTATAACACAAATTAAATGCCCATAGATAAATTGAATGTCACAAGTTGGCCTCCAACATTGATATCCAAGTAAAATCATGATATCTCCTAGCTCAGATTTAATTAGAACTTGTGCTCAGAAATTTAGAAATTAATGTAGGTCCTCTATAACCCATTAAATGATAAAAGGATGATTCCTTAAGAAAAAGTGTACATACATCCCAAAAGTCACGCATAGTAGATTGTCATGCAAAACTGCTAGAAATTGATACTTTGGGAGAATTGCCATATCTCCCAACCTATAAAGAATTAGGAATTTTTCTCTTGAGAAAAGGAAATAATCTAGGACCTATTAAATCATTGTATTTCATATATTTTCATTATTTAAGGAAAATTAGTTATATTCTCTACAACAAGCACCTAGAAACTAGAAAAACATAGTTCTGGCAACAAGGGAAAAATAGTTCAAACTTGAACTCAATCCATCCAATCAATATGAAATCATGAAGAAAGGTACCCCAATGTGTCTACAACACATCCCTAACCATGAAAATATAACTCCATCAAATTAAAAGCTTGAATCTCCTCAACACTTAACCAAAATCCCTCCAAACATACAGGATTACAAGCAAACCCAAGATGCTCCTACATCATTTCCTTTTATCCCAAAGAAGTACTTTCTCATTCATGATGAAATTACTTGGTATGGCCCTACCATCATAAATTTCCTTGGTTTCTGATGTGATCCACCATCCTTTCTCTTTCTTCTTCATTTTTTACAAGACAACAAACTCGGTTTTCTAGGTTTATTTTGAATGCTTCGTCTTCTATCATGTTTTGAAGTTTAGTTATGACCAGTTCAAGAGGAAAAGATAACTAGGTTTCTACTCCATACACCATCTCAAAAGGAATAATTCCTATAGCCCTCTTGGTATATGTTCTATCATCTCACAATGCATCAAATAACTTCTTATGTCAATCCTTAGCATTTTCAATAACCATCTTCTTCATGATATCAATGAAGTTCTTATTAGTAGACTTTTCCTAACCATTCACTTATGGAAAATAGTGGGAGGATTGTGAAATCTAGATACCATTATAATAACATAAGATTTGTAACTCACTAGATGATTTATTTTGAGCATTTTGAGCTATTACCTTGGTCGGTACCTTGAATCTAACCAAAATTCCATCTTTTAGAAAATTACACACTACTTCTAAAGAGGTATTTAGGGGTCCTATAGAATCCATACCCCATTTTTTGAATGACTCTTCAATGACTACTAGTCTTAATCATGACAATGCTAATTAGATTTTTCCTATAAATGTTGTATATTTTTGAGACAAACCTACCCATTTTTATGCATCTTTGAACATCACAAACTAGTAATAGACATTTATGAGAATCTTAAAAGTCATGATAGTGGATGAATAATATTTTCTACACAATTCATTGTGTAATTTCTGTAATAACTTCTTTTTTTGGTAGTTATTTATGTCCTAGAGTAACATGCCATCTAATCCCTTCTTATATAAAGCATTATCAAGAATCACATATTTTGAAAACTTTAATCTTAAGGTCCTTTTATTCTTTCTACTAAGATGCATGAGACACTCACCAAATGCAAGGTAGTAAGGAATGTCTGTGAACCATGCATCTTTGAGGCTTACTAGAAATTTTAATGATTTTATTGTTTCAATAAGTTCTTGCTTCTAGGCCATCAACTTGCAAAAACATTTCCCGCCCATGAGCTTGGTGGACTTGATTTCCAGGTCAAATTCTTGAACTCTCACCACTCAAATTTTTCTTTTGTTTATGACCACCTCCTATTGGGTAAGAATTCTTTTCATTATAGCATTACATATAAATATCATTGAGTGGGAATAAAAAATATAGTATTAGAACTATTTTACCACTTTGACTACGAAAAATACCTACTTCTCTGTGAGCATCTAAATTCATGATTCATTAGGGACATACTCATGAAGGAAATAGGGACTACCTTGTCTTGGTCATATTTTTGCAATAAAATAGCCAACATAGTGTGTTCTCTAGTATAGTAATAGATTATGAAATCCTTTTTATAATTTGGGTGAGCTAGAACTAGGGCATGGGTAGTGACTATCTTCACTTTTCAAAAGCCTTTAAGGCTTCATCACTCCACTTAAAAATGATTTTCTCACTTTGTAAATTAGAAATAGGCCTAGTGGTATTAGGTAAAAACCTTCTTAAGAAGTTGATTTAACCAAAGAAAGAGTGTACTCTATTGTAGTTGGAAGGTAGACATAGTTGTTGAATGGAAGAGTGTCATTCAAGTTCAATCTTTATACCATCTTTAGACACCAAATTTCCCAATGGTTTTCCCTCAATAACAAAAAACATAGACTTCTTTGGATTTAAGGATATTTTGTGTTCTCTACACCTATAAAGAACTAACTTCAAATCCCAAAGAGTCTTCTTTCTCCTTCTAGAGAAGATATTCATGTCATATAAATAAATAAAAATCACCTTGTTAGGGAGATGAGTTCATTTCCCTCTAAAAAGTAGTGGCTCCATTCTTAATTTTGAATGACATCCAAGTATAGGTGAAGGTTCCCCATGAGGTAGTGAAGGTAGTCTTATACTATTCTTCAAGAGTTGCACTAATCTCATTGCACCCTAAGAATCGATCAAGCATAGAAATCAGCTGAAATCCTACCACAGTCTACAAGATGTCATTCATATTTGGTAATGCAAATTTATCTTTTAGGTTTTCTTGCTTCGAGTTCCTGAAATCCACACAGTTTCTAATTTTACAGATATCCTTACAAACTAGTACTATGTTGGTTACCTATGTAGAGTGGTTTATGGGGTATATGATATGTTCTTTCAATATTTTGTCCACTTCTTTGAAGATTACATATGCTACTTTCAAGTTGTAATTTCTTAGTTTTTGCTTGATCAAGTTTGCTCCAAATTTAGCAAGATCTGATTTTTGAAATGCCCTAGCCTAAAATCTTTCAAATTTTCATATGAATGAGTGAAGATATTTCTAAATTCTTTCAATAGCATATTGAACCTGATATTTTCAATCTCACTGCAATAGGTGCCTAAGTTCAAAAATTTGGGGTTATCCTTAGCACCAACATTTACTTTCTCACCTTCACCTATGTGATTCTCTTCTTTTGTAATGGTTTTCTCCACAAAAAAGGTCTCTCCAATCAAAACATGTTTCCAGCACCATTATTTCTTTTGAGATTTTGTTACCTTGAAATTGGATGATTTCATCATCAGGTTTAACCATAGATTTAGGACAAAGCTCTCAACATTATGAACTTGTACCTTCAAAGAAAAGGTCTCCAAACTATTCAATCTTTTATAGAAAATAGTTTATGTATACATCATCATCAAAAACTTGCCAAGAATAAAAATTATTGGGTCCACTTATTGATCATATGATCAAATCATTATTCTATTTGTGACTTAAAACTTGGTTTTATTTCTAGTGAGATCTATAGTTTCTATTGAGCTTACCATTCATCTAGCAATATTAACCAAGTATTTCAGTTGCTACTAAGCTAGAAAGATAGTTTGTAGTTCATGTCAAGCTTCCTAGTGTCTACTGAGCATCTAAGATAGATCGTAGTGATTTTCAAGTTGTACAATACATTTTGACCTTTAGAGACAATGCACAATATTAACCAAGTTTAGTTGTATTAACCAAGAACATCCAATGTCTACTGAGCTCACAATGTTAATGAAGTGAATCTAGTTTTAACCAAGCCATGTAGTGTCAATTGAGTGATTTAGTGTCTACTAAGATCATAGTGTTAATAAAGTGAATCTAGTGTTGATTGAGCCATGTAGTGTTAACTGAATGATTCAGTGTCTACCAAATTTCTTTGTGTTCACCATGTCACATAGTGCTAATAGAGTTCCTACTACTTGAAGTGATCAATATGGAATGAGCTTCAATGTTAACCAAGTGCTAGAGTTTTCCAAGCGTTGATAGTGTTTTATGAGTGTTAGAACATCATTGAGTTGTCTTCTGAACTCGAGTTGCAGTAGTAGGCCAAAGTTGTGAACTATGGTAAATTTGGTATTATAGCCAACTCTAGAATATAATCAATTGGATTGGTATATATGTAATGTATTATATCATATCTAATAAGAGAATATGTCAATAAGTGTGAAGTATTAAGAAGAATATGAGAGAAAAATAAAGAAGGCTACAAGTAGTATATGGTACAACAAAGACTTATCCATCACAGAAAGGTGATCATTTCTATTCAAGGAATTTCAGCCAACAAACCAAGTTGTAGATCAGAGATCAACTACTAATTCATCCTAATAGGTGCATCAAGCAAATCCTTAACTAGGAAGACTTAATAGACTTTTGATAAATCTCTTAACTAAGTACACACTTCATTGTATGTTTTTAAATCATTTCAAAAGGTGAAAAAATACTCCTTTTTGCTCCTAATAGGGTAGATCACAATAAGTGATCAATTGCAAGCCTTAATAGGAAAAATTTATACTATAGTACTAAAGCTTGTGGGTATCATCCCCATCCCAATTTTATTTTCTATTTGGAAGGTTTTTGGGTCACCATATCTTGTGTCAAAATGTTATGAATGTTTTATTGCTTTCATTATTTCATGCATACAATTAGATCATTATAATATATAAAAGATTAATTGGTGAACATAGTTTAAAGTTTTATTGGTTCTTGATTCACCTCTACCTCTTAGTAACCTATCCTACCTTATATTTCCAACACCACTATGGCATTGAACCATCTTTATAGTATAGATATCCTCTTGAAAGTTAGGATGTGAGATCATGAAAGATATTGATCCTATAAATGCATTAGTTCTAGCATTAAATTCTTGTGGTATGACTTCAATTGAGAAGGCATCAAATCCTTCTAATTCTTCCATATACTATTAATGTAATGCTTTATTCTTCTATTTTTCATGATAAAAAATCCTTGACTTTATAGTTGACTATTATCTTAGCATCTTCATGGGCCTTTAGGAATTTCCCTCCTCCTTTTGGGTTCTTCAATTCCTAGTAGTAGGACTTCATATTTAGTAGTATTGTTTATGTTTTCAAATGTTAACTTGAAGGTTCAAGGAATCACCTTCCCTAATGGTGGTATTAACATGAAGCCAAGTCCATATCTAACTAAATAATAAATACCATAAAACTTGAGTTCTCATATACCTTCTTCAACTTTTTCACCTATGCTTGCTACATCTTCTTGAAGTAAAATCATATAGTTAGAAAACTTAGTTTCATTATAAAAATGTGAGACCTAGGGTCTTCAAAGGGGAAGACTATGTATTTTGACTTCGTCTCATGGTGTAGAATGACCTTTTTATTGCTAATCACTATTGTATATTGAGACCAATTCAATCTAATTTCTCCTCCTAGATTATTACAAAACATCCTACTCAAAAATATTTCATAATTAGTTGGAATGTCTACTACTAGGATGGCTAACTTAAATATCTCATCAAGGACCTCAACCAGAGAGACTTGGGCATCTTTGATCTGACCAATCAAGGAGAAATTTTTTGAATCCATAGAATAACATCTACCAAAAGTCTTCATGATTGGTAGATCTAAGATTTGGCAACAAAAGATGGCATGATGTTATCAGAAGCTCTAGAATCTATAATGTAATTGCTCAGTTTATGGCCATAAATAAACAAGGAGACATAAAAGGTATTTGGATTTTTAATTCTATGAGAATTATTTAGATATTTGGCATGTATAGATGTATCTTAAACCAATGAGGTTATTTATTCTTTAATGGGAGATTCAAAAGATGACACATAATTTACCTGTTGGGCCATGTCTTGAGCAATAGAACCTCTTACATACTGAATTAATCTATTTAGGTCACTAAGATTTGATCTTAAATAATCAATAGAGGAAATTTGGATCTTCACGGACTTACATAGTTTAGCAATATCAAAGGCAGGTCCAAATCAACCCTCTCATGTATCTTCAATTCTATTACTAGACCTCTTTGAAATTTGAGTTTACTACCATGCGATTTTGTCAATCTTTTCCCTTTTCCAGCTAGGGTACGTGAAGAAGGATGATTTGGAGACTTTCTCCCATGTTGATTCCTTGTAAGAAAAAAATAGGAAGATTCCTTAGGAGTGAAAAGTATATGGCAACCATACTCTCAATTAGACTCATATTCAAGGTAGTAGCTGACAGAGTTGCCAGGTCCTCCTAAGGTCACCTCTTTGATTTATACTTCTTCTTCAATTTTGTTATTTACTTACATTTGTCTAGTACTTACCATCTCTCAATAGGAAGCACCATCATGGTTATTTGTTAGATGGAAAGTGCACATATTCCCTTTACTAGTAGAAGGGCCTTGGAAAGTCAACTTTTGAAAACTAGGTAGCATATACAATTGTTTACCAAATTTTCCCCATCCTTGATTGGGGTATTTTCTAGGAACATCCTTGTATGGTGCTACATTCTTTAGTAATTGCCTCTTGACAATTATTATATCATTGATTAACCTTTGAACTAGAGACTTCATCAAATCTATGTTACATTTAAAAGTACAAAGTTGTGTAACTTTTCAGGTTGACTTATCAGAACGATTGAATTTGAGTACTTCTATCTAAAAATAAATTTTTTTCAAACATATAATCTAGATAAATTCATTCTAGCAAAGTTATATATGGTCTTGCACCTTTCCAATTAAAAATGTCTATTAAATGCATGTTTTATACTAGTTTGTATCCAATTACTAAAGGAATTAAATTATTTCAAAAAATTGGTGTTTCAATAACTCTTACTATTTTTTATGATATCCTTTTAATAACATATCAACACAATTTTATAGAGCTCAAAGTCAAGAATATTCTCATATAGAGTTTATAGCATTTTAATTAGATATAGTATATTGTAATTAAAAAATTATTACAAGCACGTATTTTACCACTTGAAAAGATGTTGATTTTGAGAAAGAAAAATTATTAAATCATATCATTAAAAAATAAAAATTATATGACATTCTAGAGGAGAGAGTCCTCTTCTAGAATGTATAAATTTTCTTCTATTTAAAATATATTTATTTTGAAAAATGTGGTGGGTCAAGATGGAAACTATCAATTTGAGGTGAGCTAAAATTTGAATCATTATAAAAGAAAAAATATAGATCTAAAGCCAATTTTTATTTTTGATTGTTCTAGCTATATATGTTATCTATAACATAGTCTGAGACCAAAGGAAAATAAGTTTATTTCTACATAGTTTTGTGGTGGGAACTAGACCCCTAATTTTTAGCATTTTACAACAACTAAAAAATTATCTATAAAAATTAGAAAAATATATTAATTCTTATTCCAAATAATTATTAGAAATTATAATCCTAAACTTCATCCATTTCTACACATTTCATTAGTTTACTTCATTTTCAGATTCCAAATAATGATACTTGTTTTATGTCATTGAAGGTGAACAATTATACTTTTGTCAGCCTTTTCCTTTACAAAAGGGTGAGACAGGTTTGTGCTTTTATCTATTAAGAATGCTAATGATATCCCTATGGGGAGGTATTGTAGAAACATGATTAGACCATTATCATGATGATATGTTACATTTATGACTATGTTTGTCATAGATGTCAACACACCAATTTTCTATGGTATCTAACAAAAGAATAGTAGAAAGATAAAGTTAGTATAGATAGATAGTTGAGTACTTTTACTAAGCAAGATTAAATGGAGATACTACTAAGTATCTAGTATATGTAACTAACCTTAGAAGCATAAGATATTAAGTTTAGAATAAGTTATAAAAGTTTCAATGAAGACTATTCTGAGATAGAGTTTATAGAGGCATGTTCTAATAAACTTGTTATATCTCTTAGCAGATTTGTTATTCTAAGAAGTCAAAGTTAAAGTTTTGTAAAAGAAATGTTGGTGATGATGTGACTAATCTCACTCATCATAATATTACACGTATAGAAAGTTATTCAAGTTGCAAGGTTAAAGATTAATGTTATCGGTAAGTGTAACATGTTCTTAAAGTGCTCCTATAATAATTAATTGAGAAGGTATAACAAGACTCAAGGAATTGTTGTATGGATCCAGTATGAAGGAAGGAAATTTTCCCTTATCATGGAGAGATGTATGTGAATGATTGTAAGTAGTACGAAGAGTAGAATATGAAGATAAGAAAAGAAAAGTGAATGTGAAGGAAACTTCATTGTCTAGGTTTTATTGTGTGATCTGAAGTTTGATACTTGGATCTGAGGTTCACCACCTAGTCTACAAGGTCTAGCATTAATTGGACTAGTTGATAGGATAGACAAAATAAGTTAAGGTATAGTACATAGAATTATTCTTCAAAGAATAGTTGAGAGATTAGTTGGATAGTGAGTTCGATGATCTTGGCCCAAAATCTATTTGGATAGTGGATCCTTTTGGCTTCTACAACTTCTAATAGGGTTGGAATCTTCTAACAAGGATTCAAAATCTTCTAATAAGGACTCATATGTACTAAATATTGTAATAGATTCCTAACAGATTTTATCCTCTAACAAGGAATATTTATATTAGTACATCATCTTGTGAGCATCATTCCCACTAGGGTTTTCCCTCTAGCCAAGGGTTTCCCTAGTTAACATATCCAGTGTAATTGCATAGGTGCATCTTTTCATGGTTGATGTTTACTTTGGTTGAATGGTTAAGATTATTTAAAGTGGATAAATATTTTAATTATTGGAAAATTGATTCATACACCCCCTTACCCACCCACCCTCTTAGTTATCTTGGTGGACTATTGATTCTAAGAATTGGTATCAGAGCATTAGGTCCTTGAAGATAAAATTTAACAACTTTGGAGATCCATGGTGAACGTATTAAAAAAGTATTTTATGAAGTTTGATGGAACAAATTATGATAGCTAGAAGGAAAAGATGAAGACACATCTATTGTGTATGGGTCCAGGATATTGGATCTTGACAAAATTAGCAAAGATAATCATTGTTGAAAAAGATTTGGAAACTTGTACTGAGAAAGAAAGGAAACTTTTCATGTGTGACATAAGAGCTAGAGAAACACTATTGTCTGTGCATCTTGAAATTGAATACAACCAAGTAAAATCACTTGATACTTCTCATTTGATTTGGAAAGCTTTGGAAAATAGTTTTGAAGGTGATGAACATTCTAAGAAATTGAGGCTACAAAGGTAGATTAGTGCATTTCAAGATGGTAAAATGATGGAAGATGAATCTATAAGAACATATGTAGATAGGATATAAGAAATTACTACAGGTATTAAATCTCAAGGAGGAACCAAAGAAGATGATGACGTGATCTGGAAGATATTAAAGAGCTTAACACCACCATTTTTAAGAAAGTAGCTCAAATGATACAGTAGTTGATATCTTGTACCAAATATTTCACAAAGGAGGCATTGCTTGGGAGACATGAAGTAGTTGAAAATGAGCTAAGATAGTCTGGAGAATTGACCAAGATAGAAATAGCTTTCAATGCCTTAAGTATTTTACCTAGTTTATCAAGGAGCACAAGTTCTAGAGGAGACTTTGCTAGCAACAAAAAATTTAATGAGGAAAGAAATATAGAAGGAGTAATCCTTCTAGTAAGAAGAGAAAAGGATGGTAAGAAAATCTCCAAATGTTGGACTTGTAAAGAATTTGTTCATTATGCATCTAAGTGTCGTAAAAGAGAGAAAATGTATAGAGGAAATTTCAAACCTAGAAGAGATAGAGAGTGTGTGTATGGAAATGTAAGAGTTGATGATAAATTTAAGAAATAAGAAAGAATAATTAACTACAATTTAGATGATGAGAATATTGTTACTAAACCTAGGAATGATGAAGTATTCTATGAGACTAACAATGATTTTTAAAATGAAGAAGAGTTGAGGCAAGAACAAAGCTTGAAACCTTCAATAGAGCTAAGAGTTGAGATAACAACTCCTACTTTGGGTAAAAATATGACAAAGAATCATCCACCTGAGTAGATCATTAGAAGCAGAGATAAAGGTTTAATGACAAGAAGAATCAATGAAGAACTATGTTTGATATCTCAAGTTGAATTAAAGAATGGAGATGAAGTATGTAAAGATGACTATTAAAAGCAAACTATAAAAGAAGGATTGGATCAAATAGTAAAGAACGAGACATGGGAATTGGTCCCTAGACCAATAAACAAGAATGTGATAGGAATTAAATGGGTATTTAGGAATAAAATGAATGGACAAGGTGAAGTTGTAAGGAACAAGGCAAGATTGGTATGTAAAGGTTACTCATAGTAAGAAGGAATAGACTATAACAAAACCTATGCTCCTATGGTAAGAATAGAAGTAGTAAGGTTATTCTTAGTATGTGCAACTTATAAGAAATTTAAATTGTATCAAATGGATGTCATGTCAACATTTATGAATGGATAACTTGAAGAAGAGGTATACATAGAACAACTTTAAGGTTATCCTTTAACATATGATGAGGAAATAGTATGCAGATTGAAGAAAGCATTCTATGGCTTGAAGAAAACACCTAGAACTTGGTATGCAAGGCTGGATGAGCATTTGACAAAGCTTTGATATAGCAAAGGTATGGTAGATAGTAATCTATATTGGAAAGAAATTGATGAAAAATAGATGATTTTAGTAATATTTGTTGGTGATATCATATTTGGAGGAAATGATGATGAAAGTGACAAGTTTGCAGAAGAAATGAAGAAGGAATTTGAAATGTGCATGATAGGAGAAATTAATATTTTCTAGGATTATAGATTGTGTAGGAAAAAGAAGGAATATTTATTTCTCAAACTAAGTATTTGAAAGATCTACTAGAAAGGTTTGGTTTGGAAACATGTAAACCTATTGGAACACCTATGGTAATTGGACACAAGTTCTATACAAAGGATAAGACACCTAATATTGAGCATAAAAGGTATAGATCTATGATTGAAGGATTACAATATCTAACTCACACAAGGCTGAATATAGAAAATGCAGTTGGAATTGTTGTAAGATTTCAAGCTGACACTAGAGAAGCACATTATGCAGCAATCAAAAGGATATTTAGCTACCTAAAAGGAACACTAGAATTTGGCTTGTGGTATGAAAGATCTAGAATGATTTCACTTTATATGCTTATACTGATGCTGATTAGGTAGGCAATATGGATGAAAAAAAGAGTGCCAGTGGTAGATCCTTCTTTCTTGGACAAAGATTAGTTTGTTGGCTAAGCAAGAAATAGGATAGTATCTCATAAAGTATAGTAAAACCAAAATATTTTATAGCAGAAAATAATTAAAATCAAGTTGTTTGGATGAAGCAAATGTTGAAGGATATAAGGATAGAATTCAATGAACCTATTGTCATACATTGTGACAACACAAGCATAGTGAATATGTCAAATAATCCAATGTCGCATTCTAAGACTAAGCACATTTCTATAAAGTATCACATCTTGAGAGAGAAAGTTGCAGAATAAGAAATTAGATTGGAGTATGGAAGCACCAAAGAGTAGATTGTAGATATTTTTAAGAAGCCTCCTCCTAAAGACAATTTTGAGTATTTGTGAGGTATGCGAGGGGTTATGCCCCTTGCTACATCAGAGTAGATGATGCAAGAGTGCATTAGTCTAGTGTAATAGAGCACTATTGTTTGTTTGGACTAAATGCTAATGCTTCCTATATGGGGGAGTATTTATGATGCATAGAGTCATCTTTGACCCTTTTTGGATGTTTTTCAATAGTGTCTTTTGACACTTGAGCAAGTTAGAGACAATTTTTACGAAGATTGATGGTTGCTAAAACCTTTGACATTGATGTCAATTGGAGAGAAGTACAACATGAAAAATAATTTGGCCAAAGAAAAATAGTTAACAGTTTGGTAGAAGAAAAATAGTTGAGGAGAAATACAGTAGGAAAAGTACAACATGGAAGAATGATTGATGAAGAAAATTTGAAAAGAAAGATTAACAGTCTTTTGCAATTGGTAATTTTGGAACTAGGTCATTTTCATCAATGTTGCCATCAATGCCAAAAGGGGAGATTGTTGGAAGCATGAATGTTGATGTTATTCCTATGGGGGATTATTATAGAAACATGATTAAATCATTATCATGATGATATATTACATTCATGATTATGTTTTTCATTGATGTCAAAATAGAAATTTTTGTGGTACTAAGCATAAGAACAATGAAAAGATCAAGTTGATATAGATAGACAATTGAGTACTTTCACTAAGTGAGGTTAAA
Source organism: Cupressus sempervirens (assembly GCA_028749045.1). Lineage (NCBI taxonomy): Eukaryota > Viridiplantae > Streptophyta > Pinopsida > Cupressales > Cupressaceae > Cupressus > Cupressus sempervirens. The sequence continues at coordinate 639,721,376 of CM053787.1, read as the reverse complement.
AAGAGATACTAAGAAGTGTCTAGTATATGTAGCTAAGCTTAGAAGCATAATATATTCAATTTGGAAGAAGTTCTACAAGAAGATAGAGTTTACAGAGGCATGTTGTGGTAAACTTGTTATATCTCTAAGAAATTTGGTTATTCTGAGAAGCCAAAGTTAAACTTGTACATAAGAAATGTTGGTGATGACATGGCTAAGCTTTCTCTTCATAATATTAAACATAGAAAAAGTTTTTTGAGTTACAAGGTGACTGATTAATGTTATTGCTAAGTGTAATGTGTATTTAATTTGGTCCTATAATAATAAATTGAGCAAGTGTAATAGTCATCTTAGGAAATTTTTGTATGGATTTAGTATAAAGGAAGGACATTTTCCTTTATCATAGAGGGATGTGTGGAAATGATTATAATCAACATGAAGAGAAGAATATGAAGATAAGAAAAGTAGAGTGAAGGTGAAGGAAACTTCATTATTGAGGTTTTATTGTGTGATCCAAAGATTGATACTTGGATCCAACATTCGTGACCTATTCTACAAGGTCTAACAGTGATTGGTTTGGTTGATAGGATAGAGGAAAGAAGTTAAAGTAATATACATACAATTATTCTGCAAGGGATAGTTGAGAGATCATTTGGATTTTGAGTTTGGTGATCTTTCCCCATAAGTTTTTTGGATAGTGGGTCATTTTGTCATCTACAACTCCTAACAGGGTTGGCACAACTCCTAAAAAGGTTGAAATCTTCTAACAAGGAATCAAAGTCTCCTAATAGGGATTCATATGTACTAAATGTTGTAATAGACTCCTAACAAGGTCCATCCTCTAATAAGGAATATTTATATTAGTACATCATCTTGTTGGCATCATTTCCACCGGTGTTTTTCCTCTGATCAAGGGTTGCCCTAGTTAACATATATGGTGTAATTATATATGTGCATCTTGTTATGGTTGTTGTTTAATTTGGTTGAATGGTTAAGATTATTTAAGGTGGATAAATATTTTAATTATTAGATAATTGATTCCTTGCCCTTCCCCCCCTCTCAATTATCTTGGTGAACTATTGTTTCTAACAATCTAACATATAGGTCTGTAGATTAGATTTTTGTACTTCCCCCATCCATTTTCTTGTTGATATCAAGTCATCATATAACTCAATGGCTAGTCTTTGGGTTGCATCAACATCTACTACCCTATCAGTCCTTACGTGAAGTCTATATTTAGGTGGGATAGCATTGACAAATAATCCTTTTCTAATTTTAGCATTTGGTCTCTTTGCAACTAGTATTTTATGTAGTATCTTGATGAATTTTTCCATAAAATCACACATAGGTTCCTGAACATTCTATTTAAGTTGTGTTAACCATATTAAGAGAGTTTATTTATCATTAGTTTCTTTAAACTTTGCTTCAAAAGTATTTCTCATAGAGGCCCAATTAATGATTGCTCCATTAGGTAGATGGTGGAATCAAGCTACAATCACTTGAGTCAAATTTTGCATAAATTACCTAACTGCCACATTTTTGGTAGGAACATCAAGAATTCCACATGAAATGTTACAAGTGTTCAAATTCTTGTCTATTAATTTCTTCCGATCTCTACTAAACTTGGAAAGGACATCTCTTGCTTCTTTTGGGAGAGGCTCTAGGTTAGGTCCTAGGTTTAGAGGTCTAACCTAGGCACCCCAATGGTTTGCAATGATATTAGGTAATATGAAATTAAGAGGTTGGGCATTGAAGCATGACAAAATTAAGGGTTTGGATATTATCAAGGCATGTAGGTTAGCAGCAATAGTGGATTATTTAGGGGGAAAAAAGTTCTACTTGTGGATTTAACTAACCTTTTTCTCATATCTGTATGATTAGGAGAAAAAATTAACTTCTTTAGGGCCTTGTAGTCACTTCTAGTATATTTCTTCCCAACCAGTGTATCTTAGTTAGGGTTCTTCGAGTTTATTTGCTAGTTGTGGTTTAGGATATCTTCCCTTGGATGATGGGATAATATTTCTATTATTTTTTCTTCTTGTACAATGTACAAACCTCTTATAAGTTCTCCTTATTCTTCCTATTCTTCTAGAACTTGACTGACTTGTAGGTATTGGGTGCGATTGGTTCTAGAGATCTAGGATAGCGTATTCAAATTAGAGATAATATCTTCTTTGGTGTTATCAAATGATAAGCCTTGTTGGAGAATGAGAAATAGTCTTGGTGAGTTAAGACCATTCTGGATAATACCTTGCTAAATTGATCCCTTGCGAAAATTGGCAATTCATCTCCAGTAGTGTCCTCAAAAAATGCTAGTGAACAGTTTCTCCCTTTTAAAATATCAAAGAAATCTTAAATCTATTCCTAAATTTAGAGAAAAACACAAACATCAATAGGTGAATTCCATTTGATAGAGAAATCTCTATATTTACAAGTATAACTTCCCAACTTAAAAGATATAAAAATTTGAATCTTATTATAAAAGTATGGTTTCCACAATTACTTTTTACCTGAAAGCATAAGGAAAAATATTCAATTCATAGTGATGAAAATAACATGTAGATGGTAAAAAAATTCAAAATTCAAAATAAATCTTAGCCACATGACTGATTATCACTATGAAACCAATTTAAATGAAGAAGATTAAATTAAGGCTACTTTATTTTTCTAGATTCAAGATCAACATATAATGCAAGGAAAGAACTAGTTGTATATACATTCACTCCCATACGACAACAAAAAACATGATCCAATAAACCATACAATTAAAAGCCAAGATTCATATACCAAACCACACAATTTCATATATCATTGCATTAAACATATTAGTATCATAGATCCAAGATATGACAACTAAAAGTGATAGTATCTAATCCAAAGTGCTAACATTATAAAAATCATTTGAAATAACATATATAGCTATGCAGGGCTTGAAATTTAATTCTTAAAACTAACTCCTCATTGAGTTAATAAACTACCAAAGTCTTAACAAAAGATCTAGAACAACTAACTAATCAAAAAGGAAAGATTCTATTGGCCTATTGCCTCTAAGCCCTATCTAATTACTAATTGTATTAGTAGAGTTCATATTACGCTCTTATCTTGCTGGTAGGCCCCCACTTGCATCTTTCCATAGCTTGTGAGCTACCATGAAATCAATTGTCTCATTTAGTGTATACCTAGTTGCTCCATCCTTAACTTCCACATGGCCATTATCCTACGAATATGTCCCACCTTTCTATCCTGGGCTTCAAAATTATCTCTACAAATGATCATCATAGAGTCTTCTCAAGCTATGGTAGTGAAGTATTTGGTCTTTTTTATGATTTCCATCTTATCTCAAAAAGAAGACACCACTTCCTTATCTCATTGTCTTCATGATCTTCATTCTCTGTGATTCTGATGTCAATAAATTTTATATCATTGATCATGATGTGTTTGAGACATTCTATATCTTTTAGAAGCTTAGATAATTCCTCTAGACACTACTCAATTGTAATATTCTATCATTATAAGTTTTCTCTAGATATGAACAAGAAATTGACACCTATTCTAAATAGGGTTTCTCAATTAGAAATTTTTCTACCCCATATGCTTGTACTTCACTCATGTGGATGATAAAATCATCCTATTTTACTTTCTCTACTTCCCAAGTATGTAGTTTTGATTCAAGCTCAACCTTGCATCACTAGTAAATTTGGACCTATTTTTTGACACTTAATCATCGAATATTGGATGCATCAACATCCATAAATAACATTGATACAATGTCATCAGAATTGCTACACACTTCACCACTATTGATTTATTGATGAAATTTTCTGTCGAAAATCACCCCCATCTATGTAACATGTCGGTGTCAAATATCTAGTTCAAAATGTCAAAATATTGATGACCTCTAGAGATGATTCAATGGGCTTGTCATATTGTTGAAAATAGCCAGCATTAGAATATCGACAATTTTGTCATATCATCAATGTCAGTAAGCGTCAAAATATTGACTACATCTAGAGATGATTTGATAGGCTTGTCACACCATTGATGGTAGGCCATGTTGAAATATCAACGACAAGTAGAGTTTTAAAAATAAATTTCAAAATAGTCTTATTGTTGGAAACAACATTTAGATGGTCTCACCAAGGCATGCTTAAGGTTAGAAAGTTTTGAGTATCTTTCACTCCCTATTTGGTAATTTTCTATTGTTCCCTTTGGATCTAGTGTTTTCAAAAGAATTTAGAAATCATAAGTAAGATAGTTATGGGCTATGACTTGTACAAATATGATGATAGTAAGTTTTTTGACAAAATATCAATAAGGTGGAATCTTTACCACAAAGATAAACGCCTCACCTTATTGTAGGTTAGGTCATCTAAAGTTTGGTACAATAAAAGAATTAAAAGCTTTGCACATATTCTTAACAATTTAGAACTAAAATATCATTTTTATTTGAGCACAGAGTATGTCCTTCCATAGCCGCATTAAAGGACATACTCGGGTATCAAAGAAGCTTAAAAAGTGCTTGCCTTTCCTATTAAATATGCTCTTTATACTGAGATGCTTAATAGTGCCTAAATGGTGTAATGGTACTTCAATACTAAATAAAATTACTTTAGAGCTGATTTACAACTCTGTGATGCAAATAATGTTGTCATGACACCAAAAAGAATGTTGGAATCTAAACGTTAGTGATGCCCAGTTGTCTAGAGCTCTTACTCATTTTTTGTCTAGTGTAGTATAAATCCCTAGAGAAAGATTTGATGAGATAAGTGATATTCAACATGTCATTTTTCACACGTTCAAGATTAAATATGCAAGTTGTTGGCCTGAATCAAGGAAGGGCAATGGAGATTTTTTCAAGTCTTACCTTGAGCTGTAGAAGAAAAATAGAAAGAAGTAACATAACACAATTTCCTAGGACTTGGGTTTCAGATATGGAAATAGATAATTTATACTTGATTATGATGATTTATACCTAATTGTGAATTGTGTTATTGTACATTACGCAAATCATCTAAAAAATGCACAAATCATATAAAAGTTGTGCAAATCATCTAAAACTTGCTCTATCATTTAAATGATACATTTACTTGCTTTGTTATTTGAATGATACATTTACCTTCTCTATTATTTGAATCATCTATTTACCTATTTTCTCAATGTTGGTTGTCTTGTTTGTCTCAATTATCGCTTCTTCGTCTCTAAAGTCTCCCAAAAAATAATCTGAATGAAAATGATTACGAATTATGTGATTGTACATTGGACAAATCATCACCCATAACAATAAAAGTGATGTTCAATTGAAGGGTACATAAGAATAAAATTATTTGAATTACAATTGTAAAAATAACCTATATCTTGAACTTATAACCTATAATCTGAATGAAAATGATTACGAATTATGTGATTGTACATTGGACAAATCATCACCCATAACAATAAAAGTGATATTCAATTGAAGGGTACATAAGAATAAAATTATTTGAATTACAATTGTAAAAATAACCTATATCTTGAACTTATAACCTATAATATGAATGAAAATGATTACGAATTATGTGATTGTACATTGGACAAATCATCACCCATAACAATAAAAGTGATATTCAATTGAAGGGTACATAAGAATAAAATTATTTGAATTACAATTGTAAAAATAACCTATATCTTGAACTTAGAACCTTCATCAGGACCACCAATATTTTTTCTAGATCAAGTTCTTTGATTGCTTTATCAAGGTCTTGTTCCAAAATAGATGATACCCATTCAGCAATGAACTGCAAAATATGCACCATCCACCCTCAACAAAGAAACCAAGCATAACAACCATTATATAATGTGAAAAAATAAGTCAAAAGAATACATCATACCTCAAATGTGTTTAACATTGTTGTAATTTTATATTAATCAAACTGTAGAATTAAAAAAAGAACAAAGAATACTTATGGCAAATTATAGTTGTGACATTTGATTTTATACTTACAGCACGTGTCAAGAAGTGAACAAAGACAATAGACACATTACGCTTTTTGGATATAGCAACTCTTTCTAACTGAAGCCATACAAAAATATCTCAACCACCAACTACAAAATTGATCATTGTCAAATTTTCATTTTATAATAAATAATGAAGAAAAAACTATACCTTCCCAAAAGTTTCAAACAACTTTCTTAAAAAGTCTTCATTAGCATCGCTTGGAAGATTTCTAACAATAGCAATTTTAACCTACATTTTGAAAAGAAAATCATATCAAAATACAAATACATGATAGTTGATATAGAATTATTTGTCTCAATTATGTATTAAAAGCATATAACCTAATATGAGACCTTGAAACACATAATGGAAAGAAAAAAGCCTCTAGTTCACTTTTAGCCCACTCCACTATAAGATACCACTTGTCTGCAATTTGAAAGTCTTTTTTTCTACCAACTCAATAGGTTTAGTTTGAGGTTCACTTAGTTTTGATAATCCTTCCATATTCTCTACTTAACAAGGCCAACCACGTGAAGGTGGAAGCTCATTTTGCCTCTCCCCCCCAATGATCACTCTAAATTCCCCATTAATCACTCTAAATTCCCTATTAACAACTAAGTAAATATTTCATTTTTTCAATTTAGAGGTATATCATTGAATCATTATAATCACATAACATTCATTAATGTGACATACAATTAATTAATATGTATAAATGTATTCATCAATAATTTGTGAATACATCAATCATTATATGCACATAACATTCATTAACATGACATATAATTCGTTAATACCTATAAAAATTCATCAATAATTTGTGAACATGTCAATCATTATAATCACATGACAATATTCAACAACATGACATAAAATTCATTAATGTCACACATGTAGCATTGGCATAACTGTCCAACTAGTGGGTAAAGAGAACTTAGACAAATAACCCATGAAGCTAGGCACACATGTAGCATTAATTCTAGACTTCATTCAACTTGGTAGAAAGATTTTGAACTATTATATCCATAAGGTAAGGGAGAAAGTACCAAGACAGAATTCAAATACCAAATACACTAGAAGACTTGATGAAAGAAACTAAAGTAGAATGAAATCATTGAAGATGCAAAAGAGAAGAGACTAAGGGACAAATGAATTAACTCACCACTTAGCAAAAATAGGTATGTGGTAGCATTGATATAATTATGCACAAATTAGTGGTCTCTAGTTATTTATCAAAATGCTTGACTTGATTATAATAAATGTAATCATATATCTAACAAGTATAATATTCTATTTTAGATAAATGCCTTTAAAAAAAATTATAGTTATATATCTAACATTTACCTTACCAAGAGCTTTCAAACTTCCAACTTGTGGGCTCCTAGCTATTGAGGAGATAACTAAACCTTTAAACCCTTGCCTTAATGAGGGTTTTATTGCTTGTTATAGTAACTATCTTTCAAACTCCAGTATCTCATCTACTCTACACTTCTAAAGGGGTATTCAACATCCCATGAGTGAATACAAACCTTCCATCTCACATGCAGACTCTAGACAAGCTTTTGTCACATTACATGAATGTTGATTCTCTATATTTTAAATGTAATAGCTAGTGATTTATGGATTCTCCACCAACTCTATTATATAGAGTTGGGTTATGGTATGGACCAACAAAATGGTAATCAAAAAAACCATAAAGAAAACCTGTACATCTTCCTTGAATTCAAACATTGAAACATGCAACCAATGTGGTACTACACTCTAAAACTATACAACATTTACTGTCTAAAATAATGAATAATGAGATCTTGGTAATAATCCAATGATACTAGGCACATGTTTAACATCAACATTAATTCTAGACTTCATTCCATCATATAGGAAGCATGTGAATTTTTGCATCCATGAGTTAAGGAAGAAGATACTAGGATTGTAGTCAAATACCAGTACATCACTAGATTTCACAAAAAATTGACTTTTATTATACAAAACTACACACCATACCCTTCACCTTTCTTCTACATATCTTGTTCTCTATTCTCTACATGATATTGTATTGCTTATATGTAATAGCATGAACTTTCACATCCCCAAAGACCTCGTCCAAGATGGTTGACCTTCCATCCTCTGCAAAACTATCATTTTGCAAAAAAAAATGTTGACAGCAACATTTGTTGACAACTTTACATTTTTACACATTTTTGACAATTTGCTTCTTTTTCTAACTCATGCCTATTTGGCACCATATATAGGTCCAAAAGTCTTACAAATTACATGTTAAAATTCATTTATGACCTTACATGACATTTTAATACTCCTTATGACATTTGATCTCCACAATCTACTAATCTCCATAATACACAAGATCTCTCTCTATATACATACATACATACATCTGCATATGCAATTTTATCACCTTAGAAGGCATTCGAAGACATTTGGTTATAAATATGGAAAAGTTATGAAAAATGACAAATAGTTGTCATGCAACAAATATAAATATAAATTGAACTTACAAAAATTACTTCATTTAACTAACTTTACTTTCAAATGAAAATTTAGGAAGTAAAATATTTAGGTGCATTTTTAAAAAGCAACTAATTTTTTTAGTGGATAAAAATATGGTATTTTTGTTTATATGGATAATAATAATATATTTTTCAATTTTTTGGAAGGATATTCATATGTTGTTTACAATTATTTTATTTTTCAATAAGTAGTTGTTTTAAGTTGGTGAGATACATATTCATATGTGTGATTGCTCTCTTAACTTTTTGCTTTGCTACCATAAAATTTACACAATACTTTCTACCTAAATGGTCCAATAGTTGTATACTTTTGAATATTACATTATTGGTTATGAACACAAGAGTCAAAAGTAGTTATTTTGAGTTGATGCACTTATATATTCATATTTCCTATTAACTTCTTGCTTTGTATCATAAAATTTGTACAACACTTTCCACCTAAATGATCTAATAGTGTTATACTAACTTATTGTCCAACTACTTAAAAAAATGTTATGTTGGGATTTCCATTCACTCCTTGCTCACCAAATTGCCAAATTACTAAAATTAATGAAACCCCAAACAAACTAAAAACTCTAAGAAAAAATGTATCAATAGAAACCTACTTATATTCCTACTAAAGAATGACTTCTTTTAATCCTTTGAATAACTAATCTTATAGTGTGTATTACTATTTAGAAATCAGAATAATAAATTATGAGAAGAGACAACATGCTCGATGATGCATTACTCTTTTTGTCATGTTTATATGTATGTTGTTGTTGCCTTTTATTTCTCCTAAATAGATATGTTATATAAGCTACAACTGTGAAGATTATGTATGTTTTTGTTGCCTTTTATTAAATAATTAACTAAACTTTTTGAAGGAAAATAACAATTTAACAATGGGATGCTTTTTCTCAATTCATGACATTTCTTTAGTTATCTATGCAAAGATAGAACACAACCCTTGTATACTATATTTCCACTCTCAACATCAATGAATGTAAATGCAACAAATTGAAGACAACTTTAGATTTATTAATTAATTTTAGACTCAAAGAAAATTGGGGGTTATAACTTTGGATTCATTGAGGGTTTTTAACACCCATTAAAAATCTATTCGACTTTATGACAAAATCTAGTGGAAAATGAACACCCACATCATCTCCTACCTAATCAAAATACTTGCTGAGAAAATTAGAGATGGTTTTCTTTAGTATAGGTTGAGGCAAGGCTAAAAAATCCTATGTAGTGATGAACAAATTATAGCGAAGAGGAAAATCAGCATAGAGCTTTGGGTCAAAATCAAAGGAGCCTAATGTTTGCAATGTACATTGGTGAAATTGTTGTAAAAAAGAAAACAGAGGAGGAATTTTCCACTGGGCCATTTTTATCTGGGCAACGGTCCTTTCCTCTTGTCAAATTGAAAGAAAGTGCCAAAATAATGATTATGGTAATGTATCTAGAAAAAATGAAAGTTAATCCATGAACCCTTACCTTGAAAGCAAGTTCCAAATAGAAGAGGATGAGAATGATAGTTAATCCATGAACCTTTACCTTGAAATCAAGTTCCAAATAAAAGAGGATGAGGATGAAAATGAATCCATCAACCTGAGCTTGATGGCACTAAAAAGATCTCAGTCATGCCTAAAGCCTCCTACCCATACTTGGTTGCATGAATAAATGAGTTTCACTTTTCTTTTTCTTTTTTATATCCCTGACATCGTCAAAATTTTGATGAAAAACATAATTTTCATCAAAATTTTGACAATAAAATTAACTGTTGTCAAAATTTCAATGTTATCAGGATACATTTTTAAAAAAATGAATTTGACAAGCCAAATTGGCTTGCCATCAAAAATTTAGGTTGAAAATGCCCCCCAAATGTACTAGTGCATTTTTTTGCTCCTTTTTTTACCTCAATGAAATTGGAAATATAATTAAATCTATTAGAATCTACTAAAACCATCTAGTTATTAAAAATATGAGCCACTAACCTATCTCTTCTCATCTAATCTAGAAAGTTTTGATTTCCTTGAGAAGTAACATCAACTATGAAGGTGATGTCAGGCAGAGCTAGGGCATCAAGATTTTGTATAGTATGAATGTACTTAGCCATCAACTGTAGAGACTAATTCAAATCCCTCTTGTCTTTCAAGTCTTTCCAAATTCTATTGACAATCCTTGAATTACTAGCCTAGAATATCTTCATATCTACAACCCTTTTTGTAGGTCTAATATTAATCTTCATATATACAATACATCACTGACCCAACATCCTATTTTCTCATTTAGTTCAAGCATAGTTTCAACCTTGGGTTTCTTGCCTAAGAATTTACTTACCATGTCTCTTACCAGCAATATTACTTGAATTATTTCATTTTCTTAATTACTGATAGCTCTAACCATTTGGGTGCAGAGGAATCACCTTTATATGGTGGGGTTTGGAAAACTGGAGTGTTTCAACTAGCTAATGAACTTGGGGAATTAGCACCATTGACCACGTATTAAGTATTTTGGTTCATACCTTTGCTTGGAGTTTTAGCTATTGACTCCACTACATGCTTGCTTTCACTTTGTTCCTTTTCTAGATCAATAATTGTTTCTTGTTAAACCATTTTCTTCTTGCTACATAAATGAGTAATCCTATATGAATGTTGAACTTGAACTAATCTTTATATTTAGGGTTTAGGTTCAAGTTTAGATTTTGCATTACTTGCAACGTGACATGTGACAATTTGATTACTACAAGGAAGAGGCACACTTGAACTAGAACTAACCAATAATTTTTGGGTACTCTTCCTTGCTAGTTCCAATTTTGATTTCTTCTTTTCAATGAGTCATTTCTCGATCCTATAAAAAATAGGGAGAGTCCTAGTTTGCAAGTCATCTTGCTATATCCTAGCACAATGCAATTTAGTTATAGGGAAAGCTTCAACTTTTTTAGCAATGATGGGTCCAAAACTTCTTCATCTTCCTCTTCTTCAACACTAGTGACAATCATTTACAAATTGAGTTCTCAAATTAGTTTCAATGTGAACCTAGACGACACCTCTTCCTTACTTTTTAGTCATCTTCATACTTTACCAAAAAATATTCTAATTGTACCACATAAATGAAAGTGTGAATTAGGTAAAATTGATCCTATGCAAAGCCCTTTCTATCAAAGTTAGCTCAAGGAACAAAAGGAGATAGGTTCATAGTTTGTAGTGCAACCTCTAGATTAAAAGCATCCTGGATGTTCTTATAGTGATAATTTCCAAGTTCGATTAGGAATACATAGCTAGAACTTCTCCTTTCTTTACAACTTTTCTTTACCTTTGCTACTTATTTGCAAACTTCAATTAGACATTACAATACAAGCAATATCTGGGCAACTTTAGGAATTCACCTCTAGCCTTCAAGACTCAAATATGAAAATTTAGGGAACTGAATAAAGAAGCTACCATAGATTGTAATGATTTAAACTGCTTCTTTTGATAACCTTATAGTTTTCTTACCCTATAATTCAAAGACTAATTTCACTAAGAAAGTATCTTGGGCCCTCCTGAACTATATAGGGTTCCTCTTCCTCTATACCAAGGGATAGTAGTAAAAAATTTCCATATTACCAATCTAGACTTTATATACCTTTTGAGGTGGAATTCTCATGGCACCCATTACTTTCATGTGATTCACATAAACTAAGATTTCCCACTGTATGTCTTGATACACCTATCTTTAAAATCATAATTGTGTCTACAGTCCAAGACAAGCTCTAGACAAAGGATTTATTTAGGAAGACCCCCAACTTGCACTAACACTCTTAGTTATACCTTTTTAGCAACTGACCTAGGTTTAACCTTTTCAAATATCGACACTACTTTATCAATCTCTTCTTTTGCAAGAGAAGTGTCTCCCAAATCTACCAAGAAACTAGTTAAGGGTAATGGCTTCTTTTCTTTATGTAATTTGGGATGGAATTCACCAATAGAATAACTATAGGCTTTCAAACTTGCATGCAAAAAAGAGAGGAAAGACAAGAAACAAGACAAGTTGTTTCACTACTAATAAAAAGAAATAAAGTAGTTCTTAGAGGTGTAAGAGACGAACTCACCATATAGATTGCACAAAAATCTTCTATTAGGCTCCATAAATTGCTACCTCCCTTTTATCTTTAGAAGAAACAAATCTCTTACCTAAAGAGATCTTGGTGAAATAACTAGCAAAAGTTCTTATGGAAGTTAAAACCTAGAGAACATGTTGCAAAATGATAGGGAAAGTATTGACATGACATGAGGCATTTTAATCATTAATAAGTACTTTGATCTTAACAATACCAAATATTGCCCTATTGTCATTCTTACCAATGTTTTTTTGAATGCATGTCCTTTTCCCACTTTTTAAAAATTAATGACCATTCATACTACCACATGTCTTTGCCAACTAGCTTACTTTTAATCTTATGAACTTTGAACTATTGAACTATTGGTAATTGGTTCAAGGTATAGTTTGGCATGTCATGAATATGTTGGGATGCAATGCTCTTGATGGAATAAATCCTAACAACAACTTGCTTTGAATTGAACTTCTCACTTGAACCAACATGAAAAACCATTCAAGATTCAACATTGAGAAGAGTATCATGATCCACTAGATGCCATGGGACTGACCATGCTTAGGAAAATAGGCAAAGACCTTTGAACCTTTAATTTTTGCACTAAATGGTTCAAGGTTTAGATAGACTATAGAAAACCCAAGTAACCTGACAATAGGTAGACCAAATTTGAACCTTTTGAACATTGAACTTAGTACTTTAGGTTCAACTTCAAGGAAATTTTCAAAGATGAGAAAAATCTAAAAGTTGAGTCTTAAATATGCATAAAAATACTGACAATCACACATTAAGTTTTTTGAAAGGGAGGGAAAAATTGAACCACATATACAAAAAATTAATCAAGAGTATTCAATCCTATACATTCACCATCAAGCACAAAAATGGGAAAACAAGTCTTTCTCCTTTACCCAAACCACGACTCTAGCCAAGCCATGACACATTGAACCATCACAAGCTTGAAGACCATCAAACCAAGATGGCCAACCAAGTTTAAAATGCACTCAATAGGAGGGTCTTCACTATACAAGAGGTTCAATTACAAATCATGGGAATTAAATAACTCAACAAAAATCTACGATAAAGATACTAACTTCAATGATATATATGATGTGTGTAACAAGTTTGAGAATTATTTTCACATTGATTATCCCAAATACACTTTAAAGAATGGTTTAATTTCCAAAGGGAGTCAAATTTTTGTCCTCACATTTTTCTATGAGGGACAATGTGATGAAGGAAAAGCATCAAGGTAGTTTGAGTTGTTTTGGACTCAACAAGATACTAGACCTAGTTAGGAGTTTTTAGTATTGGCCCAAGTTAACAAGTGATGTCAAGAAGATGGTAGACAGTTGTGTTTGATGTCAAAGACCTAAGAGAAAATCAAGAAATTTAGGGTTATACCAACCCTTGCCTATTCCATATAGGCCTTGGCAAATCTTGAGTATAGATTTTGTAATGGGTTTTCCTAGGACAAAGACTTGTCATGACCATGTATTTGTAGTAGTGGATAGGTTCAACAAAAATTCTCACTTTATCCCTTGTAAAACTAAAAATGATGTTAGTTATATAGTAGAGTAATTTTCAAAGAGTTTGTTAGGTTACATGGATTTCCATTGAACATTGTGCCTAAAAAAGATAGAATTTTTTTTAGACATTTCTAGAGGACATTATAGAAGAATATGGGTACAAACATGGCCTTCACTTCTTCCTATCATTCTCAAACTAATGGTAAAAATGAGGTAGTAAATAGGTCACTTGAAAACCTATTGATATTCCTAACAAAATATCATGGGAAAAGTTTAGTAGTGCTCCCACAAGTAGATATGCCTCTAATGATTCAACCAATATGACAACTGGTATGATTCCTTTTGAAATTGTAAATAGGCAACACACTAGAGGAATTTTTGAGTGCAAAACTTAGACAAAAGGAGTTTCATGTTGACAATATGACAGAACCTATGAAAGAGGTTCTTGATCAGGTGAGAGATCATTTGTAAAAGAGTTCATAATAGGATAGGATAAGGACAAGCTAGATGTTAGTAGAAGAGATGTACAATTCATTGTAGGAGACCTAGTCATGGTATATTTTTTTAAGGAGAGAATTAGGGTAGTCACAATAAGCTTATGATAAGGAAAATAGGTCCCTACAGAATCTTAGCAAAATATAGAGTAAATGCTTACAAACTAAATTTCCACTTGATATAGGTCCTTGTAGGATCTAACTTTGTTCAAGGGATATAGGTATGGAGATGTGCAATAGGAAGAATCAACCCTAATTGATGAAGACTGAGTGAATAAATTACCACAAAAAGAGGTACCACAGGTGGAAGTTATTCTGGATATCAAGGAACCCAAGAGAAAAAGGCACAAGGTGTATTGGAAATACCTGTTTAAGTGGAGAGGGCTACCAGACTTAGAGGCTACATGGATGCTAGAGAAAGACATCATGAAGCAAGGCTAGTGTCTATATCAATTTATATCTAAGAGGACTTGAGACCTTTTTTTCCAAGGGAGTATGGTGTAACAACACCTCAAGTTTAAGTTGAAGACTCAAACCAAATAGGTCCTAAGTAGATTAAATTGAATTCAATAAGTTCATATGAGTCGTGTGGACTAATGATTTTAATAGGAAAAAGTTATTACAAGCCAATGTTGCCATAGATTTGTACGTTGGAACCAATTAGATAATAATGGGCAGTCTTGGTCAAATGGGGGAAAAATATGGAAAATCCAATTCATTCAAGTTTTTCATATTTTTTAAATCCTATAATGATCATTTCATATTGTTTTGGGTGTTAGAGTACATGGGAAGTTAGAAAATGAAAAGTTACACAAAAAAATACAATGTTGGCAATCATAAAATTGATAAATTTTGTAATTTAGTAAGATAATGGGAGAATAATTCAAGAAGTGGTTGCAAACCATTGATGAAACCTTGAAAAACATCTCTAAGGGCCTACACATGGCTTTTTTTGATGATTTTGGAAAGTTGAATGAAACAGTGAGAAGTTACAACATTTTTAGTTATTTGTATGTGTTTCCTATGTGATTGGATTGATAGGTTGCAATGATTTAGATATCTATTTAAATATTTGTTTCTTCTTTCATTTTCATACAATTTTAAGATTTTAAGTTATAGGATAAGGAAGAAAAAATATTTTTTCTATCACTTGCTAGCAACCCTCACACCTAGCATTTGGAAACAAACAATAGATTTTGGGTCTACATCTACATTAGAAAAGTATGAAACTTGGGAGATTGTAGGGACCATGTATGTATATTAATATCAAAAACCATTTTTGTTCCCACCTCTCATGGCCAATTATGAGAGAAATCCATAACATGTCATATCAATGTGACAAACAAAATTATTTACATAGAGTAGGGTATCTTGATCAAAGAGTATGATCAAGGGGTTTTCTCACTATGTAAAGATTGATTGGTAAGTAATTTACCTAATTGAATTGTTAGATTGAATGATTTAGGGGTCAAAATAGGAGTTTATCGACAGTCCTATATAACAAGTGTAAATAGCCTAATGGTGCCATAAAAAACTAACCCTAATCAAATGGTACCACCTTGATCTAAAACATGGAAATTTGATAGAAAAGACAAAAGGGCATCATAATATAGCGTTATTTTTGTGAGATCCCAAATTGTGTTAGATTTTTGGGTGAAACCCTAAATTAGGATGGCTAATTAGGAGCTCATGGACGTAATATTAAAATTGATGAGATTAGGCATTTGAGAGGAGTTAGAGTCCTCAAATCTATCAATTTTCTAACCATTAAGACATTAGAAACCAATCCTAATGTTATATTTGTTAGAGATTTTGTGTATGTGGCCAAACCCCTAAGATGACTTTGTTTACACATTTGGATTCAAGTGTCCACTTGAATACTTGATAAGTAGAATTTTTGGAGTTGCTTGTTGAGTGGTTTGTAGATAAACTTTCACATGCTAAAGTTATGATTTGGAAAGATGAGAGTACTTCTAAGAATTGTGATTGACATTTTTGTGAAGAATAGGCAATTAGGCCCATGGTAAGGTGAATGACCATCCTAGGCAACTTGCCTCCTCATCAAAATCTACATCATCAAATGCAAACAACTATTCTAGCCATAACAATCTTTCTAGTTGAGTCTAGGAATTGACACATTTAATTTTCATTACATTTCAATATAAGTGTATTAAATTTGAATAGTTATCTTAAATTTTTAAAAAAATTAGCTAAGGAAAATGACCATGCTAATATGACAGACTCTATTAGTTGGATCTTTTATCAATATTTGAATTCAATTAATTAGTAAAAAACTAATATATGAAATCCAAACAATAATTTAAAACAAATTTCTTTTGGAGAGATCTAACACTTTGAAAAGGTTACAATTTTGATGATGAACAAGTTGAGTATTATCATACTGAAGTAGATCTTGTTTTGAAAATGATTGATCTTCCATTTGCATCCCAATATTTAGATTGATTATCAATTCTACAAGTTGGTTTCTTATTTTTGAATAATGGTTAAAGAAATGTGAGTCAAAGTAAGACCATAAGTTCCTAACTTCATAGAATATGAGTTGAAGGTGGGTTGTAGAGGACACTAAAGTTGAGACACGTAGGTTGTCCCCTATCCTTTTTTTATTCATGTGGAAGCCATGATATGTTTTTAGGTTCTTGTCTTCATTTACTAAGCTTCAAGTAATTAGATCTTCCTCGTTGGAGGAAATATTATTTTGTACATATTTTTTATAATTAAGGGTGGTTTGTTGCAAACTTTGATAAAAGCTATTATGTATTTTTGTACATAAATAATAGGTTTATCATTATTTGAAGAAGACAAAATAAAAGGTTTGAATTGTAGTCAATTACCAAAAGCTTTCTATTGAAGAAGGCAATCTCATTGCTCAAATTTCCTTTTTCTTTCAAGAAAATCTAATACAGGTTATCCTTGTTCAACAAGACAAATACAAAAAAAAAAATTGATAGCCATTACACTAAAAGCTCAACCTCCTCTCACAAGACTATAATCCTTGGGGAGAAATTGAAACTTTTATTATGTAAAAACGATTTTGTACTTTCAAACTAAACATACGTACTCCTTTGCCTCCTATATGTGCAAGTGCTACTATATTACTTAGCACACAAAGAATGAGAATATTTACATACTTAGTCAATTTCTTTTTCATTGTGTCAATTAACGTATTCTTCTAACCAACATACTATCTCTAAAATGCTGAGAAAAATAACTATAAGTTATCTCATAGACTAATTGTTTTTTTACATTGTGGAGGAAGCTATATTATATCCTACTAAAGTAAATGAACATGAGAACTTGCAAGGTAAATCTCAATTGACTATTTACTTTTGTTGAGCCATATTGTTAATTATAATCACTTTTGAATTTGGTTTTCACAATCTTTGGTTTTTATCTTCTAATATATCATCAAACATATATTACAAGGACATAATCTTTGCACTTCCTTTAAGTACAAGTGCTAATATAACTTGACTTTCTTAGTTATCTCATATAGAACTTACAATTTTTTTAATATAAAAATGTTATGAAAATATTTGATTTCTTTCATACACATTTAAGGTTAGTTGTTGAAATAAATATATTAACTACTTAACCAAAATAAAAAATATTATAATTTGATTTTCTACTTCTGTTATTTTTCATATAATTTACAAATTAAGAAAAAATAATTTATTATTCTTTTTGAAATAGCCTACACAAATTACTCAATGTTTTATCATTAAATGTCTAAATTTTTTTATACATCTATTTTTTTAATTACTATAAAATAATATCTAAGTAAAAATTATTGATAAATGTATTTTCTTCCAAAATATAATAAAGTTTTAAGTTGCGAACATGACTGAACTAAAGAATATAAAGCATTTTTTAATACAACACATTCAATTTTTAAAATAATTATGAAATCATGAAAAACAAGTCTTAACTCTAAGTTATTACTCTTTTAATTGGCAGGGAAAGATTTAGCCAACCGAACTAAGCCCCTGCCCTTTGTTTTTTTTCATATTACCGTTAAAATAAAAGCTCAATTTCAATAACATATATTTATGAATCATTCATGTGCGAAATTGGGGCAGATTGTATGTTTTTTCCTTGGGGTTTCTTTTGTCGTACAAAGTTTTCCTCTTCTGGTGTAAGTTTTGTTTATGAGTGAGAAGCAGAGAAAGTGAGCATCACAAGCGCAAAGCACAAGAAAAAGAATTCGATTCTGAGCATCATTTCATTCAATCCGACTGCCTGCCAAGGTTTATGGGTTATGCCAATGTGGGTCTTGTTTTTTTTTTTTTTTTTTTCAATTTTTTGCATTTTGTTTTATTTTGTTTCTGTTTTTTCATATTGCCGTTAAGAAAAACCTTGACCTCATCACATCTATTAATGGCAATTCATGTGTGACATAGGGGCAGATTGTATGTTTTTTTTCTTTTTGGGTTTTGTTTGCCGTTCAAAATTTCCCTCTTCTGATGTAAGTTTTATTTCTGGCATGGCATCATCTGGTTTTTGGAGTGAGAAAAGAAAGTGGGCATAAAATCACTTAGTGAAGAGGGGAGAACATCATTTCACTCAATCTGACTGCCTGCCGTCTTTCAAAGAAGCTTCGTGTGTAATGCCAATTTAATTTTATTGAAACAGAACAGTTTAAAACCAGATTCAGTTTAAAACATGCCCTGCAACACTTTCTTTGCCATGCCCCATTTCATATTTCTGCTTGAGTTTTTGCATTTTTACTTTTTAAATTTTCATGGTATCTTATTTTCTGTGTGGGAGAGGGGCAGAAGGAAACAATGAGGCAGCTTAGCATCTTTCCCTGTGTCTGGAGTTGCAACGAAGCATATTTTTTTTTTTTCACTAAAAGAAAGGTAAAATTTTTATTGAAAACGAAAGAGAGCAGGACAAAACAAGAAACAAAGATAATTATAGAGTTTTATCCTGGGCAACAAGTTGAACCAGCCTCTAGGTAAATCAAGGGGAAGCATTGTATGATCAAAAATGTTCCAAGGTGGCCCATGCTCGGAGACCCATTTAGTCAAATAGTCAGCCACACTGTTCCACTCAAGAGGAATATTCATAAAAGACACAGAATCCAAAGAAGTACATAGTTGAATGATCTATTGAATAATCAGAGCCAAATGCCAATCCATAGTCACAAAGTTCTTTTTCTAAAAGACAGAGTAAAAAGAGTTAAATTGTTGATTTCAATTGGAAAAGCTAGTAGAGTTTAAAAAGATCAGAGAAATAATTTAGATGAAGAATTAGTGATGGTGAAGAAAGAAAATGCAAGATTATTGTGTGAAAAAGATATTTTGCAAAAGGAATTGGAAAAAGTAAGAAATGAAATGGAGAAGAAAAGTCTAAATTGTCAAATGAAATTAGTGTTCATATAGAGGCAATTGAAGAGCTAGAGGATAGGCTAAAATTTGTGGAAGAAGTACATAATTGGCAGGTGAAGGAAACATGTAAGCTTAGAGAGAAAAATAAAGAATTAGAAAAAAAGTAAAATTTGTTTGATGATCTTGAGAAAAAGAACAAAATTTTAGAAGAAAATGGGAAGAAATTGGAAGAGAAAAATAATATGTTAAAGAAGGAATTGTCTATTTTAAAATAAGAGAAAGAATGTTTGAATTTAAAACCATTTGAATGTGATGAAACAAATGATTTGAGTGATTATGGGATTGAGAAATGTGATTTTGTTGAAGTTGTTTGCAAAAAGGAGTGTAATGATGAACATGAAAATTGTATTGATAGATCTTCTAGCTATGAAAATATTGGTTTGAAGATTATGGAAAGAATTGGTTTCAAAAGATTTTGGTTTAGAAAAGGATGAACAAGGATTAAGAAATCCGATTGAGACTATAATTAGGCCAAAATATGCAAGTCTTGGCTATGATGCAGGCAGTATGAATAAAGGTTCAAGAGAATCAATTGAAAGCATAAAGATTGTGCAATGTTCACACTGTAATAGAAAAGAGCATACAAAGGATAGATGTTGGGATATACATCCTTGTAATATTTGTGGCTTGAAAAAATATTGTTATAAGACATGTTTGAATAGAGATTGCAAAAATGATTCTATAGCAGGTTGTATAGAAATGGATTGTGGATGGAGCTATAAATTGAATTGACAAAGAATTGTAGGAATGATCAAAGGTTTATTTAGATACAAATGTTCAAGTGTAAGAAGGAATGCAACAACATTGAGAAACATATTAGAGCAAGGCATCAAGAGGAAAAAGGTTTTTAGTAAACTCTGTAACTGACATTTGTGACAGATGAGGCAAGATTATGTGGATCCTGTGAAAAGAGGAGATTGTTGGTAGCCAATTACTTACAAATTGTTTGTAAAATTAAAGGCCGCAGCCTTGGAAGACACTATTCATGAAGGCATTAACGGATATGAAGATTATTGGAAAATAATTTTTTTTGCATCAAACAGAAAAAAATGATTTAGATGCAACACAATTTGATAGTAGAAATTAGGAGGGAGTGTTAGAAATATTAATTTTTACTTAAAATTAATCATCCAACATTACATGTTAAGCATTTTCCAAAAGTTTGAGTTGGCTGTAGTATTTTCCAGAAATATGTAGCTTTTTTTCTTATCGGCTAGAATATTGTACGCTTGCCTATAAAAAGATACTATGTATTCATTTGTAATCACAGTGAATGAAATATAATATATTATTATTGTGCCACAGCACATTGTGTTTGGTGTTTTTGTTATTTTTGGTGTGCCTCTGCCCATCAATCACATCAGCTCTGTCATTTGTGATAAAATTGAATTGTGATATAAGTTGTTTTCTGATAAATGTTAGGTGAGGATGGCTGATGAGAAAGGAAATGAATCTTCTTTGCTATACTTTGCTCTTTTGTTTATTCATCATGTTTCTTCTCAATGAAGTTACCCTGACCTTAAGCAGTTCTCCAGTTGCAGAACTCATTTCTATTCTTGACAGCCTTCATCCTCTATTCAGGTATTCTTTCTGGTAAATCCGTACGACTTTCTAGGGTATAAGAATTAATAAAAAAATAATGCAATCATGTTTTGGCTATTTCAATTTACACAAGTTAAACATGTTTTGAACCATGCTGGTAACATTTGATTTCAATGGTGGCTCTTAGATTGATAAAAACATGACAGGGTCACCATTGTTAAGATCTACTTTCTGTATTGTTATTTGAAACTTCTTCGTCTTTCAAACCATCTTCTTTAGATTTTTCTGGCTTGAACTCTTTGCTTTCATGCTCTCATCCTTTTCTACTATTTCTCTTAACGTAGGTCCACTAAATCTAGATTCAGACTTGTAGATCTTTAGAATTCCAATTCTACTCCATTCTGGTAGACACCCATCGCTGCAATCTTCTATTCAATTGGAAGAACTTACTATTCTAGTCTGATTGCTAAATTGTGTCACTATTTCTGAATCATGTCACTTCTTCAATTGTTCAGAGCATGATGAGATATCCTAGTCATTTCTAATTTGCTTCAGCTCTCAGGAAATCCAAACACAAAATGACCATCTGAAAACTCAAAAGTAAACACTTTTAAGATAGTAATCTTTTATCCAGCTCAAAAATCATCCCCTCGTTTATTAAATCAATGAAGACCATAAACATTGTTTGGCTCCAGTGATAAAGACCATAGACAATGAAATCCTCGATCAAATTAAGATACAAACTATATTTTCATTGGTTCCGATGTCTCTTAGATATGGGATCCTCCTGCAACTGTAAAATACACACCCAAACGTTAAGCTTGAAGGAAAATCCTTTGAACAGAAAAGCACCACTAGCAAGCTTAGCAAGAATTGAATCAACTCTATGAAGATATACACGAGATCTAGAAGACTATAAAAAATAGTATGAGGAATTTATATATTTGTTTAACATTGCCATCTACATCAGTAATTGTAAACAATGTTTGTCTTATTTTGAAGCACAGAACAAACATCAACTCAAAAAGTTTATTAGGTTATGTACGTTTTTTTGCAAATTTCTATTCGAAATCATCCTTTCTATTCAGAAAAAGTGTTTATCTTATTTTGTAACCATGTCTTAATTCATTTTATCATGGTAGCATGCTGTAAATGATTCCAGAGTTGCTTGTTATCCTCTATCATTGTCTGGGCATTATCCACAGACGTGAGAGATTCACAGAAAAATTTTTACACAATTGAATCATTACATTTATGATTTAATTTTCTTAAGGATTAGTCTAAGCAATTGTTGTTGAGATTTTTAAGCATTTCCTTGTGTTAATCTTGCTTTGATGTATCGGGTAGGCTCAGTGTCCGTACATTAAATGGGGGATTTTGGTAAGTGCTACTACTTTAGTGAAATAGGTATATGTGAAAATGAAATGAAATTTTGATTAAGTAATACATATAATATCGCAAAGTAAAATATTCTCATGACAGTGCTCTGATGGACCATATGCCAGCCAATCTGCACACTCTATTTAAAATAGTTTTTTGTTCATTGGTCTTATCTAAATATTTTTAATCTTACCTTGTTCTAAAATCAAATCGCAAGGCTATACAGGCTAGCATTTATCTCATCTGTATTATGGCTAGTTAGAGAATCTTAGAGTTATATTACAAGTATGATTGTAACAATCTTTTGCAACATAATTTTTTTTCTTCATAATTCTAATAATTCTCTGGAAAATACTTCAATCACTCGTATGAACGGTTATAGATTTACAACAAAGGAAAAGATTTACAGCCAAATAGAATTTATAATTTATTAAAAAAACAATAGAAATGAGCTACTATTGGATCAAACTTTCATTCCATTAAACAACCAATTTTTTATAGTGTGAAATAGTAATTTTGTAATTTCTTTGAAGTAGGATTTTGTCTACCTAGGATTGTCATGTTATTCATATGAAAAATGATTCATATTATTCTGATAATATTAAGTTTAGACAATAGAATTAGATATTTAAATTTGAATATGTTTATTTCTTTTATATTATTGTTACATTTCTTATGATTTATTTTATTACTAGTACTATAATTTGATTATGATATATGATTTTTTATTTTTCTTATCATTTTATGTCTTTTATTTAACAAAAGTTTTATTAACTATGTAATAATTTGTCTTTTTGTTATTAATAATAAGTTATAATTTAAGTAAAAGG